>OZ020255.1:5203961-5803961 GCA_963971285.1 Astropecten irregularis
GTTCACTTTTTAATGATTTTTTTATCTTTTAAAGCAGAAACTACAAAAGTGCCATCGACAACCACACAAGTCCCGCCATCAACTACAGGTATGCAATAGTTGAGTTCGGTATCCTTTAATAGTATTTAGCTTATACTTACAAGGTACACAGATGGTGCTGTCGAAACACTGTTAAAAATGTCCCGCCTGAAATCGTGTATCTATCAAGAAATTTGTAAAAAAAAAAATACCGAAAATATTGTTGATCTTTAAAAGATAAAAAAAATACGGTGAAAAGATTAAAGAAATTCCGTTGGCGTTTCTCACTGTTTTCTAAAAACCGGGACTGCGAATTTCACAAATGACTTTTATTGTATCTTTCTTAATATTTTTGCCCATGAATATGCATTTCTTTGACAAAAACCAAAGTATGATATTACCTTTAATGAATGTCCTTTGGAGAGTGCATCAATATATATTGATTTGTTTTATGTTTTTTTGTCAAAGCAAAACTAAACGTTTCCCTTTGTCCTGTATCCGAACTATATGTTCCATTTATACTTAATGCACACTCTCATATTTTGTAAAAAATGTGTACAATTTTTGTTGTTCACCAGTGACACCACCTCCAACGACAACTCCAGAAGTCTGCGATACTGACCTCGACTACAACAATGGAGTCACAGTGACAAGATGGAATTCCGACACAGCAACAGAAATACAGTCATATGATTGGTGGCGTCCATCGAATCCATCTACAAATGAAAATCTACCTTACACCGATTCATACCTGGAGGTGACCTTTAATGTCAATGTTGAAGTGACATCATTGGAAATCAATAATCAAATATTAGGAGCAGAAGATGTTCAAGTTGCCATAAAATATCGTCTAGCTGGTAACCCATACTGGTATCCGTTGCTCGTTGAAAACAACTCTGTCTTGAGTGGCACCACAGGCATCAAGATTCAAACACCTGGCTTGAATGATGTGAACGGATTGAGAGTGTTCCTTGTCTCACCAAATGCAGGTTCTAATTACCAAGTGGTACCTTACGGATGTTTAGTTCCAGGTACGTGGTTATAGCCCCTATTAGTGTAGTGAAATAAAAAATGACTCAATAAATAACCCACTTGCGCCTACAGCACAGAGTCTTAATTAAATTCACATGAACACGTTTCATTTAGGAACAGAAATACATTTGTTCTGTTAGTCCTTTAACTGCAGAGAGTGAAGTACAGAAATCGTCATGTTTACCAATTGTTTATCCATTTTTAACAGAGACTACACAAGTGCCCTCAACCACCACACAGGCCCCACCATCAACCACAGGTAGTTTCGTATGCAAAAATTATGAACATTTTTTAGATTTTCAGCAAATCATCTGCCGCTGAAAATAAGCCACAATAAATTTATGTATATTTTCAAAACCTTAGATGTACACATCTAAGAAGAAGAAGAGTTGAAAAATAAAACCTTAAACTATTAACAATATACAGTGAAGCATACAGCAGAGAGATTTGAATAAAAAGTAAAAGGTTGATTCAAATTCAAATGAAATGTAATCGATTTACAAAGTGTTATTTAGGAACAGAAATACATTTGTCCTGTTAGTTCTAAATCTGCAGGAAATAGAGTACAGAAACCTTCCTTTATTGTTTTTTTTCCATTTTAACAGCAACTACAGAAGTGCCTTCTACAACCACACAAGCCCCGCCATCGACCACAGGTATAGAAGAGTTTATTCAAAATTTATGACAAATGCTTTCAAATATTCCTAGTTTTCAGCAAAATCTACTGATATCTAAAAATGTGTCAAACTCACTGAAAGTCATTCGATTTTCAGTCCGAAATTTGAAGTGAACCTCAAGTTTTACATGTTGTTCATCTTTTCTAACAGGGACTACAGAAGTGCCTTCAACAACCACAAAAGCCCCGATATCAACCACAGGTATGGAAGAGTTTTTTTCAAATTTGTGACAAATGCTTTCAAAATTTTCTAGTTTTCAGCAAAATCTACTTGTATCTAAAAATATGTAAAAATCACTGAAAGTCTATTATCCTAAATAAAGATCAAATGCATTAACAACTATTTATAATTGGTAACAGCACGACTGCTGCACTGTTAGAAATCGAGTTTCTGATCACTCAAATTCACTACAAGTAATAAAATACTGCAGACTGCGCATTATACCCAAAATAATGACCTGAAGCTAGATACACGTATAGAGAATATAATATATATACACACATACTTGTAGTTGTTTTTCCAGTCCGAAATCTAAAGTGCATGGAGTAACGAAATTGATTAGGGACACAATAAACATAGGGCTGGGTGGCTCAATTATTATGCCCGAGATGGCTGGTTCGAATCCCCCTCTAGTCAATTTTTTTTTGTTCACTTTTTAATGATTTTTTTATCTTTTAAAACAGAAACTACAAAAGTGCCCTCGACAACCACACAAGTCCCGCCATCAACTACAGGTATGCAATAGTTGAGTTCGGTTGCCTTAAATGTGGTATCGTACTTTGGTAGGAAACCAAATGTATTTACCTATAACTTACAGGGTACAAAAATGGTGCTGGTAGAAACATATTGTTAAAAATGTCCCGCCTGAAATTGGGTATTTATCAAGAAATTTGTAAAAAAAAAAAAAAAACACCGAAAATATTGTTGAAAATAATATTGAAGTGAACTTCAAGTTTTAGGCTACATTTTGTTCATCTTTTCTAACAGGGACTACAGAAGTGCATTCAACAACCACACAAGCCCCGATAACAACCACAGGTATGAAAAGTTTATTCAAATTTGTGACAAATACTTTGAAAGGTTTCTAGTTTTCAGCAAAATCTACTGATATCTAAAAATGTGTCAAACTCACTGAAAGTCATTCGATTTTCAGTCCGAAATTTGAAGTGAACTTCAAGTTTTACATGTTGTTCATCTTTTCTAACAGGGACTACAGAAGTGCATTCAACAACCACACAAGCCCCGATAACAACCACAGGTATGAAAAGTTTATTCAAATTTGTGACAAATGCTTTGAAAGGTTTCTAGTTTTCAGCAAAATCTACTGATATCTAAAAATTTGTCAAACTCACTTAAAGTCATTCGATTTTCAGTCCGAAATTTGAAGTGAACTTCAAGTTTTACATGTTGTTCATCTTTTCTAACAGGGACTACAGAAGTGCCTTCAACAACCACACAAGCCCCGATATCAACCACAGGTATGGAAGAGATTATTCAAATTTGTGACAAATGCTTTCAAAATGTTCTAGTTTTCAGCAAAATCTACTTGTATCTAAAAATATGTAAAAATGACTGAAAGTCTATTATCCAAAATAAAGATCAAATGCATTAACAACTGTTTATAATTGGTAACAGCACGACTGCTGCACTGTTAGAAATCGAGTTTCTGATCACTCAAATTCACTACAAGTAATAAAATACTGCAGACTGCGCATTATACCCAAAATAATGACCTGAAGCTAGATACACGTATAGAGAATATAATATATTTACACACATTCTTGTAGTTGTTTTTCAAGTCCGAAATCTAAAGTGCATGGAGTAACGAAATTGATTAGGGACACAATAAACATAGGGCTGGGTAGCTCAATTATTATGCCCGAGATGGCTGGTTCGAATCCCCCTCTAGTAAATTTTTTTTGTTCACTTTTTAATGATTTTGTAATCTTTTAAAACAGAAACTACAAAAGTGCCCTCGACAACCACACAAGCCCCGCCATCAACTACAGGTATGCAAGAGTTGATTTCGGTTGCCTTAAATGTGGTATCGTACTTTGGTAGGAAACCAAATGTATTTACCTATAACTTACAGGGTACAAAAATGGCGCTGGTAGAAACATACTGTTAAACATTTCCCGCCTGAAATGGTGTATTTATCAAGAAATTTGTAAAAAAAAAAAAAAAAAGACCGAAAATATTGTTGATCTTTAAAAGATAAAAAAAATACGGTGAAAAGATTAAAGAAATTCCGTGAGCGTTTTCCACTGTTTTCTTAAAACCGGGACTGCGAATTTTACAAATGACTTTTATTGTATCTTTCTTGATATGTTTGTCCATAAATGTGCATTTCTCTGACAAAAACCAAAGTATGATATTACCTTTAATGAATGTCCTTTGGAAAGTGCATCAATAGATATTGATTTTTGTATGTTTGTGTGTCAAAGCAAAACTAAACGTTTCTCTTTTTCCTGTATCAGAACTATTTGTTCAATTTATACTTAATGCACACTCTCATATTTTGTTAAACATGTGTACAATTGTTGTTGTTCACTAGTGACACCACCTCCAACGACAACTCCAGAAGTCTGCGATACTGACCTCGACTACAACAATGGAGTCACAGTGACAAGATGGAATTCCGACACAGAAACAGAAATACAGTCATATGATTGGTGGCGTCCATGGAATCCATCTACAAATGAAAATCTACCTTACACAGATTCATACTTGGAGGTGACCTTTAATGTCAATGTTGAAGTGACATCATTGGAAATCAATAATCAAATATTAGGAGCAGAAGATGTTCAAGTTGCCATAAAATATCGTCTAGCTGGCGCCCCGTACTGGTATCCGTTGCTCGTTGAAAACAACTCTGTCTTGAGTGGCACCACAGGCATCAAGATTCAAACACCTGGCTTGAATGATGTGAACGGATTGAGAGTGTTCCTTGTCTCACCAAATGCAGGTTCTAATTACCAAGTGGTACCTTACGGATGTTTAGTTCCAGGTACGTGCATGGTTATAGCCCTATTAGTGTAGGGAAATAAAAAATGACTCAATAAATAATCCACTTGCGCCTACAGCACAGAGTCTTAATTAAATTCACTTGAACACGTTAGGAACAGAAATACATTTGTCCTGTTAGTCCTAAAACTGCAGGGAGTGAAGTACAGAAATCTTCATTTTTGCCAATTGTTTATCCATTTTTAACAGAGACTACACAAGTGCCCTCAACCACCACACAGGCCCCACCAACAACCACAGGTACTTTCTTATGGACAATTTATCTTAAAATGCTATTAAAATTGTGAGATTTTCAGCAAATCGTTTGCCAGCTGAAAATAAACAACAATCACGTGAAGTATATTTTTCAAAACCTTGGATGTACACATCGTTCATGATTGCTGTCAACCAGAATACTGCAGATGAAATATCTGTAAAGTGAACAAAGAAAAATTGACTGGAGCGGGAATCGAACCGGCGATCTCCTGAATACCGTACAGGTGCTCTACCAACTGTTTCTGACAGTTTTGCACAATGCAGAAGATTGAGTATTGATAACTTTGACTCGATGCCATTGAAATTACTTGGATACAGAGCTTTTGCTATGGCCGCATTGTTCGTATGTTTGTAGGTCTAGTTGTAAAATGCTACTCCAATGTATTAAGTTCGCCTGTCTGAAACCAAAATCTAAATTGGGTCCTAAATGGCTACACTGCTTTACAGGATGTAGCACCGATAAAGCAAATGGTAACAGTTGTACTAAGTAAAAGGTAAAAGCTACGAACATTGCACAACCCATCTTTATTGTTTTCAATTTTCTTGCCAACCTCAGCACAACCAACTACCACCAGGGAAGTAACTATTACTTCCACTGAAGTCATTACCACAGTTGCCACGACAAGTGCAGGAACAACGTTAATTGAAACAACGACAGTGCCATATAGTACAACAGTGACGCAAGTTTGTGAGGTACATGTGCATGGCTGTTACGTGTATTATAACTAAAACATGAACATTTTACTGCCTTGGATGAATGATGCTTATCTTCCAGTTCTTTTGTTTTAATTTCATTCTCAATAGTCCTCAATGTCCAGTTGACATTTAGTTTTAATAATGTCTTTTGTGAGTTTTTTTTCCCAGAATTTAGAATTAAAGTGACCCGACAAAGTCTGTTCTTAACAATTACACTTGTGATTGATTAAATATCTGGATGTTTAAAGGGTCTCTGCAATAGGAATATTATGGCTTGAACAAAGACATGTTTTATGGTGCCTGTGATTTTACCCACTTCCTATCACTGTTTCAGGGTTAACAACAGGTTTTTTGGTTTGTATGCTAATTATAATTTCCATATTCATGAGCAAAACTGTGATGTCATCCAAGTAACTGAGAGCAGAAACTCAATTGGTTTGTGCACAAGAAGTTGGGTTTGTTGTATAGGTTATCTAACAGACCTTTTCCTCCTCAGTTTTGTGTGCTGAATATTCTCCTTTCATTCAACTGGTGGTGAAATTTTGTGCCAAAAAAACGTGTTTACATTATATTTTTCCTGTTGGTTCCCCACATGAGTATGCATGAAAATCCCCCATTTTGCAAAGCCATTCAAATGAAAACCAAATGCTAGTTTGAAACCAAAATAATACTTCCATTCATTATCTGTCGGTATATTATCTGAAGGCAATAAAATAACCTGACTGAAAAAAGCACTGCAGGAACCCTTTAACACTGTTTTCTACGACTCTGAGCATGTCAGATCTGTGTCTCAAAGGACCGTTTTTAAGCACAACAAGTCCTTTGAGTGCAATGTTGATTTAATTGTCCTTTTGTCCACTGCTCCCAAATAACATGCATGCAAATCAAGAACAAAGTAAACAAACTTTCTTACAAACTTACATTTGTAAACATTGTTTCCATTTTCTTCTTAGACTGGATCTACTACCATACCAGATGAATGCCAGACTTGTGTCTGCTCGGATAACACGAACTACTGCCATAAAGACTGCCACAAGACCTGTCAGCCCGTGAGTAAACATAATTATTGTACTAATGGTAATTTGGGAGCATACTTATTATAACAAACCTGCCGAGAAGTTGAGTTGCCAATGATGTATGGACAATTGTGTAACATCTGAAAGATACAGGCACCCTGGCAACCAGACACATGGGGCCTGTTTGTTTAATGCACAGGATCACGGATTCTACTGATCCGGATCCCATTTTAACGTTCCCTGCATGGGAGGTGGATCCCTTAATGGGATCCTTTGCATTTAACAAACAGGCCTATGAACTCTTGGCCACACTGAGATCATTGTTTAATTTTTGTTTTATATTTGCCAAAATTTGGAAAACAAGATCCAATAGCACAAGAGAGAACAGAACCAAATCAGCACTCTGGATAAATTTAACTCTAGCTGGGCTTGGGTTCAACGCTTATCACAGTGAGTGATGATCGCTTTAAACTGTTAGCCATGTATGCTGTCCAGCCATCAATAAATTAGGAAAGTTGTACAATCCAAATTATGATATTCTTTACCACTGGAATGAGTTGATAAACAGCTACACATGTATGTGATCAACATGTCACTTGGGCTGCTGTTGTTGTCCGTTGTAGCTTGTTTCATGTAGCATGCCAGGGATTTATATGACTTCTAATAAAGACCAATGTTGCGTGGCCACTCTCAATGATTTAAAATGGAAATATATGCGTATTGTTACGAGTGGGGACAGGGTGGTGTAGTTTTATACCTTGTTGTGGCGAGTCCATCAGTGGAATAAAATACCGGATGCTCAAGAGGTAATATATGAATTTCCAATGTTTCAAATCCTATTTTCCCATTTTACATCTTCCACCGAACGCTGGCATGGGCGTCCACACTCACTCTAGATAACTATAAGTGGCTATGTGTGCTGAGGTCGATTTCAACAAACCCATCGTAATTACTAACTATCAATCGTAGGACTTGTGATGCATTGCAGCCCTACGTAGCATACGATGGGTTATTCTTCGTAACTCGAGTAACGATCGATCGTAGGGCTTCGTGAAATCGACCCCTGAAATCATCAACACACATATAGTGGCTGTGTGTGTTAGTCATCAACCTACAATGTACAACAGCCACACACCGTATAGTTTGGGTGCGGATATTTCAGTTTTGTAACGTGCAATGGACTACACAGTTCACCAGCAGTTGCAGCAGACGTTAATACAGGACCTCAACAACAACAAATGCACCTACAGTGACATTTGTGAGAAAAAAGAGCAAAAGGTCAGCCTCGTTTAATAATTCATGTCTCACCTTTCAGCCTCAGCCATGGGAGAGAGCGAATCTACTTCCGGTGTCCGGAAAAGACCCATCACATAGTAATAGCCATGCGCTATTATTCCTATTATTAATTGTCACGACATGAAAGCGAACCAATTTACACCCAATATTAATTATTGGAAAATTCTGTAGACTAATAACCTTCATATTGGAATGTAAATGACGAATTGAAATGATAGTCAATTGCAATATAATTGGACTACTTTGTGTGCGGATGACGTGCCCTCGGGCGGTGATCCGTCCTGCAGAAGTTTCTGGAATGCGCGTATTTAAGTTTCGTTACGGTGCCCTTGAGAAACCACCGACTCTGTTTAAAGAAGGGTTATTTGCCAAGTCGTGTGATATTTGTTGTTACTGACTTTTTCATTATGTTTAGAGTGAATTCACATTGAATTTGTAATGGAAGTTACGTGTAAGCGTGGCATATGGCGTGTGTTCTGTTGTCACCTATTAACCCAAATAGGCGTATGGCAGAAATTTATCTGCCGCAGGGATAAAGAAATTTAAAACAAAGATTGATTTCACAAGGAAAACTTTACCTGATTAAACGTGTAGCAGTTTGAGAAATATAAGCAGTTAGCTTGAAATCTTGATTTTCGAGTCCATGCTAGCCATTGCAGTTGATATTGTATTGGTTCTTTTAAAAGTCTATAAAGAAATTTTCAAAAACTTCTGTGGGTTCATGGAAATCTTCTCCTCTAAAAATGTGAACATTTTGAGACTTCAGTTTAAGGTTATAATAATAATAATTGAAAATTAATTGGATAAAACTGTCATAAAATGCTGGTAACGTTACTAATTTAAACATAGTAAAATCTTTGGTCAATTTATCTCTTGATCACAGGATGAACAACTAGTTGAATATGATGACCCGGAAAAGTGTTGTGAGTGTGTGTCGCCAACAAGTAAGTTTTTCCAACTTTTCATACATTCAAATGTTGTTGCAGGCACATTGGGGTACGCAAAGGGCCCGGGCTACAATGAAATAGCATAATTGGAGGAAAGCTTTTTGCAGTTTAATTTCTCATTCCTGAAAGTGTCTTTAGTAACACGTACAAGTAGAATGTAATTGTGTCATTTGACCCATCTGGACGAAAACAATGAATCGCAAGTTTAAAATTTAAGCCATTTTGGACTGAAACACAAGCCCTTACATTATTGTTGCATACTGCAGATTAATATAATTTGCAGACTACTAGGATTTACTGTCTGGGCCCCAAAATGTTCACATTATGTCAGGGTAACAACATAATGCAGGGCTAATTATAATTTTGTCCAGTACTTAAATAAAAATAAATCATTTTGTGGGATGCATTCACATTTTGCATTTTAACATTTCTGCATTTCTCTCTGTAGCCACTATTGCGATCCCAACTACCACAGAGGGTAAGTTTTATAAAAACAATATTATTATAACCGGGAATGGCTCATTAGGGAGACATTCCCATAGGGTCGTGCACAAACTTAACTCACCTATTTCTAAACATCCTCCAAACCAATGAACTTGAAATTGACATATGTTCATATTGAGCGCATTCTCTGTCTTCTATTAAAATATGGACAGAAAAAAACATGTCTTAAAAGGTAGCCTGTGCAATTGGGAGACACAGAAAAGTCTCCCTATTTGCAGATGTCTTTCAAATGTTCACTTTTAGACACTAACGTGTCTCCCTAATATGTAATTTAGAAACATTACAGCTATACTTTTCTCTTAAAAAATAACTGGAACAGGAAATGTATATTATGGTCTAATCATGTTGGGGCAATAATTATTGTCCCTTGTCGTTGGTAAAGAATGAGCTATCTATTATTTCGAATTATAATAAATAAGTCTTTATGTTGTGAAACATTGATTACAGCAGTTATAAGCAGATGCATATCTTCATTTAAATCGGGCAATCATATTTGACGTTTAGTTTGCAGCGATCCATTCATCCACACCCCTGAACCAACCTGCTGTCAGCATGTGGATAACTGCACAGTCCCGCCTGAATTCTCGGGATCTACATATTGCAATTCTTGCAAACCTCCTACGGTCTTCAATGGAACCCATTGTGTCCTACCAATAGACTGCCTCTGCTACGATGGAGCTGGTTACCATAAGGTTAGTAGTCACTACTTTCGTCGTGTTAAGTCGTTAAACTATTTCCCAAATCTGTTTTAATGGGTGACTTTTGAGAACCGGTCTTCAAGTCGACAGCGCACGCGCACGCGCACGCACAACAGCGCAGGCGCAAAACAACGCGCGCATGCTCACAATTTCGTGCGCGTGCGCTTTGACTTGAAGACCGGTTCTCAAAAGTCTCCCATTGGCTGTATTTTGACAGTTTTTGCTGCTGAAAATTTGATTTCATTTCTCAATTTAGGTCAACCTTGGGGTAAAAATATATTTCATATACAAACTTCTCAAAGTTCTGCTTAAAGTTAGGAGAGCCTGACGCGTTTTGATCCTAGCAGAATCTTCCTCAAAATTATGTGTTTTTAATTTTGTATGATGTTATTTTCTTTTACATGTATTTATCAATGATAAATGACACTTGATTGAAATTCTGAAGTTTCTGACATCAGACTGTTTTTTAAAGTAACTTAAAACACTATTTACATTTTTATTTAAAAAAACTCTTATTCAATTTACTCTCAGTTTGAAAATAAGAACTGGTTGCGATAGATAAACAGGTGAAAAATGTTGAACTGCTTCAAAGTTCCCACCAACCAAAATGACACACACATAGTCCGCATAATCTTCTAACTGTTTTTAATTGTGAATAATGGCCGTACGATTTCAGATGGTCAACGTTGACAAAGGTTAGTTTAAAGGGTCTCTGCAATGGGAATATTATGGCTTGAACATGTGCCAATAAAAAACTGTACATGGGGATTGTGATTTTACCACCTTCCTCACACTGATTCAGGGTTTAAAACAGGTTTTTTGCTTTGCATGCTAATTAGCATTTCCATATTTATGGGCAAAACTGTGATGTCATCTGGGGAACTGAGAGCAGTAACCCAATTGATTTGTGCACAAAAGATTTGCGGTTGTTTTATAGGTTTTCTGACAGACCTTTTCCTCCTCAATGGGTTTTATTTTTTCAAATATGTTTCTTTCACTCAACTGGTGATGTAATTTTTTTGACCAAACCATTTCTGTAGGACAAGTTTGCCTCTTAATGTTTTACGTTTTTCATAATATTTTTGTTGTTGGTTCCCTACATGAGTATGCGTGAAAATCCCGCGTTTTACAAAGCCATTCCAAGGAAAACCAAATGCTGGTTTGAAACCAAAATAAGACTAATTGCCATTCATTATTTGTCAGTATATTCTCTGTATGAAGGAAATAAAATAACCTGACTGAAAAAAGCACTGCAGGAACCCTTTAGCTTCTTTAAGTACAATTTACAATGACTAGATGAGGATGTATAACTTTAAACAAGAGGCATTTCTTTTGTTTCAATGGTACAACGTGACCTTCCACAATTTGTTTCTAAAAGATAAATACAGTTTGTTTACATTGCAGCTTACTGTTTTTCCTCCAAATGGTAGAATAATGTTTTTCAAAGCAAGTAAGCAATTTTGGAGGTTTATTGTATCTCTGTGTTTCTGTTTTGTGTTATCAGCCTGGTGATAAGTGGGATGATCCCAATGACAATTGTAGGGAGTGTAGCTGCTTCAGCAATTCCATCACTTGCTCACCTAAAGTCTGCCCCACAGTGTCCTGTGAGGTAGGTACCCAAATAAATTATGATAGCTTTAATGTCCTATTCTGAGAATCATGAAAATACTCAAT
This sequence comes from Astropecten irregularis, assembly GCA_963971285.1. Lineage (NCBI taxonomy): Eukaryota > Metazoa > Echinodermata > Asteroidea > Paxillosida > Astropectinidae > Astropecten > Astropecten irregularis. Next base: position 5,215,799 of record OZ020255.1, read on the forward strand.
GACAAGGGTTGATTTATTTTATAGGATCTCTGTATGAATTATGTGCAGATAAATGTGAAGATCTCAACTGTAAAACCTAATTTTGGTTTAAAGGGTCTATTAAATGCATTTAAGCCATAGTCATTATGACACTTATGTCATAAGCTCTGTGGTTTAAAGCCTACAACATACCTTGTCTGCTTCAGTGCGCAATAGTTGTAGAAAACCACATTAATGTGTTGCAAAAGTAAAACTACAGACTGCCCAAGGTACAGATGATAAACTTGAAAGCAAGTGCTGGAGCAATATTCCTTAAAAACTAAAAAGTCATCTAAACCTGACAATTCTCTGGTAGAGATAGTCACATAGGATTGTATCTATAGTGTGGTTTCGTACCCTGGGCGAGTGTGATGGTCGCCATGACACATGACACTTAAAAATAACTATGCATATCAGGCACAAGACGGCAAAGAATGGTATAGCGCAGGAGGGATATCGAACATAGCAAAATATCTACGCACTCATTTGTGATGTTTGATACATCGTACATCACAAATTCACATATATCTGCGCATATTTTGTGATGTGCGATGTTGCACAACTATCTGTGCTCTGAATGACGCGCGTACGTTGCACATCACAAACATTCACACATTTTATTTGCGTGTTTTTATATGTGGCATGGTGTTTCTGGATAATCTTTGAAGAACTCAAGTACAAAAAAAGTCAGCGGTCAACTACCACTATCATGCACAATAACGGCGTGCAGTAGTGGACGGTGATTCGCCCCTAATGTCATATGTCATGGCGGCCAAAATAATGAGTGATCACACTATTCTCTCGTGGCTGCTTTAAAAAAAAAGTGCCTTTAATTGTATTACACAGAATCCGATAATTCCACCGGGTGACTGCTGTGGCTACTGTGAAGGTAAATCAAAAACATCATTTGAGAATATTGTTCTGGGCCGGCGCCAGTTGGTGCAAGTTCGCGCCAAAGATTATGTGATTGGCGCGTAGTGGAGCAACTTGGCGCGCGCCATTACATTCCAGTGGATTCCAATAGGCGGATTGTTTGCGCCATTTGGTGCCACTTGATGGATAATTCGCGCTGGTTTTTTCGATGCAAGTGGCGCGACGAAAATTTCAAACATTTTGAAATTGTCTTGCCGCCAAATTCAATTTTTGGCGCCGTTACGGGCCACCACGAGCCAGTTGGGAGGCAGTTTGAGCCATTGCACGCCACTAGGCACCTTATTGGCGACACTAGGCGCCACAGCAAATTGCATTGGCGCGAACTGGCACCAACTGGCGCCGGCCCAGTGGACTCCTAGCATAACATTAAGTGCCACTGAGAACTAAATAGCAGATAAAGCCATCATTCAACCCAACAACACCTTTTCACCACTACTGTGCATGTGTATTCATCAGCCTGAAGCCTGTCAAATATCAATCTAAAGGCCAACATTATCTTTTTTCAACCACATGGCCGATGTATACCTCTTTTACATTCTAGTTGGTGTAAAGTGTGGTGACCTCACACATCATGTTGGCAATGATTAGGAAAAGGTATTTTGAGTTTTGTGGACGTAAAGTGTTCATTCATATATTTTTTATGAAATTATTTCTTTCCTTTTCCCAGAAACAACGACACCACCAGTAGAGACAACGACGCCGTTTTTGTGTTATGTACCAGAGCTAGATTCGTATTTACCGGTAAATTAATAATTATGCTTTGGTATAATTCGTGGTTATTCATGTTTTGTTTCACAGCGAGTAAAATAAGGTATTAACCCTTTCCAATTTTGTTTATCTGGAGGAGATGGGAAGTAACAGATTTTAAGGATTAAAAGGAAATACTATAATTGATTGGCATCTAAATTACATCTCTGTTATGTTAAAGTCTAGTATTTTGGCAATGTTATCCCTCATGGCTCACTGAAATTCATCATCATCTTCTGGACAGTGTCACAGAAGAAAGTCCTATTGATAATTAATTTTTACATAGAGAAATTCAATAGACTCTATCAAGAAAATGCCTAATATGTAACCAAAGTGTTCCCTTTTTCATGCGATGTAGTTTGTTTGAGAGATGGCTTAATTAAAATGTGCTTTTTTTAACAAGGCCTTATAATCGTCACACACTTCTCAACCCATATTTGATGTGTCGTTGGACTTATAGTAATTGTTACAGTTTGGTTTCAAACATGTGATCAACCCAAAATATAGATACATATCAATACATTTTAATTACCAGTAGATGTTTATTGACGTAGAAAAAATAACTTCATGACTTTAAGCTGTTCTTTTTTGTTTTTCAACAGTTACATGAGTCGGTCCCGCGTGGCGATTGTGAGATATGTTACTGTGGACTTAATGGTCTTGATTGTCAAAGAGGTCACTGTAACCTGGTCAGCTGCGCTGATGTACGTAAGATTTGTACTATTTGTAGAGAAATGGGTATTGTAAATCGCATATAGCAAATCTCCATTGGCTCCTATTATCCTAAAGAATTATTTACAAACAAACCAAAACTGTATGCTGCTGAATTTTGGAGCCTTACTCAGAGAGAAGAGGCTCGCCTAGATGCTTTCGACTTGCGATGTCAGAGGAAGATCTTGAGGATTGTCTGGTCGGAACACATCCCAAATAGACTGATCAGATCATTGACAAAGCAGCCTCAACTGACAAACATCTTAGGAAAATAAAGGCTATAGTGGTTTGGTCATGTGCAGCGCATGGGCAATGAGAAACCAACTCATGGGAAGCGCAGATGGTCGGCATAAAACTACATGGAGAGATGTCATTCAGAGAGATCTCTCACTCCTAGACACTGGGTGGTCAGTTGAAGATGCAGAAGTGGCAGCTCAAGACCGGTCCATTTGGAAGTTTATCTCAGGGCAGACAGCAAGTGCAGAAATGCATGAAGCTTTACAGTTACAGAATCCTCCACATCAGTGCCCTAGAGTAACTCTTTGGCCTCATCAATCCATACTCAACAATATGCCCCGGTCTACGTTCCAAAGAGCCCATTGTACTTCACGCACCCAGAATATCCGGGCGGTAACCGATTCTCCCACAATACCCACCGGTAAACAGTGGAAGATTCGGAAATAATGATAAATATAAGGCTAATCATCCTTATTGGCAGCTGGGGTGCTGAAATATGAAGGATCTGGCGTTCATGGAGGCCCTTTGGCTGCCAGCCACATCCACCCATAAGGGTGCACCCAAGTAAATAATTTCCCGTAGGCTCCCATGCTTAAATGGAGATCAATGGGTGCAACCATAATACGGGCGAGTTACAATAGTGCGCCACCATGAGTTTGCAACGCGTTGCCCAATCACAATAATTTTGTCGACAAACTGCGCATTTGGAAAGATGCGCAGATTGTCGACAAATTGGCCAACGCGTTGCAATCTCACGCTGGCACACTATTGTGAATCGCCCGTATTATATGACCACAGAGCAGAGCCTGAGGATTGAAAGTGTTTGATTTTTGTGGAGGAAAACCGGAGAACCCGGAGAAAAATCTCGTAGCATAGGAGCATATATGGAAGAGAACTAATGCAAGACCCAAGCCGGGATCGAACCCGGGCCACATTAGTGAGAGGCGAGTGCCTAACGCACGCGCCTCCTATGTCCCTATGTGAAATGGGATTACATAATAGGCCAAATTTCATCCACCAAAATTTCATGTGAAACACTGACCTTATATTACTTTACAGTAAATGCAATCAATGTTTTGACCCATCAGCGTAAATCCCAGTGTTATGTAATCTGACATTCGCACACTGTGAATATCAAACTGTTCTTTTGAAATTTAGAAAAGATACCATAATTATTATATGCTTACTTGTGTATCTATTTCCAGAACTATTACTTGCATTACACTGATGATTGTTGTGAATGCCGTCCAATTACCACAACAGTCCCACCCACAACGACGCCAGGTATGTATTGTATTTTTTTATCATCCAGTCTGTTCTTTTCATTGTAAATTTCCCAAATGTTCATGCAGATCATCCTTTTAAGGCACATATATATACAAAATATATTTATACAAAATTAGACTGACCCAGGCCATTAATATATTATGTCTTTCAAGCATACTGGTGAACATTTCACTTTCAGATATGCAAAAGAAATGACGTAAAACGTGTATGTGTTTTCATGTGTATTATATATACCTTTGAAATGCGAACAAAAATCAAACTTGTGTCTTCTGAATGACTGGTTGAAGTTTGACAACATTCAACTGAATCTCATACTCTCTGATTAATAATATCAGGTAATATCATACTCTGGTTTTTGGGATTCATGGGCAAAATAATCAAGAAAGATACAGAAACAGTCATCTGTGAATTAACCAGTCCCAAACGGTGCTGTCTTTTCGAGAAAACGGTGAAAATGCCCACGGGATTTTAAAAATCTGTTCATCGTTTTTGGTCATTGGTTTTACTCTTTTCTTGATAAATACAGCATTTCAGACAAACAATTGTAACTGTTGTTTGTACCATAATTACCATCTTCGCACCCTGTAAGTTATAGTAAATCAGTGGCGATTTATGTTCCGGTATGCTATCAAAGTATGGGCGTTTACGAAACGGAGGCTCGAGCTCCGTCTCAGGCTCTGGCTCCATTTCGTGAATCCATTATGAAATAACGGGTATTGAAAATAGAGACTTTTGGCTGCGGTTCGAAAGTAGGTTCTCTGGTTTGAAAAGAAAAACAGAGCTTCAGCTTCAATGAAAAACCACAACCTATATTTTCAGCATATGGATATCAAAGCTAGAGCCTGAGCCTGAGCCTGAGCCCCCCTAAGCCTCCGTTTCGTAAACGCCCTATGATACTATCTTTTATCTGGACTATAAAGGACGTGTTTCAAAAATGGACCACTTGAATTAAAATGGCCTTCAGACATATCAGACATTTGGATAGGCTTCCCATGTTGTCAAATTGATTGGTTTACCTTATTAGACGAGTAGCATGGACCATGAAAAAATCTGAGTTCTCAACCCCGACTACATATAAGGTCTGACTTCAGAAATTGATGGAATAGACCTCAGGAAACATTTCTAGGTACTATAATGGCCTTAAATTGTGGTAGCACTTTTGTGTAATATCCTAAAAATTATTGCAATATTTCCCCCAAGATTCAAAACAACAAAAGAAAATTCAACAAATGGATTTAAGTTCTTGCTTCTGCCTATTTTGTTTAATTGTTATTTCTCTGTGAATGGATTATGAATTATATAATCACATAATCATTCACCTAAATACATATCAAGGAGTTGGGGGGGGGGGGAGAAAATATGCCCCTTTTTTCAGTTGCATTGTGGGAAAGTGAATCTTGTTTTTTGTTGATCCTCATATGATACCACATTTTCTCCAAAGTGATATCACAATATGAAGCCACATACTACTTAGCAAAGCTGTTTATGGAATAAACTTCCATTGTATGAAGTCAAACCTTAGATGTAGTGGGTGTTGAGCTAACACATGAATAAGATGGTTTTCAGAACTTTGCTCCTTGACTATGTCAATTTTTTATACAGTCCCCATTGTGTTGGCTGTAGTAATAACAGATGTTTGATATTGGGTAAATGAAACAAATGAATTATATTTATATGTGTTATTTTGTCTTTTTTCCTAACTAAAATCTTGAAGTCTGTTACGCACCACTCGTGTACCGGGAGTTCTGCACTTGCGAACGTTCTTGTACCGATCTGGAACACACATGTGCTCCCTCTGGTTGCCAGTATGACTGTGGCTGTCCAGAGGGTCTAATTGAGAATGCTGATGGGGAATGCATAAATGAGATTGACTGTCCTTGTATCGATGAAGATGATGACAGCTATGAGGTAATCAATTGAAATAAGCTTTTAACTATGATGAGGACTAGAGCAGACTTGACGAAACGTTGAAACCTTAATTGCAAGAAGTGCAAAAGTACGAACGTTTTTTACATTGTGTTTCCGCTAACCGATCTACATAACTCTGTTTAAGTTTAACAAATGAATACAGGGTGTCCCCCCAAAAAACACTTTGTGTCGAGAACTATTATATAAAAGTTAAACTGTTTACCACTTAAAGATTCAGATATGTGATACAACCATGTCTTGGCTATCACCATGTAGAATTTAAAGCAAAATTGGACTGGAATTGAGGGGAAAACACTAAGACTGAATTAATATTAATACACATAATGTGTGTATTGGCCACTTATTCTGGAACACTGCAAATTTGTTTTTAAAGAGTACTTTTTCAATTGCTCATTATTTTCGCCAATTTCATCACAAATTTGCTGAAATTCTACATGGTGATAGCCAAGACACGGTTGTATCATAAAGCTGAATCTTGATGTGATAAACAGTTCAATTTGAACATTACGGTTCCCGACACAGTGTTGCGTTTTTCTCTGGGACACCTTGTATAGTGCCTATATATTGTCTTGCAATTTAATTATTGGCCCAAAATCAGCCTGAGATTCGTCTTGACTTTACAACGTAATGAATATCCCAAGATTATACATCACTAGAACCTTGACATTTGTTTGCTAATCACGTACAGAAACTGAGTGATGAAATTTGCTTTTACATTGCAAAACATTCAAAGATAACAAACTTATATAGTTATGCATTAATTCGTACGGTATGTTTATAGAAAGTACACAAACAAACACGCATTATACTAATGTAGTGTGTGTAGGTTGTGTAAGTCGTGTGTAAGTTACATAAGCGGGGATGGCTGGCTTTATAGGCAAGCGTAAACAGTTAGTGCCAACCCTGAAAATGAATTAGGAAACAAATTGCATTGACTCAAGAATCAGATAAGGTGTCAGCCACAATCAAATGAACAAGATGTTTCTTACTATTTTACACATACTGCACTTCCATGAAACTTCAAACCAGTTAATAAATTAAAAGGTTAAAAAAAAAACCTATGTGGAATTGCTCATAGGTCATTAACCTTACACTAAATTAAATGACAATTACAGTGACAGCTATAATGACAGTGTATGACATTTTTTAATGACAGGAAGCTTAAAAATATGACAAGTTGAACACTGATGCATATTCATGTGGAAAATGTATAAGTCACGTAGATGCCAGGAATGTGTTATTGTCAATATGTATGAATACCGTCATTATCACTAATGCTGCCAAATTTCTAGAGAGTTCGGTGTAGTACAATCTACTCTCCATTGATTATCAGATACTCAAAGTCAAACATTCCTCGATACTTTGGTGTATTAATATAATAACCGAGGATGGGACCTTAGGGAGACTTTCCCATAGGGTCGTGCACAAACTTTACTTACCTATTTCTAAACATCCTCCAAACCAATGAACTTGAAGTTGACATATGTTCATACTTAGAGTATTTCCTGTCTCCTATTAAAAATATATATATAAATATAAACAATATAAACATATGTCTTTAAAAGGAAGCTGCTACCTTAGGGAGACATCGAAAGTCTCCTTAAAGGTAGTATCATACTTTGGTTTTTATCGAAGAAATACAGATTCATGAGGATATCAAGACAGATACAGCAACAGTCATTTGTGAAAATTTCAGTCCCATACGGTGCCCATTTTTGAGAAAACAGTGAAAAACAGCCACGGTATTTCTTAAGTCTTTTCTCTTTTATTTTTCATTTTTTAAAAGATCAAAAAGATTTTCGGTCGTTGTTTTACTAATTTCTGGATAAATACACCATTTCAGGCGGAAATATTTTAACGGTAGGTTTCTACTAGCATCATCTTCATACCCTGAAAGTTATACGTAAATCTGTGAACATTTCTGTTTTGGTCTCTTACCAAAGTATGATACTACCTTTAAGTCCTGATGTCTCCCTAATGTCCACTTTTAGACACTAACGTGTCTCCCTAATACCCAATTTGTAATCAATATACAATATGATCTTGATCTATTGCTTATTGCATATTAAATTAACATTGAGCAAACCCATCTTCATTGTACTTCAGAATGGAGAGCCATGGCAGAAGCTTTGCGCTACTTGTATATGCACTGACAGAGAAATCTCATGCAACAAAACATGTAATGCAGTCTGCAGACCTGATGAAAATCTTGTCGAGCCTGAAGGTTATGAGTGTTGCTACTGTGAGCCCAGTAAGTTTCATTGTCGTTGCATTCTGTACTTAGCTTCTTTGGTCAATGTAACATGAGTTCAGCTACAAGTGCATTGCCGGATTTTAGCCCGTTTTGACGGTGAAGACAAACATACATATTTAGATTTTAAAAAGCTAATTAATTTCACAAGCGTGAAAAAGTTCATTTATTTAATCTATTGAATGAAAACTTCATAAGGCTAGATTGTACTGGAGTAAAATTGCCATTGGAAATTATCAATTTGAAATGTTCTTACCATAAAAATTGTTGTACAAAAGAGCATTGTATCCTTGAAAAGTGCCCGAAGTACCTGGGAATGGTAGGCAGTTTTGCAATTTATTTTAAAATCCATATTTCTTGGGAATGTGTGGCTAATTTCTCCTCTCAAGGAAAATTAATTATAAAAAGTACCTTTTCTCGCGGATTCCAGCATTTTTGACTTGAGATTGTGTTGGAAATTGGTTTCTCTCAAAATCATTTGCCTGTTTGACTCTTTTACTTATACACTTTGGATCCACATATTACCGATATCACGATAGCAGAAAACCAGACCATCAGTTTAAGCAGAGAAATAAATATTCAGTCGAATTTTCAGCATCCACTGGAATTGTGAAACAAATCCAAAAGCTCCACATTATCCCTTAGTGCACCTTGTCCATAATTATAGTGTACCCTTTGACGGAAACATGTGTTTCTTTGTTTTGTTTCATTCAGAATGCACTGGTTGTTACTACGAAGTGGACGGCAGTTGTCATGAGGTAGGTATTGGTTGGCTTCAATTAATTCAAAATAAATAATCATCTGATTAATGGTCATACTCTGTCATAAAAAATACAGGAAGAGGCGCTTACGCCGTGCAACTGCCGTGCCGAATTCAAATAATTTGAGATTGTCGAGTTTGGCACGCCCAATAGCACGACGTTTTGCTTGAATTTGGCTCTGCAAAATCAAGTCCGCCACGGCAAGCTCTTTGGCTCGACAGGGTCTGCTGTGCTATCGGTATTCGGAACGGCAGTGGCACGACATTTTTAATTAAGCTCTGCGTTTAGCACAACTGCCGTGCTACTGCCGTGATATTGCTGCACTCATTTGATTTAAGTTCGGCACGGAAGTATAGCACGGCGTATTGTCTTGGTCTTATATACAATCAGTATTTTGCACGCCATTCAAAGGCACGAATATAACCCCTTGTCATGTGAATAGATTAACACTTCTAAAATCATTCAAACTTCCTGAGAGTATAGACAGCGTGCACGTGACGTCACTTGACAGCTTATTGGCCATTTTGGACGGCACGCGTACGCACGCACGCTCGCGTGCGCGTGGTACCAGACAGCATGGACCATAGATATATTTTATTATATCTATGGCATGGACCTTATCAAAGATAGCCTGTTTTCCGCGCTGCGCGTGCGCGCGCAAAGGACAGTGGGTTACATTCAACTATAAATAAGTACTCAACTTTACACCGCTGGAACAAGTGACTCGACAGCAACATTCCATGGACTGTTGTGCAGCATCGTAATGTATAACAACTCAAAGCAAGGCTTTCTTCTAGGTAAAAAGACAACTTTAAACTTCGCGAGCCGGCACGAAATATACGAATATACGCGTGTCGACGCGTGTGGTAAAACGTTTAAACCCAATGTTACCCACTGTCCTTTGCGCGCAAAACAGGCTATCTCCGATAAGGTCCACGAGCAGCAGCATCGCGTCCGGTTGATTTGCAAGCTTCGCGAACGCATATGGGTTACATGTATTCACTGTACGTATGTGCATTATACACGTGTTCAGCGATGCCGTCCAAAATGGCTTCCTGATCACGTGACTGCACGTCCTCTATACAGCCAGGCTGCTGGTATCAGTTGAAAACCTTGACTTTTAACCCGTAATCATGAAAAACGTAACTTTATCCAAGAAAGCAGTGCAGCATAAACATTTGCATTTTGAGTAAACATTTTCGATGATATAAATTACCATTTTTCAAACCGATAGCATTAAACATTTAAGATTTTAAAATTTCACTCGAGTTTCATGTTAAAATGATCAATTTTAGGATGATTCCATACCTAAATAAGGTTTACTGTAATCAAATTTGGGAAATCGGTGAAAATGCTTTAAAATGATTGCTTAATACATAATTACTGACCATATGGATTTCTCTTTCTATGTAAAAGCTTAATTTTGACCAAAATGTTACAAAATCAGAACATGTAGGCCTATGCCCCGCCCCCAAAAGTCCCAACAATAGCGTGTGACGTCAGCTACAAAACTAGTTTAGGCCCGTACTAAAGTATACTGCTTGGCGTTCTGCATGTGACGTAAGCACAAGTGACGCGAAAAGTGGCCGGTGCTAAATTATGGGTCTAAAAAACCTCATTCTTCATTGTGCAACATTTTTTTTCACAAACAATGATAGACAGGTCGAGTTTTATAACAATACAGATGTATTTAACTTCATAAGAATTTTGATTACAGTAAACCTTTAAATTAAATCACAGGCACAACAATGACTGCATTGTTTTCTTTTTCTTATAACAATAGGTCAACGAAACATGGGATGATTTGTGCCAGAGTTGCTCATGCACCTATCCCCACAATGAATTATACCTACATTGCACCGAAACAAGTTGTGGAGCAGTTATCTGTCCAGAGGTATGTTGAAACACCTTTTGGCGTTGTTTGTTTGTTTGGTTGATTGTTTGATTGTTTTTCTGTCTAGATGGACAGACGTGTGGGTTTATCTAATAATAATAATAATAATATTAATAATAAAAGTCATTCTTATATAGCGCATATCACCGTTAGGTCCCTATGCACTGTCAATGAAACTAGAATAATACAAGGTGAACAGATGAGTTTTGACCAGGTTTTTTAATTGATCTGATGTCTCGGCCTGTTTGACAACATCTGATAAGTTATTCCACAACTGAGCTGCTGCGTACTGGAAAGAGCGGGAACCATATGACTTAGTTTTAATAACTGGAGGTATCAAAAGAGATTTATGGGCGGAACGCAGATTTCTAGATGGCTTGTACTCCTGAATAAAACATTGAAGATAAATAGGGGCTATACCATGGATACACTGATATGTTAGAACCAAAATTTTAAAATCTACCCTTGCCCGAATAGGCAGCCAGTGCAAATCATAAAGAATTGGTGTTATAGAGTCACGTGTACGAGTCTGGGTAATAAGTCTAGCAGCAGAGTTCTGTATACGTTGCATCTTATTAATCTGAGAATCAGGCAAACCATACAGTAAGCTGTTACATGTAATCTTTTACATGTATCTATTGTCTTTCAGACAGATCCTTGGTATATTATTTGATAAATACCCATCACATTTCATCAACAATTCTCAGCAATTTGGTTCTATCACTTAAAAGCACCTGGAGCTTGTAATGCACATTTGGCAGGTGTCCCAGCCAAAGTATTGGAAATATGGTATAGATGGCTTTTGAGATTTTAGCCCTTTTTGAAGAACTTTGGTTGGAAAATTAAAACAAAATAACACCCATCACGGTATTGAGCATGGAAAATAGTCCAGTAACAGGTTTACTGGCAAAATGGACTCAGTGAAAGTTACTTGTATATAAAAACCAATGTTTAAACATTTGCACAATACTATGAAAAATGCCTTCAATTCATTGATTTTATTTCTGTATTTCTTGTTGCCTATTAATCTTCTTGTATTACTTACTACGGCTTTGTCACTTATTGGATTATATTTCTGTCCTTACTCAAGTTCACTGACCTTACTTCTGTTCCCCTTAATTGTACTCAATGTAAATTATTGAATGTATATCTCTTTGTCGCCTCATTGTTAACACAACTCTCTTAAGTTGTATATTGTCGTATTTACTCGTCTTCGTTTATTATGTTCCTTTCTTTATACATGTTTGTAATGCGCGGTATTTTTGAACGCTTGAGGGCGCTTTGATTTACTTCCGGGGGTCATTTGACAATGCCTTGTTCTTGTGTACCGCTGTGTCAGAATACAACTCGTACATGTCGTAGTAAAAATATACACTTCTATCGTATCCCAAAAGACAAAATTGTCCGTAAATAACCTCTGCTCAATTGACATTTAACCGGACCGTATCCCGGAAGTAAATAAATTTGTACACCTAACAGCGCCTTCGTGCGTTCAAAAATACCGCGCATTGATTTGGAAAATGAAGTTTTTCCTTTGAAAACTCTAGGTCTTCTTTTTCTTCTTCTTCCTTGCCAATAAGCCATTTGCGAGTTAAATCTGAAATAGTATCTGGTACGCAGACTTCTTTCATTGCATATAAACGCCCCAATTTGAATTTCCCAGACTAAAGACTGTTGCTATATAACGTGATTCGGGGCAAGCTTTTGCATAGTGATACCCATCTCTGGAGTGGTCTGGTTCCTTTGTGCCATTCTTATCCATTATTGGTGCAAGACGTATGTTATGTAACTGAGCAAAAGCTTGCCCCGAATCATGATATAGCGTGATATAGCATCGGAGTCTTTAGTCTGGAAAATTCAAACTGAGGTGCTTCTATGCAATGAAAGAAGCCTGTGTACCAGATACTATTCAGATTTATCTCGCAAATGGCAGATTTATCTCGCAAATGGCTTATTTATCTGTTTTGAAAGACACGTTTGGAGCTTAAGAAGTCATACTACCAACTCCAAACAATGAGTGACAAAAGACGTACTCTGACAGATTTACTAACATACTTGCCTTGTTTACGAAGGGTTACGTGCGTGTTCATGATGAAGGAGAGTGCTGTCCTAAATGTGTTCCTGAATGTCCGGGTGGGTACAAGTGTAACTCTACCTACTGTATACCGTTGAATTGGGTATGTGACGGCAATGAGGACTGCCACGATGGAAATGATGAAAGCGACTGTGGTACGTTTCTCTTGAATTTGAATATATCAGTACAATTTCGAAGACCTCACATGAATATAATGTAATACTCAACATGAATTTTGCAGCGCTGGATGTCCACAGAAATGCTCATGTTTAAAAATAATGAAACATGCGAAATAATGCAAATAAAGAACGTAGTATAACAAACATACAAGCAATATTGAGCGAACTACTTTCATGTGAAATTAAAGAGATGCGGCTTTAATTTAACATTTAAGGTAGTATCATACTTTGTTGTTATCAAAGAAATACAGATTCATGGGCTAAAATATCAAGACAGATACAATAACAGTTATCTGTGAAAATTTCAGTCCCATACGTTGCGCACTTTTTGAGAAATCAGTGAAAAAAACAAAACAGCCACATTATTTCTTAAGTCTTAAATCTTTTAAAAGATCAAACAGATTTTCAGTCGTTGTTTTACTAATTTATGGATAAATACACCATTCCAGGCGGAAAAAAATTAACGGTAGGTTTCTACTAGCATCATCTTCATACCCTAAAAGTTATACGTAAATCTGTTAACTTTTCTGTTTTGGTCTCTTACGAAAGTATGATACTACATTTAAATAACTATATTAATATTGTAAGTTTCCAGAAAGTCTAATAAACAATCGACCTACTTGGCCAAATAAAATCGCTGAATGTAAAGTTTTAGTACAACATATGGAATGTATGATACTTGGATTTTGTTAAGGATCCCTTCTCGAGGTCCTACCTCTTGAGTAGGTGTTAATACTGAATATGTTCATACATTATGTGTAATTAAAGGTTCTGATGTTTGTACTTATTTTGGCTTGTTTCAGGATCCACTACTACAGTAGCTCCAACAACAAGTAAGTGTGGTAGTTTGTTTAATTAAAACCATTTCAATTTGTAAAGTTTCACCCTGCAGACCCCAGCTAGCTCGGTGGCCTAGCAGGTAATGCATCTGCACTAGTAAGCAGGAGGTCGTGGGTTTGAATCCCACCTGAGCCAGCATGTGATTTTTTCAGGTGCTCTCACAAGCACTGAGTATACAGATGCTCATCCACGTCGGTGAAGGGCAAGCCTCATTTACATATTAAAACCATTTGCTTTCCAATGGGAGACTTTTGGAGAGGGCTGTCGATAGAGGGCAGCAAACTACCAGGCTCCTTAAAACTTTTTTACACGCTGTAAGTACGGCGGTTGTCCAAAAACTCACCAGAAGACGCAGGAAAATACTGTGAACATTAAATTCAGGCCATTTACAATTAATTTTTATATTCACAACAGCCGCCCACCACGATTTCAATGCCCGAAAACACAAAGTTAGGTGAAATTCTGATGTTTGGCGAGGAATAATGTGATAGGCTTCGCTTGCAAAGTAAAAACACAAAACTGAATGCTGTTTGCCGTGGGCCACCGTGATCATTTGTAATTCGCTCTTAGTGGCCAATCTCCACAGATTCTGCATTTGTTTGTTCTTAGGGAACTCATGTCCTCCCCTATCACCACAACCGGACACTGCACAGTATTTACCAGGCGATTATTTACGCCTATTGTGTTTACGATGAACATTCGTCGTAACAATGGTTAGTCAAAAGTCTCCCATTACACCTCTAATCCTGTGAATATCTCTTTGCATGTCACCTCTTCTAGTTTTTACCCCTTCAATTTAATTTCTTTTGTTGAAGCACTGCCCAGCAGTTACAAAATTATCTATTCTTTGAGTGTTTTGTCTAGTTGACTGTTGCGATTTTTCTAATTTCTTTTTATATATTGTGGGGTGCTGTGGCTTAGTAGTTTGGTGTGTCGTACTCAAGATCTGGTATTCAATCTACATATTGTTGGTTCGAATCCAGCCATAGGCAGTGTTGCTTGCGCCCTTGAACATGCCGCTTTGTCATATATTACTTCTCTTCACCCATGAGTAAATAAACATGTGAGGGTTGAGAAGCCTGTGTGCGTCTTACATCTGCCGAGGCTGTACAGGGTGTCCCAGAAAAAACGCAACACAGTGTCGGGACCCATTATGTTAAAATTAAACTGTTTATCACTTCAAGATTCACATATGTGATACAACTATGTCTTGGCTATTACCATGTAGAATTTAAGCATAATCGGGCTACAATTGGCGAAAATATTACCAATTGAAAGAGTACTCCTTAAAAACAAATTTGCACTGAAAACACGCATAGTGGTCAATACACACGTAATGTGTCCTTGGTTTGGGCTTGGGCTGAACATTAAACACAAAATAGTACAGTGTTCATGTCTAGTTTAAGGTTTTGCCCAATTTATCAAAAGTAATTTCTCAAACTTAGTGCATGTTAAAACTGGTTCTTGTTTACCAACCACAACTGGTCCACCACCTACAACCACACGTGTACCAACCACAACTGGTCCACCGCCTACAACCACAGGTGTACCAACCACAACTGGTCCACCACCTACAACCACACGTGTACCAACCACAACTGGTCCAGCGCCTACAACCACAGGTGTACCAATCACAACTAGTAAGTAATTCAGACCCTTCATGTGTAGGTATTGCTGTTCATCGTTGTCATTTGATTTGTTAATTTAGATCCAAATATCAATATCCAAATATTAACTTTCTAAGCGATAACAACTTTTGTTTAATGGACTGTTTAAATGAAATGCTTTTTGAATGGGAGACTTTGGAGAACCGGTCTTCAAGTCAACAGCGCACGCACAAAAGCTATACAGCTCATGTATAGGCTCATTGAGTGAGCAGAGGCATGCTCACTAAATGTTCATGTACATACCTGGTTTCACAATTCCGGATGATTATATCACCAATGTATGTCACTTTGCAAAAGGGTAATAACCAACGTTTGAGAGAAAAATCTATGTTACCTTGTACTATGGCACGTTATACTTTTTCAAAAGGAATTCAGATAAAGGTGAAAGGCAAAAACAACCTTACTATTTCCAGTTATAGGTTATTTGAAAGTTTTGAGCCTTTAAATGACACCATTTACCATTAATACTATAAAATAACATCAACATTTGAACTCGTAGCATTTTCTCAAATGAGATTGCTAATATTAGCCAATGAAATGAGGCTCTTCGCAATTTTGTAATCACAAGCTTCAAGAAGGAGCCTTTAAGCCTTACCCGTTTACTTTTTCTCTTTCTTTTTTTTAGCGGAAAAACCACCGTTTCCACCACGTGGTGAGTAATTGATAATTTCTTTGAAATTCATATGATGTGAAAATCAAAATCATGCATTACTCAGATCGTATCGAAATGCTCTATGTGCATCCTTAATTATTTTGTTGGCCAGCAGTTGTGTCGTTCATACAAGTTGAGTAAGATGTTTGTTTTACAGTGTGTATAAAGAAACGCAACAAAGGTTAATTTCAAATTTGTGAAGATTGTGTTAGCTTTACAGAATAGTACACATTTCCCTATATAAAAAAACACATCATTGGAAAGAGGAGAAATGTGGCTTTAACATGATACTACTCACTTTGCTGTAAAGCTAATACGATCTTCACAAATTTGAAATTAAATCTTGTTGCGTTTTTTAACACAATATTATAGCAGTGTTGCCCATCAACCTATGCCTATAATTTTTTGAAAAAAATGTTCAATTTAGACGTCTCAGACACTAAACAAATTAATGTTGACAGTATTGTGGCCAGCAAAGATGGTGGTATAAATATCAATTGTTAAGCTCCTTTTTAGTTACATTATTCCTTCTGTAATGTTTATTTGTTGCAGCTTGCCCTTATGGAACGGTGTCTGTATCCTGTGAGGCTGACTGCCTGGAACTTGCATGTATCGATGGCAACTGTTACAAAATTGAGGTTTTTGATCCAGACACAAATATAACAATTTGCTGCGGGTGCTTTGGTAACCTGGTTTATAATGGTTCTACGTGTGTACCTCCAAGGGATTGTCCATGTTTGGATGCAAACAATCAAACAAGAGAGGTAAGAGTCTTAATACAAAAAATCCTACCATTGATTGGTACCCTGGAACAACAACTCGAAAGTCATATTAATGCTGAAATGATTATGAAACACACTTTATTACAGGTATAATACATGATTGGTGAAGGTAAAAGAAAAGCACTCACATTTTGTCTAATCCAGCTTGTACTTTAAGTAATGAGTCTGTGAAAATTTGAGCTCAATTGGATATCTGAGTCCCGAGAAAATAGCGAAAACCCAAGTAATTATTTCTTTTAAAACATAAAGAATGAATTATGATCTTGCCAAGATTGAAATTGTTTTAGTGTTTGATTTTAATTTTTCTGAATAAATACAGAATGCGGACATATTCCAACGGTATGCTTCTATCAGCACCATATTCATACTCTGAAAGTTATACGTACATCTGATATGATCACATCTGAGGAAATAGTTGTTACCACGAAAGATTGTGTACTTACTCTTCTAGTTAGTGTTTAAGTGCTACCTCGAGTTTCTTTACGTAAATATGTGGAAATTTCTGTCCGTCTGTGTATGTTACCAATCCTGTACTGTATTTTTGAAAAATAAATGACAAACCGGTTGGTATTTACTGAGAATTTGCATTTCAAATGTAGCTTAGAGTGGGTCACAATTGGTGGCTATTATACGATCCAACATATGATATAAAATGTTTATGATATCACCATGATGTCAGTCAGGCAATATGGAAATCGTCAAGATGTGCCAAAACTATTCCGAAACGAATTATGCTTG
Source organism: Astropecten irregularis (assembly GCA_963971285.1). Lineage (NCBI taxonomy): Eukaryota > Metazoa > Echinodermata > Asteroidea > Paxillosida > Astropectinidae > Astropecten > Astropecten irregularis. The sequence goes on from OZ020255.1 coordinate 5,233,499, forward strand.
AAACATTTGAAGATAGGCTATTGATATATGGCAAAATTGTAAGATTATAAAATCAAATCAAGCTTTTGGGAAAAAAGGGCTATGAGCTTTCACATGATATAACTAGTAAACTGTGCGGAATGCTAATGCTAGAAATGTGGTCCTAACCAGAAATCATAACATAAATGATATGCGTGCTATGTGATTAAGAGTACCTCTAATGCTATTACTTCATAAAACCTGAACATTTTCAAACCTGAGTACTTGGGAAAAGTTGGAAAAGAGACATTTTAGGTAAAAATAAATATGGCCAAAATGAGCATATCCACCCTTGTAGGCTTCCAGAAGAAAACATAATATGATCTTTGATTTAAATCCAGATTAACAAAACATGTGGCAATTAAAACAAATCTGACTCAGCACATTTCTTATGAATGTCAGAAAATTCACTGGGGCTTAATATGGTTTGTGTCATAGGCCACATCGTCATGTTCATTTGAGCTTATAGGACAGATGAAGCTCATTACCAATTTTCTTCGTGTTTCAGCCTACTGAGGTATGGGATAGTGATAAGGACTGTGAAAAATGTAAATGTGAACTCAACACTATCAGGTGCTACCCAGATTACATATCTCCAGAATGTAGAACAACCACCGCAGTACCTTCAACCATAAGTAAGTGTTAATTTCATGTTGCTATTGCTATTGCTATTGCCGTTTATTGTGATTTTGCTATTTCTTTTGCTAACTGAAGCTATTGCTTTCGCTACGACTGCAGTTATAACTGTTGTCAAAATTATGACAGTCGAATTGATTTAAAAGGCTTGTGCCTTTTCAATCAATTCAACAATCAATTCAACAATCAATTCAACAATCAATTCAACAATCAATTCAACAATCAATTCAACAATCAATTCAACAATCAATTCAACAATCAATTCAACAATCAATTCAACAATCAATTCAACAATCAATTCAACAATCAATTCAAGTAACAAAATGAAAACCATTGGTTGAGATTAACGGTTCCGATTCACTCGATGACACTTTGCTTCACTGATTGCAAAGGGCCGAAGGGCAACTTAAGGGAACATTATGAGGCAACATTTTTACAGGCTCCTGTGAGTAATTAACTTTTAAGTACTAGGGCAACCTAGCAGAATAGTGGCAGAATGACGTTCGACATAATTCTGTACGGAGTTGTGCAAAATGTACGGGGGTAAACTTCAGACAGATCTTATTGTTGCGTGAAGACCACACCCGAAATGTGTGAACTACTATTGTTATTTCCTTCGTTGTAATTGTTGTTGGTGTAGGTACAGCAACTTATGTTATTGGTCTAGCTTCTGCTATTATTTTCGCTATTGTTATCGGTTCTAGTTACAGCTATTGTAGGCGCTATTGTTGTTGGTCTAGCAACAGGTTTTTATTATTATGGTCTAGATACTGCTATAGCTAGCGAAATTGTTATTACTTCAAGCCTCAGCTATTACTGGGGCTATTATTACAAGAACAAAAACTACAAATATAATGGTTATTGTCTAGCAATAACTATTGCTACCGCTATTGTTATAGGTTCTAGCATCAGCTATTGTTATTGGTTCATATTGGTTCATAGGTACAGCTGTAATTTGTGCTATTGCTGTTGTTTTTCCTATCACTATTTGCTATCTTTTTGTGTAGAAACAACGACCACATATACAACAACACAAGGAATTGAGACAACCACTACAGAAGTGACAACAATAGTTACTCCAGGTAAATTGGTCTGATATAGTTAAGGGAGTTATCATTTTTATATTACATGAGGTCTATGAAGTCAGTGTACTTGACATACATGTAATTCAAACCGAATTCACATTAAAGGTTTTCCCACAGCTGATTTGCCAGCCATGGTTTTGTGACAACCTAACACAAATGAAGAACTAGCGATAACTGCCAAAATAATGCATCCGAACGTGCTAAAACAAAAGGTTAAGATGAGTAAAATCTGATCGTTGACTATGATGTCAAATTTTCACAGACCTTTCGCACTACATATCCAGTTACATTTGATCAAATTCTTCAATACAGGTAATGCTATCAAACGTGTTCATGTTTACAGTCATTGTCACTTTTGCACCACATAGTGCTTAACGGTTTAGCTGGTTTTTTTTTTTGCCAATTGGTGATTACAAGTTACTATGCTACATTATTCTTAAAGAAATCCGTCTTTGTAATTATTATTTATTTCAGAGTCAACAACAACAACAACTACTTCAATTATAACTACAGCAACAACAGAAGGTATCTACATGTACTCTGAGATACTTAACGTTCAAAATGTCCTTTTCGAGTCCTTGGTTTGGGCTTGGGCTGAACATTAAACACAAAATAGTACAGTGTGCATGTCTAGTTTAAGGTTTTGCCCAATTTATCAAAAGTAATTTCTCAAACTTAGTGCATGTTAAAACTGGTTCTTGTTTATTTGTATGTGCCATCTGTTAGTATTGTGAACTATACGAATGTGAACTCACTCCATGAACAGAATATTACTATTGCACCGACGACAAAATAAGCTATTTGAATAAGGTATCAGTATTAAAATGCAGTTTAACTAGGAGATGTTAACTTCAACGTGCATAGCTTGAAGGTATCATTGGCATAGGTATGTTGGTTATGATTCATCAACTAGTTTTTCAATATTAGTTGCGTTGGTTGTTAATTTTAATACTGAAAATAGAAAGATCCAAGTTGATTTTGTAGAGAAGTTCCATGCATTTAGCATATCGACCAAACGCCGCTAAAAATAAAGAATTGAACAATTTGTAGATAACTTTGTTGAAGCTTTGAAGGTTCTGTATGGTTAAAACAAGGGTCATTAGGCAATAGACACGTTTTATCAAAGGAACTGATGTCCATTTTGTTGCACATTTTACAAAGTTAAATCAAATAGCTATTTGTCTTTATTAGAAGCTATTTAATGCTTGTTTAAGGAATAGTATTAATACAATTTTACTTTTATACAAATAATGAATGTTTATGAGTGGAATGGTAAAAATAATTTCATGAGGTGACAGATGGACTGTTCCATTTCACGAGGCGACGCCGAGTGGAATGGAACAGTCCATCTGTCACCGAATGAAATTATTTTTTCCATTCTACGAATGTGAAACATTTATTATTTGTTTTATATAACATCTAAGTAAATCTTTGTCATTTGATTTTGATTGGAGGATAACATTTTAAGAATTAGCGAGACAAAAAAAACTTAAAATCTTGGCAAACTATATGCTCTTATTACAGTAACGCGCGTTGCACACCAACACGTACGCGCGCACGCAGTGACAAATAAATGGAACGCCGCTTGACCAATCACGTATTAGAGTCCCTGGCGTGCAATGGTACAAATCGGATGGAACCAAAAATACACGGTGGATGGAACAAATTTCAACGGTTGTGACGTAAGCCATGAATTGGTCTATTTATCAAATATCACGTGACATACAATCCTCCAATCAAATGACAAGGATCTACTAAGGTGTTATATAAAGTTTTCTATTTTACTTTACTTATTTACACATTCCTTTTTGTTATCTTTGAAAGGAGAGACAACAACACCCTTACCAACCACAACTGGTCCATCGCCTACAACCACAGGTGTACCAACCACAACTGGTAAGTAATTCAGACCCTTCATGTGTAGGTACTGCTGTTCATCGTTGTCATTTGATTTGTTAATTTAGATCCTAATATCAATATCCAAATATAAATTTTCTAAGCGATAACAACTTTTGTTTAATGGACTGTTTAAATGAAATGCTTTTTGAATGGGAGACTTTGGAGAACCGGTCTTCAAGTCAGCAGCGCACGCACAAGAGTGCAGGCACGAAACAACGCGCGCATGCTCACAATTGCGTGCGCGTGCGCTGTTGACTTGGAGACCGGTTCTCCAAAGTCTCCCATTAACCTGACACAATTGTGTCCATAATAAAGTCGTTGATTTTGTTCTCATTGACAGGTAATTTTCCTAGGTAATTAAATGTTTTGTTAAAGAAATATTTAAAAGGAATAAATGTAGTAATAAATTTACTAAACAAGTTTTCCCATTTTGTTATCATTGGCAGGGACATGTTTACCAAGATGTGTTTGTAGTGTCGATTGCTACATGATCATCGTTGATGCAAACTGCCCGATTGACATGCCAGATCATTGCAGTATTTGCTTCTGCCCAGCAAATACCGTGCGTTATCAAAGCTATTGTGTCTCAAGGCCACAACCACATCTGTGTCCAACAACCAGTCCACCTACAACAAGACCAACCACAACTGGTCCACCACCTACAACCACACGTGCACCAACCACAACTGGTCCACCACCTACAACCACACGTGCACCAACCACAACTGGTCCACCACCTACAACCACAGGTGTACCAACCACAACTGGTCCACCACCAACAACCACACGCGTATCAACCACAACTGGTCCAACACCCACAACCACACGTGCACCAACCACAACTGGTCCACCACTAACAACAACACGTGTACCAACCACAACAGGAGCTTCTACCACAACCGAGGCTTCTACAACAAAACCACTAGGTCAGTTCTCGTTTTTATTCTTCCGTTGACAGATTTACGTGACATTTATTTATGTTATTGTCTCTAGTCAATGTGAAACATAACATCAGAACACTGAGAACAGACGCTTTAGGTTTTTTTTCCTGAAGCCATGAAAGTGTCTGGTGGCTATGCTATCAGGTGATTTGTTTCAAGTCTCATTTTCTTTTCACTAAGTTTGGAGGACGGAATAGACTTGAGATAAATAGTTGAACAATGAAATTGATCAATAAACCACACAGGAAACGGAGCGGTTTAATTTCAATGGGAGACTTAGAGAGTCGGTCTTGAGTCAACAGCGCACGCGCACACACGCGCACGCACGCGCAATCCAACCCGCGCATGCTCACATTTGCGCAAGCATGGTTTGCGCGTGCGCTGTCGACTCAAGACCGACTCTCCAAAAGTCTCTCATTGATTAAAACAGCCTGATTGAGCTATCCCTGATATACCATTTCTGATTGTAGGTTCTATTAAAACTACAGGCACCTTTCTGTGTACACTTTTTAATGACTTGCGTTAATTCAGCCATTTTTCCTCTTGCATTTATTCCACATTGTTAAGCATAAAAAGCTAAAAACCTCTTTGATTGATCACCGAAACCTACAAACTGGAGCACTATAGATAGTCATGTAATCTTTGTATCATTGGTTATCAGCAGCCTTATTATAACTGTGACCATGTACAGGTATTAGATATGTCTACGGTTGCTTCTCAGGGATAAAATAGTGGAAGCAGTTCTGCAAAAACATTCCAGACTAAGTAAACTAGTTTCCTTGGTTGCTAGGTTGGCCAATACAAAAAATGGAACCTACCTGATAAAGGTTCGATCAACATGCAAGGTGTCTGATCATTGATAACTAAAAGCAACGTGCTTTCAAGTATTCGATAAATAAAAGCTACTGGAGAACAATGAAAGACAAAACGTGATGTTGAGCAGTGCTTCAAGCAACCTTTAAGACCGTATTATAGCCTTCTTAGTCCATTCACCACTGGCTTTTGGTTTTTGTCATAAAACATCTCTTGTCTTATCAGTCTTGATTGGATTAAATACATGCGAAATACATACGACCCTTAAATATTTGTTGGCTAGTAAGATATCTGAACAGGCTAGCATAGTCTGAATTTAGCATGCACAGAGGGTTCGCCAAAAATGAGTGAGCATGAGGTCCGCTTCTCTCTGTTAAAACAATCAATCAACTCAGCAGCTTTCCTGTTTTTGCTGGACACATACTTAATCAACGAGACTTAAACAAATACCTTTAATTTTTGTTATTAGTGACGCAAAGAGTATGTTTGGCAAAGTGTGTTTGTCATTTGGATTGCAAATGGAAGATGATAGAGAATGAAAACTGCACAGTTGGGGCGATACCAGAACACTGCCGGGGATGTTTCTGCCCAGTAAATACTACAGCTGGCTCGCATTACTGTTTGATAGCACCACCACGAGATCAGTGTGTACCAACCGAGGCAACAACAACAGTTCTTAGTACAACCGAATTACTCACAACAACACCAGGTCAGAGCAGTTTTTCTCACTTCCATTGTCAGATCTGTGCTACATTATCACTTTTAAAAAGTTAAGGAAGAACATCATAATATCAATTCAAGAATCCTTGGAAGCATGTGGATCGGTTTGCGGAAACACCATGTAATAATCGTTCGAACTTTCTCACTTCTACATGTATATCGTTCGCACTTCTCGCAATCAGGTCTTAACGTTTCGACTAGCCAGCTCTGGTCCTCATCAGAGCAGGATCTCCTGGTGAGTGCAAACGATATATAAGTGCAAAGGTACGAACGATTCTTACATGGTGTTCCGCAAACCGATCCACATACCAATTGTTACCATGCAAAGCCTCAAATCTTTCTTTAATCATTGTAAGCCTTGAAGATGTACGGCTAGAACATATTGGTGCATCTTAAAGTAATAAACCCCAAATGAACAATGGGAAGAGGGTCAGGAATTTATTGCTTAATATCACAAAATCACAAGAAATATAAGGTCAGGTTTATTAAAGGTACTCAAGACCTCACCTTCGGAAGATTTATCCAGTTAATTTAGATTTAAATGTCAAATAGTTATTCATGTTTTTTTCCTAAGTAATTAAATGTTTTGTTTAAGGAATAGTTAAAAGGAATTAATTACTAGACAAGTTTGCCCATTTTGTTATCATTGGCAGGGATATGTTTACCAAGATGTGCTTGTAGTGTCGATTGCTACATGGTGGTCGTTGATGCAAACTGCCCGATTGACATGCCAGATCATTGCAGTATTTGCTTTTGCCAACCAAATACCGTGCGTTATCAAAGCTATTGTGTCTCAAGCCCATAACCACATCTGTGTCCAACAACCGGTCCACCTACAACCACACGTGTACCAACCACAAATGGTCCACCAACTACAACCACAACTGGTTTTATATAACATCTAAGTAGATCTTTGTCATTTGATTTTGATTGGAGGATAACATTTTAAGAGTTAGCGAGACAAAGAAAACTTAAAATCTTGGCAAACTATATGCTCTTATTACAGTAACGCGCGTTGCACACCAACGCGTACGCGCGCACGCAGTGACAAATAAATGGAACGCCGCTTGACCAATCACGTATTAGAGTCCCTGGCGTGCAATGGTACAAATCGGATGGAACCAAAAATGCACGGTGGTTGGAACAAATTTCAACGGTTGTGACGTAAGCCATGAATTGGTCTATTTATCAAATATCACGTGACATACAATCCTCCAATCAAATGACAAGGATCTACTAAGGTGTTATATAAAGTTTACTATTTTACTTTACTTATTTACACATTCCTTTTTGTTATCTTTGAAAGGAGAGACAACAACACCCTTACCAACCACAACTGGTCCACCGCCTACAACCACAGGTGTACCAACCACAACTGGTAAGTAATTCAGACCCTTCATGTGTAGGTACTGCTGCTCATCGTTGTCATTTGATTTGTTAATTTAGATCCTAATATCAATATCCAAATATCAATTTTCTAAGCGATAACAACTTTTGTTTAATGGACTGTTTAAATGAAATGCTTTTTGAATGGGAGACTTTGGAGAACCGGTCTTCAAGTCAGCAGCGCACGCACAAGCGTGCAGGCACGAAACAACGCGCGCATGCTCATAATTGCGTGCGCGTGCGCTGTTGACTTGGAGACCGGTTCTCCAAAGTCTCCCATTAACCTGACACAATTGTGTCCATAATAAAGTCTTTGATTTTGTTCTCATTGACAGGTAATTTTCCTAGGTAATTAAATGTTTTGTTAAAGAAATATTTAAAAGGAATAAATGTACTAATTAATTTACTAGACAAGTTTGCCCATTTTGTTATCATTGGCAGGGATATGTTTACCAAGATGTGTTTGTAGTGTTGATTGCTACATGGTGGTCGTTGATGCAAACTGCCCGATTGACATGCCAGATCATTGCAGTATTTGCTTCTGCCCAGCAAATACCGTGCGTTATCAAAGCTATTGTGTCTCAAGCCCACAACCACATCTGTGTCCAACAACCGGTCCACCTACAACCACACGTGTACCAACCACAACTGGTTTTATATAACATCTAAGTAGATCTTTGTCATTTGATTTTGATTGGAGGATAACATTTTAAGAGTTAGCGAGACAAAGAAAACTTAAAATCTTGGCAAACTATATGCTCTTATTACAGTAACGCGCGTTGCACACCAACGCGTACGCGCGCACGCAGTGACAAATAAATGGAACGCCGCTTGACCAATCACGTATTAGAGTCCCTGGCGTGCAATGGTTCAAATCGGATGGAACCAAAAATGCACGGTGGATGGAACAAATTTCAACGGTTGTGACGTAAGCCATGAATTGGTCTATTTATCAAATATCACGTGACATACAATCCTCCAATCAAATGACAAGGATCTACAAAGGTGTTATATAAAGTTTACTATTTTACTTTACTTATTTACACATTCCTTTTTGTTATCTTTGAAAGGAGAGACAACAACACCCTTACCAACCACAACTGGTCCACCGCCTACAACCACAGGTGTACCAACCACACCTGGTAAGTAATTCAGACCCTTCATGTGTAGGTACTGCTGCTCATCGTTGTCATTTGATTTGTTAATTTAGATCCTAATATCAATATCCAAATATCAATTTTCTAAGCGATAACAACTTTTGTTTAATGGACTGTTTAAATGAAATGCTTTTTGAATGGGAGACTTTGGAGAACCGGTCTTCAAGTCAGCAGCGCACGCACAAGCGTGCAGGCACGAAACAACGCGCGCATGCTCATAATTGCGTGCGCGTGCGCTGTTGACTTGGAGACCGGTTCTCCAAAGTCTCCCATTAACCTGACACAATTGTGTCCATAATAAAGTCTTTGATTTTGTTCTCATTGACAGGTAATTTTCCTAGGTAATTAAATGTTTTGTTAAAGAAATATTTAAAAGGAATAAATGTACTAATTAATTTACTAGACAAGTTTGCCCATTTTGTTATCATTGGCAGGGATATGTTTACCAAGATGTGTTTGTAGTGTTGATTGCTACATGGTGGTCGTTGATGCAAACTGCCCGATTGACATGCCAGATCATTGCAGTATTTGCTTCTGCCCAGCAAATACCGTGCGTTATCAAAGCTATTGTGTCTCAAGCCCACAACCACATCTGTGTCCAACAACCGGTCCACCTACAACCACACGTGTACCAACCACAACTGGTTTTATATAACATCTAAGTAGATCTTTGTCATTTGATTTTGATTGGAGGATAACATTTTAAGAGTTAGCGAGACAAAGAAAACTTAAAATCTTGGCAAACTATATGCTCTTATTACAGTAACGCGCGTTGCACACCAACGCGTACGCGCGCACGCAGTGACAAATAAATGGAACGCCGCTTGACCAATCACGTATTAGAGTCCCTGGCGTGCAATGGTTCAAATCGGATGGAACCAAAAATGCACGGTGGATGGAACAAATTTCAACGGTTGTGACGTAAGCCATGAATTGGTCTATTTATCAAATATCACGTGACATACAATCCTCCAATCAAATGACAAGGATCTACAAAGGTGTTATATAAAGTTTACTATTTTACTTTACTTATTTACACATTCCTTTTTGTTATCTTTGAAAGGAGAGACAACAACACCCTTACCAACCACAACTGGTCCACCGCCTACAACCACAGGTGTACCAACCACACCTGGTAAGTAATTCAGACCCTTCATGTGTAGGTACTGCTGTTCATCGTTGTCATTTGATTTGTTAATTTAGATCCTAATATCAATATCCAAATATCAATTTTTTAAGCGATAACAACTTTTGTTTAATGGACTGTTTAAATGAAATGCTTTTTGAATGGGAGACTTTGGAGAACCGGTCTTCAAGTCAGCAGCGCACGCACAAGAGTGCAGGCACGAAACAACGCGCGCATGCTCATAATTGCGTGCGCGTGCGCTGTTGACTTGGAGACCGGTTCTCCAAAGTCTCCCATTAACCTGACACAATTGTGTCCATAATAAAGTCTTTGATTTTGTTCTCATTGACAGGTAATTTTCCTAGGTAATTAAATGTTTTGTTAAAGAAATATTTAAAAGGAATAAATGTAGTAATAAATTTACTAAACAAGTTTTCCCATTTTGTTATCATTGGCAGGGACATGTTTACCAAGATGTGTTTGTAGTGTCGATTGCTACATGATCATCGTTGATGCAAACTGCCCGATTGACATGCCAGATCATTGCAGTATTTGCTTCTGCCCAGCAAATACCGTGCGTTATCAAAGCTATTGTGTCTCAAGGCCACAACCACATCTGTGTCCAACAACCGGTCCACATACAACCACACGTGTACCAACCACAACTGGTCCACCACCTACAACCACACGTGTACCAACCACAACTGGTCCACCACCTACAACCACACGTGTACCAACCACAACTGGTCCACCACCTACAACCACACGTGTACCAACCACAACTGGTCCACCACGTACAACCGCACGTGCGCCAACCACAACTGGTCCACCACCTACAACCACACGCGTACCAACCACAACTGGTCCACCACCTACAACCACACGTGTACCAACCACAACTGGTCCACCATCTACAACCACACGCGTACCAACCACAACTGGTCCACCACCTACAACCACACGTGCACAAATCACAACTGGTCCACCACCAACAACCACACGTGTACCAACCACAACTGGTCCACCACCTACGACCACACGTGTACCAACCACAACTGGTCCACCACCTACAACCACACGTGTACCAACCACAACTGGTCCACCACCTACAACCACACGTGTACCAACCACAACTGGTCCACCACCTACAACCACACGTGTACCAACCACAACTGGTCCAGCGCCTACAACCACACGTGTACCAACCACAACTAGTAAGTAATGCAGACCCTTCATGTGTAGGTAAAGAATTAAGATTTTAAGTGGAAAGCATTCGCTAGCAAAGGATTGGTGTGTTTTTTCCAACAATCTAGGAAGTGGTGGCAACTTTAATTTCAAGAGTTTCCCCTACACTTGTAAGTAATGTGACCTCGCGAAATTATGAGAAGGCACAATTGTACCATTCGATGAATATATTTTTAATAAAGTAAGCTTGCGGATACACCATGTATAATCTCTTTTATGAAAGTGTGGTTCTGAAAAGAACCGGTGAGAGTAATGATCATTTCTCTCACCGGTTCTTTTCAGAACCACACTTTCATAAAAGAGATTATACATGGTGTATCCGCAAGCTTACTTTATTACATTCTCCCGCCATGCAAAGCTTCAAATCACATTAATTTTTTTTTGTTATTTGCCAATTACGCGGTTTATGCGTAATATGTAGTAATTTCGTCTCAGTGCGGCGCGTGCTAGGATTTTGCTGCATCAACTGCTTACTGGTGAAACGATCTACATCCCTATACATTCCGAGTGAAAAGTTGATAAAATGATCCCAAAACACTTGTGAGAAACATAATATTTTTCATAGTCGCTAATGTTGCACTGCCCTAAAATGTGAATTGACAACAAATAAATTATATGTTGTAAAAAAAAATGATATTTAACAAGAAGTGCACAATGTTCCTATTTCACAACATTTCGAGAACGTCCGGAGAACATTAATAAAAAAAAGACTATTTTACTGATAATTCCATATGGAAGATAGAAATAATAAGGGACACAAAAACACCAAATTTCCCAATAAACGCACAAAGTGCAGTGATGAAATGCAACGCGAATTTGATGATTTCATTATTCCATACAACCAAACTTTTCAGTGATGGATCTCATTGTTTTATAGTTCAAACTTAACAGTGCTACAAATGAAGGGGATTCTGAATGCGGTGAAAGGAATAACGGTAGCCATATGTAGCATGTATGTATTAAATGTACAATACAGCATTTGTGACATACCAAAACAGAAATTTTCAAATATCTACGTAGGCCTATAACAGGATATAAAGATGATGCTGATAGAAACATAACGTTAAAACATTTCCACCTAAAATGGTGATTTTATCCAGAAAAATAAAACAAAGACGGAAAACAGTTTTGATCTCGGGGTAAGACCAAAACCATTCTTTTTGTTTTATAAGAAAAGTGGAGTCGGTTTTTCGCTAATTTCTCGTGACTCAGATGCTCAGATGTCCGGTTGAGCTCAAATCTTCATAGGCTTATTATTTAGTGTGCATGTTTGAAGAGACAAAGTGTGAGTAATGTTCTGTGACCTTTACTCATCATGTATTAAACCTTTAATGAAGGATATAAAGAGCAAATTATAAGTTTGTTATCAAAATTTACCCATTTATTCTGAGATCACATTTTGAGAGAAATCCATATGTACACCGTGTGTTTCAGCATTTTCCTCCATGGTTTGAGGGAAATACTTTGTAATTGACTTTGTAACTTAGATTTGATCGTAAAATAGTTATTCATGTTTTGTCTGATTGGTATTTAATTGAAATTTTAGATTATTCATAGGCCTATGTTTTGAAGGGTTTAACCTAAAGAAATTGACCGAAAAGAGTTGTCTTAAATTTTGTTATCATTGACAGAAGGACCATGTTTGCCAAGATGTGTTTGCGCTGTTGATTGCTACATGGAAATATTGGACGAAAGCTGCCCGATTGACATGCCAGATCATTGCAGTAATTGCTTCTGCCTAGCAAATACCGAGCGTTATCAAAGTTATTGTGTCTCAAGCCCACCGCCATATCTGTGTCCAACAACCGGTCCACCAACAACCACACGCATACCAACCACAACTGGTCCACCATCTACAACCACACGTGCGCCAACCACAACTGGTCCACCACCTACAACCACACATGCGCAAACCACAACTGGTCCACCACCTACAACCACGCGTGTACCAACCACAACTGGTCCACCACCTACAACCACGCGTGTACCAACCACAACTGGTCCACCACCTACAACCACACGTGTACCAACCACAACTGGTCCACCACCTACAACCACACGTGTACCAACCACAACTGGTCCACCACCTACAACCACAACCCTACCAACGACAACTGGTCCACCACCTACAACCACACGTGTACCAACCACAACTGGTCCACCACCTACAAGCACACGTGTACCAACCACAACTGGTCCACCGCCTACAACCACACGTGTACCAACCACAACTAGTAAGTAATGCAGACCCTTCATGTGTAGGTAAAGAATTAAGATTTTAAGTGGAAAGCATTCGCTAGCAAAGGATTGGTGTGTTTTTTCCAACAATCTAGGAAGTGGTGGCAACTTTAATTTTAAGAGTTTCCCCTACACTTGTAAGTAATGTGACCTCGCGAAATTATGAGAAGGCACAATTGTACCATTCGATGATTTTATTTTTGTTATTTGCCAATTACGCGGTTTATGCGTAATATGTAGTAATTTCGTCTCAGTGCGGCGCGTGCTAGGATTTTGCTGCATCAACTGCTTACTGGTGAAACGATCTACATCCCTATACATTCCGAGTGAAAAGTTGATAAAATGATCCCAAAACACTTCTGAGAAACATAATATTTTTCATAGTCGCTAATGTTGCACTGCCCTAAAATGTTAATTGACAACAAATATATGTTGTAAAAAAAATGATATTTAACAAGAAGTGCACAATGTTCCTATTTCACAACATTTCGAGAACGTCCGGAGAACATTATTAAAAAAAAAAGACTTCGATATTTTACTGATAATTCCATATGGAAGATAGAAATAATAAGGGACACAAAAACACCAAATTTCCCAATAAACGCACAAAGTGCAGTGATGAAATGCAACGCGAATTTGATGATTTCATTATTCCATACAACCAAACTTTTCAGTGATGGATCTCATTGTTTTATAGTTCAAACTTAACAGTGCTACAAATGAAGGGGATTCTGAATGCGGTGAAAGGAATAACGGTAGCCATATGTAGCATGTATGTATTAAATGTACAATACAGCATTTGTGACATACCAAAACAGAAATTTTCAAATATCTACGTAGCCTATAACAGGATATAAAGATGATGCTGATAGAAACATAACGTTAAAACATTTCCACCTAAAATGGTGATTTTATCCAGAAAAGTAAAACAAAGACGGAAAACAGTTTTGATCTCGGGGTAAGACCAAAACCATTTTTTTTGTTTTATAAGAAAAGTGGAGTCGGTTTTTCGCTAATTTCTCGTGACTCAGATGCTCAGATGTCCGATTGAGCTCAAATCTTCATAGGCTTATTATTTAGTGTGCATGTTTGAAGAGACAAAGTGTGAGTAATGTTCTGTGACCTTTACTCATCATGTATTATACCTTTAATGAAGGATATAAAGAGAAAATTATAAGTTTGTTATCAAAATTTACCCGTTTATTCTGAGATCACATCTTGAGAGAAACCCACATGAACACCGCGTGTTTCAGCATTTTCCTCCATGGTTTGAGGGAAATACTTTGTAATTGATTTTGTAACTTAGATTTGATCGTAAAATAGTTATTCATGTTTTGTCTGATTGGTATTTAATTGAAATTTTAGATTATTTATAGGCCTATGTTTTGAAGGGTTTAACCTAAAGAAATTGACCGAAAAGAGTTGTCTTAAATTTTGTTATCATTGACAGAAGGACCATGTTTGCCAAGATGTGTTTGCGCTGTTGATTGCTACATGGAAATATTGGACGAAAGCTGCCCGATTGACATGCCAGATCATTGCAGTAATTGCTTCTGCCTAGCAAATACCGAGCGTTATCAAAGTTATTGTGTCTCAAGCCCACCGCCATATCTGTGTCCAACAACCGGTCCACCAACAACCACACGCATACCAACCACAACTGGTCCACCATCTACAACCACACGTGCGCCAACCACAACTGGTCCACCACCTACAACCACACATGCGCAAACCACAACTGGTCCACCACCTACAACCACGCGTGTACCAACCACAACTGGTCCACCACCTACAACCACGCGTGTACCAACCACAACTGGTCCACCACCTACAACCACACGTGTACCAACCACAACTGGTCCACCACCTACAACCACACGTGTACCAACCACAACTGGTCCACCACCTACAACCACAACCCTACCAACGACAACTGGTCCACCACCTACAACCACACGTGTACCAAGCACAACAACCCGTGAGTATATTAGGTCTTTTTTTTGGCTAGGTAAATAATGAAGATTTGTAGTGGAAAGCACTGGTCGCGGACAAAGGATTGGTGTGGTCTTCACATAAATTTAGGGGGAAATAACAATTTGTTTTTAGCAACGTGTAGTTGATGGTTTTATTATGCAATACATTTACAAGATCTCATTGTTTTAAAGTTAAAACTTAGCAGTGCTACAAATTTAGTTTACGTTGAAAGGAATAACGGTGCCTAATATACAGTATGTATGTATAAATAAAGGATATATGGAGCAAAACGTCCTCTAAAATTGATATAATAAGTCAATGGGCCTTGTCAAAAACAATATCAAAAACGAGTCTCAAAATGGGAGACTTTCGAGAATCGGTCTTCAAGTCAACAGCGCACGCGCAAAACAACGCGCGCATGCTCACAATTGCGTGTTGACTTGAAGACCGATTCTCCAAAGTCTCCCATTGGGGATGTATGAAAATAGCCATTTGCAGAAATGTGTTTCCGAGGCTCCAAGCCAAACTATAACTGAAGGCCTCTCTGTATGCTTTGACTGTAAACAAAAAAAGGCACATGTATTCGGTTTGTGCGCTTCGCAAGAGAAAATATGATTCACACAAAATTTCTTCTTGAATAACATTTGGGATATAATCCTTAATTTAAATTGACAGAACTTTGTGATGCTTCATGCGTGTGCGCCCTGAATTGCTACAATGTGCTTGAGGACCCTACCTGCCCCTACAATGTTCCCTCCTACTGCACTGGTTGTATTGATTGTCCCACAAACACACAAAAAAGCCAAACAGGAACATACTGCAAATATCCTCCACCTCGTGAAGTTTGTATCACAACTGTGGCTCCGACTACAACCCTGATACCATCAACAACGGGTAAGCAGATTCTACCAAACATCAACACATATGCAGGATCATTTACCCCTCATATCAAAGATCATACTTGATTTAGCCATGACATCATTAAACGTTGACATACACAGAACCGATTCATTATGAAATTCCTGTTTTCAGCTTTGGAATCTCTATCACTTTTGTCATCCCTTATGTTTATTTGAATACATATTGCTTGATGAATTTATTATTGTGGATTTTGATGTTAGAAGGCTTTGGTGGTTTGGTCTTAGGGAAGTCTCTTCCAAAAACGAAATGCATTTACTTGGATTGTAATGGCAGTTCATCCCAACACGTTTTAATGAATGATTTATTTTTTTGTTATTCCATTCTTTTAACAGCTTGAAGCTTGCTATTTTGTAATAATTTTTATTAATTTATTTGTTTTAGCCATTTAGGCATTATTTTTTGTTTTATTTTAGTTGGCTGGATCAAAGTAGTTGAAAAAAGGAATCAAGGAATCAAAATTCTTGTGTGTGCTTTAATTACAAAAGCCATTTCACTTATTCATTTCTTACACAAAATAACAGTTTCCATAATTGGCAACATGTGTTTTGTTTGCAGAATCTACAACAGCAAAGGAAAGTACTACGGCCAAATCCACAACTACCATTGTCACCACAACAGGTTAATGATACATTCCTATCTAGAGGTTCTTATCATTTATTTGCATGAATGATTTGGTAGTGTTCTGTTGTAACCGGCCATGTACATAATATGCACACTGCACAGGTCTTCCAATAACAATGAAAATAACAAACTAGACATTAATGTCTGCCGGGAACAACATAAGGCTTTTCCGAATATAAGCTGTAGCTAGATGTAGCTATTGCTTTTGAGCTGGAGATTGTGAGCACCAGAAACGCAACGTGAATGGAATACACCCTTTATGACCACAGTTTAAATAGCATATAACTTTCAGAAGTTGATCAAAAATCGGCTTTGAAGATTGTTCCTTCTTAAATTGAATATTTCGCCCATTTTTAGTGGACATGTTGATTAATTTTTCATACCGGTTTCAAGCTGAAGAATAGTTGATAGACCTTATGATTGCGGAGTAATTAGCATTCAAAGAAATTCGCCCCTTCGTGAAAACGTTTTTTCCGGATTTGATCCAAAACTCCCTCCATACAAACATGCACAAATTCGTCCCTTGTGAAAGATAAAAATAGCACGCGCGCGTGCGCGCGCTGGATTTCGCCTCTTCGTGAAAACGTAAATTCGAGTTTTCGCTGAAAGTGCCCCCATAGAACAACGTGCATTTTTGACAATTCTCCCCTTCGTGAAAACGTGAAACAGCACTTTAGGTGAAATTCGCCCTTAACTGATTTTCATGATCTAGTTGATTTGATTTGATTTGATTTGATTTGGCCAAAATAATTTGGCCAAGATGTCCGTTACAATACGCCTAATCGATTTTGGCCAAAAAAAGAATTTCAAAAAAAATCTTGATTTTTGCCAAGATTTTTGTCGTGAAAACGTCGACGAATATGTGTCCTATGGAAATTGTTACAGGGGTCAAAATTGAATTAGCTGTGTAACAATTATTCTCATGTTACCATGTTAACCTTAATTTCATGCAGCGTAAATTCACATCAATAGTAAAACACGCCTAATTGGAAGAATTACAACGGCCCATCTGTATTCATTTCTGTTTAAACAAACCAAAGCCTTTGTGAAAGCAATAGCACAAGCAGATGGCTGTGCCGACCAAAGCAATGCTTTCTGAAAACATTTGTGTGGAGCATGATTCAGAAACTCTTTCTAGATTTGTGTTAAATATTGTGCTTTTTCATTGCCGTTGGATTAGGCCATAAAAAAAAATTTGTTGTATTGGCGTAACCCGCCCGACCCAAAAATATGCCCCGACCGTAAACATTTTAAACCAAAAAAAAAAAAAAAATAAATAAATAAATAAAAATCGGGGGGGGAAAAAAAATCAAAAAAGAAAATCGCAAATTTCTATGCAGATTAAAAGCTTAAAAGGAGCAAAAGATGGAAATCAGACTGGTTAAAGTTGTTATGTAATTTCTTGTCTTTATTGACACGTCAAATACTGTGATATACAGGGGAAAAAGCATTTAATACCCCAGGAAAAATTTAATAAAAAAAAATTAAAATCCGCCCGCCCTACCCTATTTTCCAAACCTCCGTTACGCCAATACAACAATTTTTTTTTATGGCCTTACAGTTCTCCACACACCTTTGTTTATTTACCTCTAATGCTTTTGCTCTATTGTAAAATTGTCCTTGCTTTGTTTTGTTCTAAAGGTTACTGTATGGATCCACTGAGCAAGTTTGGATTGGACCTGGAGGTCGACGCGATTCGAGATACCGATCCAGCACATACAGATCCTTTCACTACATACATCAACCAGGAAATTCCATGGTATATACAACAAAGCCCAGGTCGAGTGACTATAAACTTCAAGCAGCTGGTTTCGATAAGGGCTTTGAGGCTGCAATCCTCTGGAATCGGAAGCACAAACTATGAAATCCAAGCAGCCTTCGTGCACCTGTTGCCTTCAGAGCAAACACAATCATTAGTGGTGAGTTTGATACAACAGAATGTAGGTAGTGAAATGGGATAATCTTCCATACAATTCCATTCCATCAATAAAGATGTCTTCAGAATAACCTCTGAAATAATTACGTCCGTAAACTGCGAAAAAAGTTCATGCAAAATATGTTTCAAGGGCTTTAGCAAGAAAAAAACAAACCTTACGGGTACACAATGATAATGTACGTTTTGTATTTGAAAGTTTGAAACTCATCTCCATGGACCAGGCAAGTGGCAACTAAGAGCTACATGGTGTCAAACTCTACATGGTGTCATGGGGCCGATTTCATAAAACTTATCACGCGTCGCAGAGTTAAGACGCATCCTTTCCCTGTGGACTCACCGCATAGATGCGACGCATCGGAGGTAGGACGCATCGCAAATCGAGTTACGACGCGTCGCAGAGCTTTATGAAATCGGCCCATGGTGTCTCTATCCATTCATCAAAGATTAACCCTATGAATTCATGTTCATTGTTTTCCTCAGGATATTAACGTGGATCTAGGTGATACTCCCAGCGATTACATCTTGCCTGCTGATAAGCATTATGTTATGAGAGTGACATTACTCATCTTGACAAGTGAGCCAGAGTCAACTTTTAGAGTGGAGATCCTTGGATGTGCAGGAGGTATGTACCTGTCTTTTAATACTTCAGACATTACATTAACAAGTTACTTTAGTTCCTTTAATAACGATCTTATAAAACTGAGTAGTTTAATAGTAGGGTATAGCAAACAGGTTGATAATGATTGCTTTCTGTTGTTATTCCTAAAGGAATTCCAGCTACCACACCTGTTTCAACCACAACAGTCATTACCACTAAAACACCATCAACCACAGAGGCTCCTTCTACAACAGGTAAGTGCAATCTGTAACATTAAAACAAGCATTTGAATTCACAATCTGTAAAATTATTCTGAAGATCAGTTAAAGGTTCACTGTAATAAAAATACATTATAAGTTTAATACATCTGCAGCCGATTTCACGAAACTTCAAATATTGCATACGCAACATTTTGGTGCATAACTTACGCAACATTTTCCTGCCTTGGTTGCACAAGTTATGGCTGTTTAACAAGACTTACGCAACGTTTATACGTTGCGTAAGTTACGCAACATTTCGTGAAATCGGCTGCTGTACTGATGTGAAATTCAACCTGTCTATCTTTGTTTACGCTAAAATATATTGTATATGGAGAAAGGAGGCATTTTACGCTCATAATTGAGCACCCCAATTTCGCGACGAAAAACCTTGCTCACGTCATATGCAGAACAACACGCAGTATATTGCGGTGCGAGCCTTTACTAGTTCTTTAGGTGACGTCACAAGCTATTGTTGCAAGGGTCGGTTCCTAGGGGGACTTTTTTGAGGGGCGGGGCATACACGATCGATTTTGTAATTGTTTCGTCAAAATTAACCACTTCCATACAAAATATAATTTATATTGTCATTAATATTTCTAAGCACTTTCATCCCTTTCCCAAATTGGATTACAGTGAACCTTTTATGCTACACAGCTCTCATGCCCCCTTTTCTCTGCCTATCAAATTAGATAGAAAAGAAAAAGTAGCTGCATGGTTGCATTGATGTAATAATAAAGGCAAATTGTACACGAGCATCTAAAAATGGAGCAATGCATGTTGTTTTGATAAAATAATGTTTGTGCATGTTATCTCTATCGAAATTTTTTTTGTTGTAACAGGATATGACATGAATCCAAATAGACTGCAATAAGCCACTTAAAGGTTTACTGCAATCAAATCAAGGAAAGGGGTGAAAGTGCTCTAAAACTATTGCTTAATACATGATTCATGAATATATTAATTTTTATTTCTATGTAAGTGTTTAATTTTGACCAAAACGTTACAAAATCAGTGCATGTATGCCCCGATCCACGAAACATAGCGTGTGACGTCACATACAGGACTAGAATAGGCTCGCAACACAGTATACTGCGTGGCGTTCTCCATGTGACGTAAGCAAGTTTTTTCGTCGCGAAAAGTGCGGTGCTAAATTATGGGTCTAGAATACCTCCTTTTTCTATATACAAGATCTTTTAGCACAAACAATGATAGACGAGTTGAGTTTTATAACAAAACATATATATTTAACTTCATATTAGTTTTGATTACAGTAAACCTTTAATTCAGAGGAGAAGAAAGGATTTTAATACCTGACTGAAGTCTACAGGAAAACCGAATGGTATAGTCTTACAAATGGCTTTAGCATCACAGTAAAGCATCCTGATTTTATCTTTGCTTGATGATTCAGTGTCAACGACTGAAGTTACAACCTCTCTGTCGACTCCTACTGAATCTACAACTGGCGCACCAACAACCACGGAGGAAGTCACGACAACAATAACAACCACTTCTCCGGAATCAACCACTGTAAAGAAAACTACAGTGCAGGCCACAACAGGTATTTCAATAACCTCAGGATCTATCAGTAGTCATAGGGTGGGCTAATGGTTTTAACCTGTTCTGCAGAGCTAACTGTTACCAAATTACCAAATTAAGGATACCAAAAGTCTACTGCTCAACTGATTATTAAAGGCGTAGTATCATACTTTTGTAGCATACCGAAACAGAAATTTTCACAGATTTACCTAAAACCTACAGGGTATAAAAATGGTGATGGTAGAAAAATACCGTTACAATCTTTTTGTCTGAAATGCTGTATTTATCCAGAAAAGAGTTTAAACCACTGACCAGTGACCTTTTAAATATCAAAAATAAAAGAGAAAAGAATTAAGAAAAACTGTGGCAATTTTTCACTGTATTCTCAAAAAGTGGCCACCGTATGGGACTGAAATTTTCGTAGATGACTGTTACTGTATCTACCTTAATATTTGTGACAATTAATATGCGTTTCTTTAACAAAACCAAAGTATGATATTACCTTTAAGTAATCTTTACTATACGTTTGTCATTGTATATTCCATATATATTGCCTGTTTTTGCATGTCCACCTCAAGCTTTAGCTTCTTAGGTTTTGCCTTCTTCCTTTTCCCTTATTATGTATGATTCTGTCAAGTATCAACTTTTACTCACATATTGTTTTAAATGGAAATAAAAGATGTTTTGTGATCATGGGTTGGTATGGTGAGTGCTCCTTTAACTTAGCAAAAGCTAATGAAAAACCTCATGAAATCCAAAATAGACCATTGATAGATTGCGCAGAACGTGGCAAAAAAAAAAAAATTAAAAAAAAAAGTGGCAAATAAAATCAGGCTAGGGACAATTCTATAACAAAGAAATGTGAGGAATATTTCTTCCAAATGGAAAAAGTATCTGGTGAAAAACGAGAAAAAAAATGAGCTAGACTGAAATCTCGGAAAGAAAGACCCTTTTCTCGGTAATTTCTGAACATTTTCGAGTGTTTGCCAAAAAATTTCCCAAATTAAATGGTTTTCATTATTAGCACAAAATACTAACATGATATATTGTAGTCATTAATAATAAAAACTAAATTCTTTGAATTGCTTGCAGAGAGAACTTGATTAAAAGTTTCCCTTTTCTTACAGAGGAAGAGACTACAACGGTTGTAACAACTCAAGTGACTACAACACAGCCCTCGACAACTGCTCCATCAACAACTATAGAGGCAACAACAACAACTGTGTCCACTACCACACCTGAGGTGACTACAGTTGAGGCAACTACGACAGCAGTGATTACAACAGAAGCAACCACCACTGGTAAACTAAATAGTTGCATAGCAATCATCTCAGCTTTCGTAACCTTTATTATATTGTGGACAAGTATTACATCAAGTATTTGCTGTCCCCCAAATGAAAGTGCTATCTACTTCTTTCATAAGCAGCATATAGGTAGGACGTTGAATATTTCATAGAATGGCTGTTTCTTTACGCCATTATTGGGATTAAATTGGTTTTCAATTTAGCCATTCTAAGAACCACCGCGTTCTACTTAAACCTAATTTTTAACACAATGCTACTCGTATTGTAGCAATTTTAAAGTCTTTTTTAAGCTTTCTGTAAATTACATTTCCTGCAGCTGCTCCATCTACAACAGAGTCTACAACTTTGAAATTGACCACCACCGAGGCACCGAGTACCACAGCCCGTCCAACAACAACAGTCGAAGAAACTACCACAGTTAAGACAACCACACCTGAGGCAACAACAACATTGGAAAGCACAGGTAAAACATCAAGTTTGATGCTGATAGTGTATTTTTTTTTCCATGCTATTTTTATAGATGAAACGTTACGTAAAGGGTCTACGCAATACCTATAAATATTCTTTGAACATTTTGACGAATACTGTTTTTAGCTACTGACTTACAAATGGATGGTGCGCTCCTGCATGCTGGATCGTGATGTCTGGAGGGAGATGATTCGTGGTTTGGCTCGCGACGCCTTTCTGGCGGTCCCGACATAGTAGTAGTAGAAGTAGAACATTAATTTCAGTGCCCCACTCACAAACTACTTTACATTCTTCTCTGACTGAAAAAAACTTGACAATCCAATATACTATGAGGCTTCTTATCAAGCCATTCCTCAAACATTCTGTCCTTCATGCTGATGATGACATGAAAGACACATATCTGAGCCATAGAAGGAATCCTGTGATCGTATAATATTTGATTAAAGATAAAAACCCATAATTTGGAGTGTCATTACAATTATGCTTCTATGATTCAAACAGTGGTAACCACGACAGCAAGCACTACTACACAGGAAATATCAACAGCTTCAACGATACCATCAACAACAGAAGGTAAGAAAAAATGTTTTCATATGAAAAAAAAAAGAACAACACAATTCCGTAATATAGGCCTATTTGACTCTATCTAGATCAGAAACAAGGCATTTAATACATGGTTTAAGATCAACTAATTGAATAAAGTTGCTCAGAAAGTGTGATCACCAAACTTTTTGCTTGACTTACTTCTTTTTTTTTCAAATGAAATTTAACTGTTCCTTCGGAGGCACAATATAAACACGTTTTTCTGCTAATTGGATTTTTCAAGAGATTACTGAATAAGGGTAGGAGAAAGGTGAGTATGGGGTTTGACACTTGATTGTTAAATTGTAACTTTCTATGAAACTGCTCTGTTTCCATTGCCTACGTTAGAAGCCTCAACAACAGCAGCTACTACTACCGTTGAAACTACAACTGTAACTACAACTGTCCCATCAACGACAGAGGTACCATCAACTACTGAGGAGGTGACTACCACTGTTGTGTACACGACTACTCCAGAAGAAACAACAACCAAGGAGATAACTACTGTAGTCAGCACAACAGCAGAAAGTACAACAAGTAATTACACCCAGCTAGAACGTTTTATTAAGTAGATCTGGAATCATCTGAGGAAATTTAGACAAGCAGTTGAAACTGGATGTGCAGCAAAGATATTTAGTCAGGTATCAATACTGATTGTATTTGTATTGCATAAAATTAATGTGATTCTGATATATTGTTTTTAAAACATCAACAGCTCCTCCAAGTACTACTGAGAAGACAACTACTGTTCTTACCACAACTCAGCCACCAACAACTGGCCAGCCCTCCACTACTGAGAAGGTTACCACTGTAGTTACAACTACTCCTGAGTCAACAACAAAAGAGACAACCACCGTCAAGTCCACTACAGGTAGGCTATATTATATAAAAAAAAAACATTAGGTAGTACCTTTTAGATCTCCCCCGAGACTATGTAGAGAGGAGCAAGATGTTTGTAAATGCATCTCTTTGGTGTCTCGCCGATAACTAGAACGGTTTCAAATGAAATAAAACTGCGCGTTTTCATATTTGTCCTTTTCCGTGAAAATGTGTATCATGGTCATTTTGTTGCTATTTATTTTTGTATGTCGAGTTTGCTTAAGCATTTGTATGCAAATTCAAGTGAATTGAATTCCTTTTTATCTTTGGTATTTCAGAAGCCTCGACAACTGAAGCTACTACAGCAGTTGAGACTACAACGGTAACAACTACAGTACCTTCAACAACAGAGGTACCATCAACTACCGAGGAGGTGACTACCACAGCTGTTTACACCACTACTCCAGAAGAAACAACCACCAAGGAGATAACTACTGTAGTCAGCACAACAGCGGAAACTACAACAAGTAATTAGAAACACCTTAAATGTTTTATTTAGTACATCTGGACTCAGTTGAAGTTAATATGAAAAGCAATGGAAACCGGATGTGCAGCAAAGATATCCAGACAGATATCAGTACTGATAGTATTTTACTGCATAACTGTTATTCTGATATATTGTTCTTTATAACATCAATAGCTCCTCCAAGTACAACTGAAAAGACAACAACTGTTGCTTCAACCACTCAAGCACCAACAACAACTGGCCAGCCAACCACAACGAAGGAAATTACAACAGTAGTTACAACAACTCCTGAAGCAACAACCAAAGAAACTACTACCATCAAATCCACTACAGGTATACTTACACATCTGTTGATGGATAATACAAATATGTACTAAAGCAGTCTTTATATGCATGTCTTAATTCATGCTTATACCTTGTTTCAAAGATAACTTAATTAGCCTCAAAGAAAATTTAGAATGAGGTTTGACACTTGCTCGTTGAATTGTAACTTTCTATGAAACTGATCTGTTTCCATTGGCTACGTTAGAAGTCTCAACAACAGCAGCTACTACTACCGTTGAGACTACAACTGTAACTACAACTGTCCCTTCAACAACAGAGGTACCATCAACTACCGAGGAGGTGACTACCACAGCTGTGTACACTACTACTCCAGAAGAAACAACAACCAAGGAGATAACTACTGTAGTCAGCACAACATCAGAAAGTACAACAAGTAATTACACCCAGCTAGAACGTTTTATTAAGTAGATCTGGAATCATCTGAGGAAATTTAGACAAGCAGTTGAAACTGGATGTGCAGCAAAGATATTTAGTCAGGTATCAATACTGATTGTATATTTATTGCATAAAATTAATGTGATTCTGATAAACTGTTTTTTAAAACATCAACAGCTCCTCCAAGTACTACTGAGAAGACAACTACTGTTCTTACCACAACTCAGCCACCAACAACAACTGGACAGCCATCCACTACTGAGAAGGTTACCACTGTAGTTACAACTACTCCTGAGTCAACAACAAAAGAGACAACCACCGTCAAGTCCACTACAGGTAGGCTATATTACAAAAAAAAGCATTAGGTAGTACCTTTTAGATCTCCCCCGGAGACTATTTACAGAGGAGCAAGTTGTTTGTAAATGCATCTTTTTGTTGTCTCGCCGATAACTAGAAGGGTTTCAAATGAAATAAAACTGCGCGTTTTCATATTTGTCCTTTTCTGTGAAAATGTGTATCATGGTCATTTTGTTGCTATTTATTTTTGTATGTCGAGTTTGCTTAAGCATTTGTATGCAAATTCAAGTGAATTGAATTCCTTTTTATCTTTGGTATTTCAGAAGCCTCGACAACTGAAGCTACTACAGCAGTTGAGACTACAACGGTAACAACTACAGTACCTTCAACAACAGAGGTACCATCAACTACCGAGGAGGTGACTACCACAGCTGTTTACACCACTACTCCAGAAGAAACAACCACCAAGGAGATAACTACTGTAGTCAGCACAACAGCGGAAACTACAACAAGTAATTAGAAACACCTTAAATGTTTTATTTAGTACATCTGGACTCAGTTGAAGGTAATAT
This sequence comes from Astropecten irregularis, assembly GCA_963971285.1. NCBI lineage: Eukaryota > Metazoa > Echinodermata > Asteroidea > Paxillosida > Astropectinidae > Astropecten > Astropecten irregularis. The sequence continues at coordinate 5,259,897 of OZ020255.1, forward strand.
GAAAGGCAATGGAAACCGGATGTGCAGAAAAGATATCCAGACAGATATCAGTACTGATAGTATTTTACTGCATAACTGTTATTCTGATATATTGTTCTTTTTAACATCAATAGCTCCTCCAAGTACAACTGAAAAGACAACAACTGTTGCTTCAACCACTCAAGCACCAACAACAACTGGCCAGCCAACCACAACGAAGGAAATTACAACAGTAGTTACAACTACTCCTGAAGCAACAACCAAAGAAACTACTACCATCAAATCCACTACAGGTATACTTACACATCTGTTGATGGATAATACAAATATGTACTAAAGCAGTCTTTATATGCATGTCTTAATTCATGCTTATACCTTGTTTCAAAGATAACTTAATTAGCCTCAAAGAAAATTTAGAATGAGGTTTGACACTTGCTCGTTGAATTGTAACTTTCTATGAAACTAATCTGTTTCCATTGGCTACGTTAGAAGTCTCAACAACAGCAGCTACTACTACCGTTGAGACTACAACTGTAACTACAACTGTCCCTTCAACAACAGAGGTACCATCAACAACCGAGGAGGTGACTACCACAGCTGTGTACACTACTACTCCAGAAGAAACAACAACCAAGGAGATAACTACTGTAGTCAGCACAACAGCAGAAAGTACAACAAGTAATTACACCCAGCTAGAACGTTTTATTAAGTAGATCTGGAATCATCTGAGGAAATTTAGACAAGCAGTTGAAACTGGATGTGCAGCAAAGATATTTAGTCAGGTATCAATACTGATTGTATTTTTATTGCATAAAATTAATGTGATTCTGATATACTGTTTTTTAAAACATCAACAGCTCCTCCAAGTACTACTGAGAAGACAACTACTGTTCTTACCACAACTCAGCCACCAACAACAACTGGCCAGCCATCCACTACTGAGAAGGTTACCACTGTAGTTACAACTACTCCTGAGTCAACAACAAAAGAGACAACAACCGTCAAGTCCACTACAGGTAGGCTATGTTACAAAAAAAAAAGCATTAGGTAGTACCTTTTAGATCTCCCCCGGAGACTATTTACAGAGGAGCAAGTTGTTTGTAAATGCATCTTTTTGTTGTCTCGCCGATAACTAGAAGGGTTTCAAATGAAATAAAACTGCGCGTTTTCATATTTGTCCTTTTCTGTGAAAATGTGTATCATGGTCATTTTGTTGCTATTTATTATTGTATGTCGAGTTTGCTTAAGCATTTGTATGCAAATTCAAGTGAATTGAATTCCTTTTTATCTTTGGTATTTCAGAAGCCTCGACAACTGAAGCTACTACAGCAGTTGAGACTACAACGGTAACAACTACAGTACCTTCAACAACAGAGGTACCATCAACTACCGAGGAGGTGACTACCACAGCTGTTTACACCACTACTCCAGAAGAAACAACCACCAAGGAGATAACTACTGTAGTCAGCACAACAGCGGAAACTACAACAAGTAATTAGAAACACCTTAAATGTTTTATTTAGTACATCTGGACTCAGTTGAAGTTAATATGAAAAGCAATGGAAACCGGATGTGCAGCAAAGATATCCAGACAGATATCAGTACTGATAGTATTTTACTGCATAACTGTTATTCTGATATATTGTTCTTTATAACATCAATAGCTCCTCCAAGTACAACTGAAAAGACAACAACTGTTGCTTCAACCACTCAAGCACCAACAACAACTGGCCAGCCAACCACAACGAAGGAAATTACAACAGTAGTTACAACAACTCCTGAAGCAACAACCAAAGAAACTACTACCATCAAATCCACTACAGGTATACTTACACATCTGTTGATGGATAATACAAATATGTACAAAAGCAGTCTTTATATGCATGTCTTAATTCATGCTTATACCTTGTTTCAAAGATAACTTAATTAGCCTCAAAGAAAATTTAGAATGAGGTTTGACACTTGCTCGTTGAATTGTAACTTTCTATGAAACTGATCTGTTTCCATTGGCTACGTTAGAAGTCTCAACAACAGCAGCTACTACTACCGTTGAGACTACAACTGTAACTACAACTGTCCCTTCAACAACAGAGGTACCATCAACTACCGAGGAGGTGACTACCACAGCTGTGTACACTACTACTCCAGAAGAAACAACAACCAAGGAGATAACTACTGTAGTCAGCACAACAGCAGAAAGTACAACAAGTAATTACACCCAGCTAGAACGTTTTATTAAGTAGATCTGGAATCATCTGAGGAAATTTAGACAAGCAGTTGAAACTGGATGTGCAGCAAAGATATTTAGTCAGGTATCAATACTGATTGTATTTTTATTGCATAAAATTAATGTGATTCTGATAAACTGTTTTTTAAAACATCAACAGCTCCTCCAAGTACTACTGAGAAGACAACTACTGTTCTTACCACAACTCAGCCACCAACAACAACTGGACAGCCATCCACTACTGAGAAGGTTACCACTGTAGTTACAACTACTCCTGAGTCAACAACAAAAGAGACAACCACCGTCAAGTCCACTACAGGTAGGCTATATTACAAAAAAAAGCATTAGGTAGTACCTTTTAGATCTCCCCCGGAGACTATTTACAGAGGAGCAAGTTGTTTGTAAATGCATCTTTTTGTTGTCTCGCCGATAACTAGAAGGGTTTCAAATGAAATAAAACTGCGCGTTTTCATATTTGTCCTTTTCTGTGAAAATGTGTATCATGGTCATTTTGTTGCTATTTATTTTTGTATGTCGAGTTTGCTTAAGCATTTGTATGCAAATTCAAGTGAATTGAATTCCTTTTTATCTTTGGTATTTCAGAAGCCTCGACAACTGAAGCTACTACAGCAGTTGAGACTACAACGGTAACAACTACAGTACCTTCAACAACAGAGGTACCATCAACTACCGAGGAGGTGACTACCACAGCTGTTTACACCACTACTCCAGAAGAAACAACCACCAAGGAGATAACTACTGTAGTCAGCACAACAGCGGAAACTACAACAAGTAATTAGAAACACCTTAAATGTTTTATTTAGTACATCTGGACTCAGTTGAAGGTAATATGAAAGGCAACGGAAACCGGATGTGCAGCAAAGATATCCAGACATATATCAGTAGGGGAAGGCGGGGCAAGTTGATCATAGGGGTAAGTTGAGCCACCATCCCTAGGTCAATTATGAGTGAGTGAGAAACTGTGGTAATGCCACCTATTGATGACCCTTTGTATGACTCTTAACCCTGCCATATTGCTTTTGAGACTGAAACAGAACTTTGTGTTGCAGAGGGAAAACTCTGATTTTCAACCATAAATTAAGAATAGGCGTAACAGAGGTATGTGCTGTGTATTCTATATACATCAAAGATCTGATATGGATATTATATGTCAATTGTTAGTTCAGGTATGGGTCTTTATTTTTGTCATAGCCTTTTAAACAATGGAGGCGAAAGATTTGTGTGTTGTGTATGACTCTCAGCAAGTACAGACTGGGGTAAGTTGAGCCATAGCCTATGGGGTAAATTGAGCCATGGCTCAACTTGCAATGTACATGGTGTTTTATTTATAAATCTAACATATACACCTATAGGCTATACAGTGTGCTATAATGTAGACAGACATTGTATATTTTTTTTGTAAAGCATGGTTTTGAGCGGTTTTGAGCTTCTTTTAATTTTAATATTGATTAGAAACTTTTTGTGGTCCTTATAGTGATAATTACATGTATATAACCATGACCATAAGGTATATAATAATTTCATTCTGTGTTGTAGAACTTTAAAACTTAAACAAAAATTCATTAAAACAATGATTTCGTACTTGAGATATCTTTATTTGGGTTAATAATCAGCTTAACCCAGCGTGACACAACTTACCCCAGAGGTTGGATCAACTTGCCCCATAGGCGGGGTAAGTTGAGCCATTTGACCTTTATTTTTACAAAGGTCATACTGACTTTCCATGAGGGGATAGAACGTAGGAACTAGCTCTAAAATGTTCCCCAAGGATTAAATAAACAGCAAGATACTCATTTTGAGCAAGAGAATCAGTAATTTGAGTCCCAAGGTGCAAAAAGCAAAAAATGGCTCAACTTACCCCGCCTTCCCCTACTGATAGTGTTTTACTGCATAAATGTTATTCTGATATATTGTTCTTTTTAACATCAATAGCTCCACCAAGTACAACTGAAAAGACAACAACTGTTGCTTCAACCACTCAAGCACCAACAACTACTGGCCAGCCAACCACAACGAAGGAAATTACAACAGTAGTTACAACTACTCCTGAAGCAACAACCAAAGAAACTACTACCATCAAATCCACTACAGGTATACTTACACATCTGTTGATGGATAAAACAAATATGTACTAAAGCAGGCAGTCTTTAGATGCATACTTAATGGGATACAGGTATGTGGACGAGCACAAATCTGAGGGAAAAGGGAACAACGCGTTTGAATTATACATGCAGTTGGAGATCAATTTCATTCAAATCAATTCGTTCTTGTTTTATGATCATAAATGTAATGTTTTGCATTTTGTACACAGCACCAACTACGACTGTGCCAAGCACAACTGGAAAGGTATGCGATGATAATCTGGACTCTTATGAACCAGTTAATGTCACACGAATGACGGAAGACGGCACATCAATTGGCCCTGGGGATCCTTGGAGCCCAGACAACAGTAATTATAATGGGAACGATCCGTACACTGCAGGAAAATTGAGTTTGAAGTTTGACCCACAAAGTGAAATAACAGCAGTCACGGTTACCGACTCTGACGGCAGTTCTGATGAAGTTGCTGTTGCGATCCAGACGAAACCTACACAAAATAGCCCATCTGCGAATGTAATCGGCGATAATGGCGACATGGTCTTTAGGAGTCCTGCCGGGAGCCCTATTGCACTTCCAGATGGCCGACACTATGCGGAGCAAGTTGATGTTTACATCGTCGATCCAGATCCAACCCGAACGTATCAGGTATCACCTCAGGGATGCGAACACGCTGGTAGGTACTCAACTTGTAATGATAAAAGTGAACACACAATAAAGTGATGCTCGGAAATTCTCGCATTCCATTCATGTCTGATATCTCTGAAACGAAGTACATTGTGTGATTAGGCTCTGACATCCAAACACGTACAGTTATGAAATCTCTGTTTTAGGAGGTGACGCATCGAAACATAACAGCAGAAAGGGAAAAGGTGGGAAAATGGGATATGATTAGAAGAAAAGAAAAGTTAAGGTCAAGAAAAAAAGGAAAGTATGGGAGGTACTCATTCACAGAGCTGGAAAATAGCCATTAACAAGTGTTTATCTTGACGAAATGGCACATTGTGATGGCTGGCCTTAAGTATTTTAACATTGTATTTTTTTTTTTTCAATGTTTGTAATGAGTTGAAAATGTCAGAGAAAGGGCGTGTCCACCTTGCATACCAGTTGAAGAATGTAAATACCAAATTCCATATGCATCAAATGCTGGGATCATTTAAAGCAGGAAACATAAGAGAATCCCCCCCAAAAAAACCTTTTCGGTGATAGCGTGCTAATTTAAACCGTTTGTTGTTTACCCCTACAATAAAAAGACGTGTTACAAATCGCATCTATTGTCCATTTCATTGCACCTCTTAAAATTATACAGGACTCATACATGTCTTAATTCATGCTGATACCTTGTTTCAACGATGACTGAATTAGCCTCAAAGAAATTGAGTTTTGACACTTGCTCGCTGAATTGTAACTTTCTATGAAACTGATCTGTTTCCATTGGCTACGCTAGAAGCCTCAACAACAGCAGCTACTACAACAACCGTTGAGACTACAACTGTAACTACAACTGTCCCTTCAACAACAGAGGTACCCTCAACTACCGAGGAGGTGACTACCACAGCTGTTTACACCACTACTCCAGAAGAAACAACCACCAAGGAGATAACTACTATAGTCAGCACAACAGCGGAAACTACAACAAGTAATTAGAAACACCTTAAATGTTTTATTTAGTACATCTGGACTCAGTTGAAGGTAATATGAAAAGCAATGGAAACTGGATGTGCAGCAAAGATATTCAGACAGATATCAGTACTGATAGTATTTTACTGCATAACTGTTATTCTGATATATTGTTCTTTTTAACATCAATAGCTCCTCCAAGTACAACTGAAAAGACAACAACTGTTGCTTCAACCACTCAAGCACCAACAACAACTGGCCAGCCAACCACAACGAAGGAAATTACAACAGTAGTTACAACTACTCCTGAAGCAACAACCAAAGAAACTACTACCATCAAATCCACTACAGGTATACTTACACATCTGTTGATGGATAATACAAATATGTACTAAAGCAGTCTTTATATGCATGTCTTAATTCATGCTTATACCTTGTTTCAAAGATAACTTAATTAGCCTCAAAGAAAATTTAGAATGAGGTTTGACACTTGCTCTTTGAATTGTAACTTTCTATGAAACTGATCTGTTTCCATTGGCTTACGTTAGAAGTCTCAACAACAGCAGCTACTACTACCGTTGAGACTACAACTGTAACTACAACTGTCCCTTCAACAACAGAGGTACCCTCAACTACAGAGGAGGTGACTACCACAGCTGTTTACACCACTACTCCAGAAGAAACAACCACCAAGGAGATAACTACTGTAGTCGGCACAACAGCGGAAACTACAACAAGTAATTAGAAACACCTTAAATGTTTTATTTAGTACATCTGGACTCAGTTGAAGGTAATATGAAAAGCAATGGAAACCGGATGTGCAGCAAAGATATCCAGACAGATATCAGTACTGATAGTATTTTACTGCATAACTGTTATTCTGATATATTGTTCTTTTTAACATCAATAGCTCCTCCAAGTACAACTGAAAAGACAACAACTGTTGCTTCAACCACTCAAGCACCAACAACAACTGGCCAGCCAACCACAACGAAGGAAATTACAACAGTAGTTACAACTACTCCTGAAGCAACAACCAAAGAAACTACTACCATCAAATCCACTACAGGTATACTTACACATCTGTTGATGGATAATACAAATATGTAAAAGCAGTCTTTATATGCATGTCTTAATTCATGCTTATACCTTGTTTCAAAGATGACCTAATTAGCCTCAAAGAAAATTTAGAATGAGGTTTGACACTTGCTCGTTGAATTGTAACTTTCTATGAAACTGATCTGTTTCCATTGGCTACGTTAGAAGTCTCAACAACAGCAGCTACTACTACCGTTGAGACTACAACTGTAACTACAACTGTCCCTTCAACAACAGAGGTACCATCAATTACCGAGGAGGTGACTACCACAGCTGTGTACACTACTACTCCAGAACAAACAACAACCAAGGAGATAACTACTGTAGTCAGCACAACAGCAGAAAGTACAACAAGTAATTACACACAGCTAGAACGTTTTATTAAGTAGATCTAGAATCATCTGAGGAAAATTAGACAAGCAGTTGAAACTGGATGTGCAGCAAAGATATTTAGTCAGGTATCAATACTGATTGTATTTTTATTGCAGAAAATTAATGTTATTCTGATATACTGTTTTTTAAAACATCAACAGCTCCTCCAAGTACTACTGAGAAGACAACTACTGTTCTAACCACAACTCAGCCACCAACAACAACTGGCCAGCCATCCACTACTGAGAAGGTTACCACTGTAGTTACAACTACTCCTGAGTCAACAACAAAAGAGACAACCACCGTCAAGTCCACTACAGGTAGGCTATATTACAAAAAAAAAAAGCATTAGGTAGTACCTTTTAGATCTCCCCCGGAGACTATTTACAGAGGAGCAAGTTGTTTGTAAATGCATCTTGTTGTTGTCTCGCCGATAACTAGAAGGGTTTCAAATGAAATAAAACTGCGCGTTTTCATATTTTGTCCTTTTCTGTGAAAATGTGTATCATGGTCATTTTGTTGCTATGTATTTTTGTATGTCGAGTTTGCTTAAGCATTTGTATGCAAATTCAAGTGAATTGAATTCCTTTTTATATTTCGTATTTCAGAAGCCTCGACAACTGAAGCTACTACAGCAGTTGAGACTACAACGGTAACAACTACAGTACCTTCAACAACAGAGGTACCATCAACTACCGAGGAGGTGACTACCACAGCTGTTTACACCACTACTCCAGAAGAAACAACCACCAAGGAGATAACTACTGTAGTCAGCACAACAGCGGAAACTACAACAAGTAATTAGAAACACCTTAAATGTTTTATTTAGTACATCTGGACTCAGTTGAGATAATATGAAAGGCAATGGAAACCGGATGTGCAGCAAAGATATCCAGACATATATCAGTACTGATAGTGTTTTACTGCATAAATGTTATTCTGATATATTGTTCTTTTTAACATCAATAGCTCCACCAAGTACAACTGAAAAGACAACAACTGTTGCTTCAACCACTCAAGCACCAACAACAACTGGCCAGCCAACCACAACGAAGGAAATTACAACAGTAGTTACAACTACTCCTGAAGCAACAACCAAAGAAACTACTACCATCAAATCCACTACAGGTATACTTACACATCTGTTGATGGATAAAACAAATATGTACTAAAGCAGTCTTTAGATGCATACTTAATGGGATACAGGTATGTGGACGTGCACAAATCTGAGGGAAAAGGGAACAACGCGTTTGAATTATACATGCAGTTGGAGATCAATTTCATTCAAATCAATTCGTTCTTGTTTTATGATCATAAATGTAATGTTTTGCATTTTGTACACAGCACCAACTACGACTGTGCCAAGCACAACTGGAAAGGTATGCGATGATAATCTGGACTCTTATGAACCAGTTAATGTCACACGAATGACGGAAGACGGCACATCAATTGGCCCTGGGGATCCTTGGAGCCCAGACAACAGTAATTATAATGGGAACGATCCGTACACTGCAGGAAAATTGAGTTTGAAGTTTGACCCACAAAGTGAAATAACAGCAGTCACGGTGACCGACTCTGACGGCAGTTCTGATGAAGTTGCTGTTGCGATCCAGACGAAACCTACACAAAATAGCCCATCTGCGAATGTAATCGGCGATAATGGCGACAAGGTCTTTAGGAGTCCTGCCGGGAGCCCTATTGCACTTCCAGATGGCCGACACTATGCGGAGCAAGTTGATGTTTACATCGTCGATCCAGATCCAACCCGAACGTATCAGGTATCACCTCAGGGATGCGAACACGCTGGTAGGTACTCAACTTGTAATGATGAAAGTGAACACACAATAAAGTGATGCTCGGAAATTCTCGCATTCCATTCATGTCTGATATCTCTGAAACGAAGTACATTGTGTGATTACGCTCTGACATCCAAACAAGTACAGTTATGAAATCTCTGTTTTAGGAGGTGACGCATCGAAACATAACAGGAGAAAGGGAATAGGCGGGAAAATGGGATATGATTAGAAGAAAAGAAAAGTTAAGGTCAAGAAAAAAAGGAAAGTATTGGAGGTACTCATTCACAGAGCTGGAAAATAGCCATTAACAAGTGTTTATCTTGACGAAATGGCACATTGTGATGGCTGGCCTTAAGTATTTTAACATTGTCTTCTTCTTTTCTCAATGTTTGTAATGAGTTGAAAATGTCAGAGAAAAGGCATGTCCACCTTGCATACCAGTTGAAGAATGTATATACCAAATTCCATATGCATCTAATGCTGGGATCATTTAAAGCAGGAAACATAAGAGAATCCCCCCAAAAAAAACCTTTTCGGTGATAGCGTGCTAATTTAAACCGTTTGTTGTTTACCCCTACAATAAAAAGACGTGTTACAAATCGCATCTATTGTCCATTTCATTGCACCTCTTAAAATTATACAGGACTCATACATGTCTTAATTCATGCTGATACCTTGTTTCAAAGATGACTGAATTAGCCTCAAAGAAATTGAGTTTTGACACTTGCTCGCTGAATTGTAACTTTCTATGAAACTGATCTGTTTCCATTGGCTACGCTAGAAGCCTCAACAACAGCAGCTACTACAACAACCGTTGAGACTACAACTGTAACTACAACTGTCCCTTCAACAACAGAGGTACCCTCAACTACAGAGGAGGTGACTACCACAGCTGTTTACACCACTACTCCAGAAGAAACAACCACCAAGGAGATAACTACTGTAGTCAGCACAACAGCGGAAACTACAACAAGTAATTAGAAACACCTTAAATGTTTTATTTAGTACATCTGGACTCAGTTGAAGGTAATATGAAAAGCAATGGAAACCGGATGTGCAGCAAAGATATCCAGACAGATATCAGTACTGATAGTATTTTACTGCATAACTGTTATTCTGATATATTGTTCTTTTTAACATCAATAGCTCCTCCAAGTACAACTGAAAAGACAACAACTGTTGCTTCAACCACTCAAGCACCAACAACAACTGGCCAGCCAACCACAACGAAGGAAATTACAACAGTAGTTACAACTACTCCTGAAGCAACAACCAAAGAAACTACTACCATCAAGTCCACTACAGGTATACTTACACATCTGTTGATGGATAATACAAATATGTAAAAGCAGTCTTTATATGCATGTCTTAATTCATGCTTATACCTTGTTTCAAAGATGACCTAATTAGCCTCAAAGAAAATTTAGAATGAGGTTTGACACTTGCTCGTTGAATTGTAACTTTCTATGAAACTGATATGTTCCCATTGGCTACGTTAGAAGTCTCAACAACAGCAGCTACTACTACCGTTGAGACTACAACTGTAACTACAACTGTCCCTTCAACAACAGAGGTACCATCAACTACCGAGGAGGTGACTACCACAGCTGTGTACACTACTACTCCAGAAGAAACAACAACCAAGGAGATAACTACTGTAGTCAGCACAACAGCAGAAAGTACAACAAGTAATTACACCCAGCTAGAACGTTTTATTAAGTAGATCTAGAATCATCTGAGGAAAATTAGACAAGCAGTTGAAACTGGATGTGCAGCAAAGATATTTAGTCAGGTATCAATACTGATTGTATTTTTATTGCATAAAATTAATGTGATTCTGATATACTGTTTTTTAAAACATCAACAGCTCCTCCAAGTACTACTGAGAAGACAACTACTGTTCTTACCACAACTCAGCCACCAACAACAACTGGCCAGCCATCCACTACTGAGAAGGTAACCACTGTAGTTACAACTACTCCTGAGTCAACAACAAAAGAGACAACCACCGTCAAGTCCACTACAGGTAGGCTATATTACAAAAAAAAAAGCATTAGGTAGTACCTTTTAGATCTCCCCCGGAGACTATTTACAGAGGAGCAAGTTGTTTGTAAATGCATCTTTTTGTTGTCTCGCCGATAACTAGAAGGATTTCAAATGAAATAAAACTGCGCGTTTTCATATTTTGTCCTTTTCTGTGAAAATGTGTATCATGGTCATTTTGTTGCTATGTATTTTTGTATGTCGAGTTTGCTTAAGCATTTGTATGCAAATTCAAGTGAATTGAATTCCTTTTTATCTTTCGTATTTCAGAAGCCTCGACAACTGAAGCTACTACAGCAGTTGAGACTACAACGGTAACAACTACAGTACCTTCAACAACAGAGGTACCATCAACTACCGAGGAGGTGACTACCACAGCTGTTTACACCACTACTCCAGAAGAAACAACCACCAAGGAGATAACTACTGTAGTCAGCACAACAGCGGAAACTACAACAAGTAATTAGAAACACCTTAAATGTTTTATTTAGTACATCTGGACTCAGTTGAAGGAAATATGAAAGGCAATGGAAACCGGATGTGCAGCAAAGATATCCAGACATATATCAGTACTGATAGTATTTTACTGCATAAATGTTATTCTGATATATTGTTCTTTTTAACATCAATAGCTCCTCCAAGTACAACTAAAAAGACAACAACTGTTGCTTCAACCACTCAAGCACCAACAACAACTGGCCAGCCAACCACAACGAAGGAAATTACAACAGTAGTTACAACTACTCCTGAAGCAACAACCAAAGAAACTACTACCATCAAGTCCACTACAGGTATACTTACACATCTGTTGATGGATAATACAAATATGTAAAAGCAGTCTTTATATGCATGTCTTAATTCATGCTTATACCTTGTTTCAAAGATGACCTAATTAGCCTCAAAGAAAATTTAGAATGAGGTTTGACACTTGCTCGTTGAATTGTAACTTTCTATGAAACTGATCTGTTTCCATTGGCTACGTTAGAAGTCTCAACAACAGCAGCTACTACTACCGTTGAGACTACAACTGTAACTACAACTGTCCCTTCAACAACAGAGGTACCATCAACTACCGAGGAGGTGACTACCACAGCTGTGTACACCACTACTCCAGAAGAAACAACAACCAAGGAGATAACTACTGTAGTCAGCACAACAGCAGAAAGTACAACAAGTAATTACACCCAGCTAGAACGTTTTATTAAGTAGATCTAGAATCATCTGAGGAAAATTAGACAAGCAGTTGAAACTGGATGTGCAGCAAAGATATTTAGTCAGGTATCAATACTGATTGTATTTTTATTGCATAAAATTAATGTGATTCTGATATACTGTTTTTTTAAACATCAACAGCTCCTCCAAGTACTACTGAGAAGACAACTACTGTTCTTACCACAACTCAGCCACCAACAACAACTGGCCAGCCATCCACTACTGAGAAGGTTACCACTGTAGTTACAACTACTCCTGAGTCAACAACAAAAGAGACAACCACCGTCAAGTCCACTACAGGTAGGCTATATTACAACAAAAAAACATTAGGTAGTACCTTTTAGATATCCCCCGGAGACTATTTACAGAGGAGCAAGTTGTTTGTAAATGCATCTTTTTGTTGTCTCGCCGATAACTAGAAGGGTTTCAAATGAAATAAAACTGCGCGTTTTCATATTTTGTCCTTTTCTGTGAAAATGTGTATCATGGTCATTTTGTTGCTATGTATTTTTGTATGTCGAGTTTGCTTAAGCATTTGTATGCAAATTCAAGTGAATTGAATTCCTTTTTATCTTTCGTATTTCAGAAGCCTCGACAACTGAAGCTACTACAGCAGTTGAGACTACAACGGTAACAACTACAGTACCTTCAACAACAGAGGTACCATCAACTACCGAGGAGGTGACTACCACAGCTGTTTACACCACTACTCCAGAAGAAACAACCACCAAGGAGATAACTACTGTAGTCAGCACAACAGCGGAAACTACAACAAGTAATTAGAAACACCTTAAATGTTTTATTTAGTACATCTGGACTCAGTTGAAGGTAATATGAAAGGCAATGGAAACCGGATGTGCAGCAAAGATATCCAGACATATATCAGTACTGATAGTGTTTTACTGCATAAATGTTATTCTGATATATTGTTCTTTTTAACATCAATAGCTCCACCAAGTACAACTGAAAAGACAACAACTGTTGCTTCAACCACTCAAGCACCAACAACAACTGGCCAGCCAACCACAACGAAGGAAATTACAACAGTAGTTACAACTACTCCTGAAGCAACAACCAAAGAAACTACTACCATCAAATCCACTACAGGTATACTTACACATCTGTTGATGGATAAAACAAATATGTACTAAAGCAGTCTTTAGATGCATACTTAATGGGATACAGGTATGTGGACGTGCACAAATCTGAGGGAAAAGGGAACAACGCGTTTGAATTATACATGCAGTTGGAGATCAATTTCATTCAAATCAATTCGTTCTTGTTTTATGATCATAAATGTAATGTTTTGCATTTTGTACACAGCACCAACTACGACTGTGCCAAGCACAACTGGAAAGGTATGCGATGATAATCTGGACTCTTATGAACCAGTTAATGTCACACGAATGACGGAAGACGGCACATCGATTGGCCCTGGGGATCCTTGGAGCCCAGACAACAGTAATTATAATGGGAACGATCCGTACACTGCAGGAAAATTGAGTTTGAAGTTTGACCCACAAAGTGAAATAACAGCAGTCACGGTGACCGACTCTGACGGCAGTTCTGATGAAGTTGCTGTTGCGATCCAGACGAAACCTACACAAAATAGCCCATCTGCGAATGTAATCGGCGATAATGGCGACAAGGTCTTTAGGAGTCCTGCCGGGAGCCCTATTGCACTTCCAGATGGCCCACACTATGCGGAGCAAGTTGATGTTTACATCGTCGATCCAGATCCAACCCGAACGTATCAGGTATCACCTCAGGGATGCGAACACGCTGGTAGGTACTCAACTTGTAATGATGAAAGTGAACACACAATAAAGTGATGCTCGGAAATTCTCGCATTCCATTCATGTCTGATATCTCTGAAACGAAGTACATTGTGTGATTACTCTCTGACATCCAAACAAGTACAGTTATGAAATCTCTGTTTTAGGAGGTGACGCATCGAAACATAACAGGAGAAAGGGAAAAGGCGGGAAAATGGGATATGATTAGAAGAAAAGAAAAGTTAAGGTCAAGAAAAAAAGGAAAGTATTGGAGGTACTCATTCACAGAGCTGGAAAATAGCCATTAACAAGTGTTTATCTTGACGAAATGGCACATTGTGATGGCTGGCCTTAAGTATTTTAACATTGTCTTCTTCTTTTTTCAATGTTTGTAATGAGTTGAAAATGTCAGAGAAAGGGCGTGTCCACCTTGCATACCAGTTGAAGAATGTATATACCAAATTCCATATGCATCTAATGCTGGGATCATTTAAAGCAGGAAACATAAGAGAATCCCCCCAAAAAAAACCTTTTCGGTGATAGCGTGCTAATTTAAACCGTTTGTTGTTTACCCCTACAATAAAAAGACGTGTTACAAATCGCATCTATTGTCCATTTCATTGCACCTCTTAAAATTATACAGGACTCATACATGTCTTAATTCATGCTGATACCTTGTTTCAAAGATGACTGAATTAGCCTCAAAGAAATTGAGTTTTGACACTTGCTCGCTGAATTGTAACTTTCTATGAAACTGATCTGTTTCCATTGGCTACGCTAGAAGCCTCAACAACAGCAGCTACTACAACAACCGTTGAGACTACAACTGTAACTACAACTGTCCCTTCAACAACAGAGGTACCCTCAACTACAGAGGAGGTGACTACCACAGCTGTTTACACCACTACTCCAGAAGAAACAACCACCAAGGAGATAACTACTGTAGTCAGCACAACAGCGGAAACTACAACAAGTAATTAGAAACACCTTAAATGTTTTATTTAGTACATCTGGACTCAGTTGAAGGTAATATGAAAAGCAATGGAAACCGGATGTGCAGCAAAGATATCCAGACAGATATCAGTACTGATAGTATTTTACTGCATAAATGTTATTCTGATATATTGTTCTTTTTAACATCAATAGCTCCTCCAAGTACAACTGAAAAGACAACAACTGTTGCTTCAACCACTCAAGCACCAACAACAACTGGCCAGCCAACCACAACGAAGGAAATTACAACAGTAGTTACAACTACTCCTGAAGCAACAACCAAAGAAACTACTACCATCAAGTCCACTACAGGTATACTTACACATCTGTTGATGGATAATACAAATATGTAAAAGCAGTCTTTATATGCATGTCTTAATTCATGCTTATACCTTGTTTCAAAGATGACCTAATTAGCCTCAAAGAAAATTTAGAATGAGGTTTGACACTTGCTCGTTGAATTGTAACTTTCTTTGAAACTGATATGTTCCCATTGGCTACGTTAGAAGTCTCAACAACAGCAGCTACTATTACCGTTGAGACTACAACTGTAACTACAACTGTCCCTTCAACAACAGAGGTACCATCAACTACCGAGGAGGTGACTACCACAGCTGTGTACACTACTACTCCAGAAGAAACAACAACCAAGGAGATAACTACTGTAGTCAGCACAACAGCAGAAAGTACAACAAGTAATTACACCCAGCTAGAACGTTTTATTAAGTAGATCTAGAATCATCTGAGGAAAATTAGACAAGCAGTTGAAACTGGATGTGCAGCAAAGATATTTAGTCAGGTATCAATACTGATTGTATTTTTATTGCATAAAATTAATGTGATTCTGATATACTGTTTTTTAAAACATCAACAGCTCCTCCAAGTACTACTGAGAAGACAACTACTGTTCTTACCACAACTCAGCCACCAACAACAACTGGCCAGCCATCCACTACTGAGAAGGTTACCACTGTAGTTACAACTACTCCTGAGTCAACAACAAAAGAGACAACCACCGTCAAGTCCACTACAGGTAGGCTATATTACAAAAAAAAAAGCATTAGGTAGTACCTTTTAGATCTCCCCCGGAGACTATTTACAGAGGAGCAAGTTGTTTGTAAATGCATCTTTTTGTTGTCTCGCCGATAACTAGAAGGGTTTCAAATGAAATAAAACTGCGCGTTTTCATATTTTGTCCTTTTCTGTGAAAATGTGTATCATGGTCATTTTGTTGCTATGTATTTTTGTATGTCGAGTTTGCTGAAGCATTTGTATGCAAATTCAAGTGAATTGAATTCCTTTTTATCTTTCGTATTTCAGAAGCCTCGACAACTGAAGCTACTACAGCAGTTGAGACTACAACGGTAACAACTACAGTACCTTCAACAACAGAGGTACCATCAACTACCGAGGAGGTGACTACCACAGCTGTTTACACCACTACTCCAGAAGAAACAACCACCAAGGAGATAACTACTGTAGTCAGCACAACAGCAGAAACTACAACAAGTAATTAGAAACCCTTAAATGTTTTATTTAGTACATCTGGACTCAGTTGAAGGAAATATGAAAGGCAATGGAAACCGGATGTGCAGCAAAGATATCCAGACATATATCAGTACTGATAGTATTTTACTGCATAAATGTTATTCTGATATATTGTTCTTTTTAACATCAATAGCTCCTCCAAGTACAACTAAAAAGACAACAACTGTTGCTTCAACCACTCAAGCACCAACAACAACTGGCCAGCCAACCACAACGAAGGAAATTACAACAGTAGTTACAACTACTCCTGAAGCAACAACCAAAGAAACTACTACCATCAAGTCCACTACAGGTATACTTACACATCTGTTGATGGATAATACAAATATGTAAAAGCAGTCTTTATATGCATGTCTTAATTCATGCTTATACCTTGTTTCAAAGATGACCTAATTAGCCTCAAAGAAAATTTAGAATGAGGTTTGACACTTGCTCGTTGAATTGTAACTTTCTATGAAACTGATCTGTTTCCATTGGCTACGTTAGAGGTCTCAACAACAGCAGCTACTACTACCGTTGAGACTACAACTGTAACTACAACTGTCCCTTCAACAACAGAGGTACCATCAACTATCGAGGAGGTGACTACCACAGCTGTGTACACTACTACTCCAGAAGAAACAACAACCAAGGAGATAACTACTGTAGTCAGCACAACAGCAGAAAGTACAACAAGTAATTACACCCAGCTAGAACGTTTTATTAAGTAGATCTAGAATCATCTGAGGAAAATTAGACAAGCAGTTGAAACTGGATGTGCAGCAAAGATATTTAGTCAGGTATCAATACTGATTGTATTTTTATTGCATAAAATTAATGTGATTCTGATATACTGTTTTTTAAAACATCAACAGCTCCTCCAAGTACTACTGAGAAGACAACTACTGTTCTTACCACAACTCAGCCACCAACAACAACTGGCCAGCCATCCACTACTGAGAAGGTTACCACTGTAGTTACAACTACTCCTGAGTCAACAACAAAAGAGACAACCACCGTCAAGTCCACTACAGGTAGGCTATATTACAAAAAAAAAACATTAGGTAGTACCTTTTAGATATCCCCCGGAGACTATTTACAGAGGAGCAAGTTGTTTGTAAATGCATCTTTTTGTTGTCTCGCCGATAACTAGAAGGGTTTCAAATGAAATAAAACTGCGCGTTTTCATATTTTGTCCTTTTCTGTGAAAATGTGTATCATGGTCATTTTGTTGCTATGTATTTTTGTATGTCGAGTTTGCTTAAGCATTTGTATGCAAATTCAAGTGAATTGAATTCCTTTTTATCTTTCGTATTTCAGAAGCCTCGACAACTGAAGCTACTACAGCAGTTGAGACTACAACGGTAACAACTACAGTACCTTCAACAACAGAGGTACCATCAACTACCGAGGAGGTGACTACCACAGCTGTTTACACCACTACTCCAGAAGAAACAACCACCAAGGAGATAACTACTGTAGTCAGCACAACAGCGGAAACTACAACAAGTAATTAGAAACACCTTAAATTTTTTATTTAGTACATCTGGACTCAGTTGAAGGTAATATGAAAGGCAATGGAAACCGGATGTGCAGCAAAGATATCCAGACATATATCAGTACTGATAGTGTTTTACTGCATAAATGTTATTCTGATATATTGTTCTTTTTAACATCAATAGCTCCACCAAGTACAACTGAAAAGACAACAACTGTTGCTTCAACCACTCAAGCACCAACAACTACTGGCCAGCCAACCACAACGAAGGAAATTACAACAGTAGTTACAACTACTCCTGAAGCAACAACCAAAGAAACTACTACCATCAAATCCACTACAGGTATACTTACACATCTGTTGATGGATAAAACAAATATGTACTAAAGCAGTCTTAAGATGCATACTTAATGGGATACAGGTATGTGGACGTGCACAAATCTGAGGGAAAAGGGAACAACGCGTTTGAATTATACATGCAGTTGGAGATCAATTTCATTCAAATCAATTCGTTCTTGTTTTATGATCATAAATGTAATGTTTTGCATTTTGTACACAGCACCAACTACGACTGTGCCAAGCACAACTGGAAAGGTATGCGATGATAATCTGGACTCTTATGAACCAGTTAATGTCACACGAATGACGGAAGACGGCACATCAATTGGCCCTGGGGATCCTTGGAGCCCAGACAACAGTAATTATAATGGGAACGATCCGTACACTGCAGGAAAATTGAGTTTGAAGTTTGACCCACAAAGTGAAATAACAGCAGTCACGGTGACCGACTCTGACGGCAGTTCTGATGAAGTTGCTGTTGCGATCCAGACGAAACCTACACAAAATAGCCCATCTGCGAATGTAATCGGCGATAATGGCGACAAGGTCTTTAGGAGTCCTGCCGGGAGCCCTATTGCACTTCCAGATGGCCCACACTATGCGGAGCAAGTTGATGTTTACATCGTCGATCCAGATCCAACCCGAACGTATCAGGTATCACCTCAGGGATGCGAACACGCTGGTAGGTACTCAACTTGTAATGATGAAAGTGAACACACAATAAAGTGATGCTCGGAAATTCTCGCATTCCATTCATGTCTGATATCTCTGAAACGAAGTACATTGTGTGATTACTCTCTGACATCCAAACAAGTACAGTTATGAAATCTCTGTTTTAGGAGGTGACGCATCGAAACATAACAGGAGAAAGGGAAAAGGCGGGAAAATGGGATATGATTAGAAGAAAAGAAAAGTTAAGGTCAAGAAAAAAAGGAAAGTATTGGAGGTACTCATTCACAGAGCTGGAAAATAGCCATTAACAAGTGTTTATCTTGACGAAATGGCACATTGTGATGGCTGGCCTTAAGTATTTTAACATTGTCTTCTTCTTTTTTCAATGTTTGTAATGAGTTGAAAATGTCAGAGAAAGGGCGTGTCCACCTTGCATACCAGTTGAAGAATGTATATACCAAATTCCATATGCATCTAATGCTGGGATCATTTAAAGCAGGAAACATAAGAGAATCCCCCCAAAAAAAACCTTTTCGGTGATAGCGTGCTAATTTAAACCGTTTGTTGTTTACCCCTACAATAAAAAGACGTGTTACAAATCGCATCTATTGTCCATTTCATTGCACCTCTTAAAATTATACAGGACTCATACATGTCTTAATTCATGCTGATACCTTGTTTCAAAGATGACTGAATTAGCCTCAAAGAAATTGAGTTTTGACACTTGCTCGCTGAATTGTAACTTTCTATGAAACTGATCTGTTTCCATTGGCTACGCTAGAAGCCTCAACAACAGCAGCTACTACAACAACCGTTGAGACTACAACTGTAACTACAACTGTCCCTTCAACAACAGAGGTACCCTCAACTACAGAGGAGGTGACTACCACAGCTGTTTACACCACTACTCCAGAAGAAACAACCACCAAGGAGATAACTACTGTAGTCAGCACAACAGCGGAAACTACAACAAGTAATTAGAAACACCTTAAATGTTTTATTTAGTACATCTGGACTCAGTTGAAGGTAATATGAAAAGCAATGGAAACCGGATGTGCAGCAAAGATATCCAGACAGATATCAGTACTGATAGTATTTTACTGCATAAATGTTATTCTGATATATTGTTCTTTTTAACATCAATAGCTCCTCCAAGTACAACTGAAAAGACAACAACTGTTGCTTCAACCACTCAAGCACCAACAACAACTGGCCAGCCAACCACAACGAAGGAAATTACAACAGTAGTTACAACTACTCCTGAAGCAACAACCAAAGAAACTACTACCATCAAGTCCACTACAGGTATACTTACACATCTGTTGATGGATAATACAAATATGTAAAAGCAGTCTTTATATGCATGTCTTAATTCATGCTTATACCTTGTTTCAAAGATGACCTAATTAGCCTCAAAGAAAATTTAGAATGAGGTTTGACACTTGCTCGTTGAATTGTAACTTTCTTTGAAACTGATATGTTCCCATTGGCTACGTTAGAAGTCTCAACAACAGCAGCTACTATTACCGTTGAGACTACAACTGTAACTACAACTGTCCCTTCAACAACAGAGGTACCATCAACTACCGAGGAGGTGACTACCACAGCTGTGTACACTACTACTCCAGAAGAAACAACAACCAAGGAGATAACTACTGTAGTCAGCACAACAGCAGAAAGTACAACAAGTAATTACACCCAGCTAGAACGTTTTATTAAGTAGATCTAGAATCATCTGAGGAAAATTAGACAAGCAGTTGAAACTGGATGTGCAGCAAAGATATTTAGTCAGGTATCAATACTGATTGTATTTTTATTGCATAAAATTAATGTGATTCTGATATACTGTTTTTTAAAACATCAACAGCTCCTCCAAGTACTACTGAGAAGACAACTACTGTTCTTACCACAACTCAGCCACCAACAACAACTGGCCAGCCATCCACTACTGAGAAGGTTACCACTGTAGTTACAACTACTCCTGAGTCAACAACAAAAGAGACAACCACCGTCAAGTCCACTACAGGTAGGCTATATTACAAAAAAAAAAGCATTAGGTAGTACCTTTTAGATCTCCCCCGGAGACTATTTACAGAGGAGCAAGTTGTTTGTAAATGCATCTTTTTGTTGTCTCGCCGATAACTAGAAGGGTTTCAAATGAAATAAAACTGCGCGTTTTCATATTTTGTCCTTTTCTGTGAAAATGTGTATCATGGTCATTTTGTTGCTATGTATTTTTGTATGTCGAGTTTGCTGAAGCATTTGTATGCAAATTCAAGTGAATTGAATTCCTTTTTATCTTTCGTATTTCAGAAGCCTCGACAACTGAAGCTACTACAGCAGTTGAGACTACAACGGTAACAACTACAGTACCTTCAACAACAGAGGTACCATCAACTACCGAGGAGGTGACTACCACAGCTGTTTACACCACTACTCCAGAAGAAACAACCACCAAGGAGATAACTACTGTAGTCAGCACAACAGCAGAAACTACAACAAGTAATTAGAAACCCTTAAATGTTTTATTTAGTACATCTGGACTCAGTTGAAGGAAATATGAAAGGCAATGGAAACCGGATGTGCAGCAAAGATATCCAGACATATATCAGTACTGATAGTATTTTACTGCATAAATGTTATTCTGATATATTGTTCTTTTTAACATCAATAGCTCCTCCAAGTACAACTAAAAAGACAACAACTGTTGCTTCAACCACTCAAGCACCAACAACAACTGGCCAGCCAACCACAACGAAGGAAATTACAACAGTAGTTACAACTACTCCTGAAGCAACAACCAAAGAAACTACTACCATCAAGTCCACTACAGGTATACTTACACATCTGTTGATGGATAATACAAATATGTAAAAGCAGTCTTTATATGCATGTCTTAATTCATGCTTATACCTTGTTTCAAAGATGACCTAATTAGCCTCAAAGAAAATTTAGAATGAGGTTTGACACTTGCTCGTTGAATTGTAACTTTCTATGAAACTGATCTGTTTCCATTGGCTACGTTAGAGGTCTCAACAACAGCAGCTACTACTACCGTTGAGACTACAACTGTAACTACAACTGTCCCTTCAACAACAGAGGTACCATCAACTATCGAGGAGGTGACTACCACAGCTGTGTACACTACTACTCCAGAAGAAACAACAACCAAGGAGATAACTACTGTAGTCAGCACAACAGCAGAAAGTACAACAAGTAATTACACCCAGCTAGAACGTTTTATTAAGTAGATCTAGAATCATCTGAGGAAAATTAGACAAGCAGTTGAAACTGGATGTGCAGCAAAGATATTTAGTCAGGTATCAATACTGATTGTATTTTTATTGCATAAAATTAATGTGATTCTGATATACTGTTTTTTAAAACATCAACAGCTCCTCCAAGTACTACTGAGAAGACAACTACTGTTCTTACCACAACTCAGCCACCAACAACAACTGGCCAGCCATCCACTACTGAGAAGGTTACCACTGTAGTTACAACTACTCCTGAGTCAACAACAAAAGAGACAACCACCGTCAAGTCCACTACAGGTAGGCTATATTACAAAAAAAAAACATTAGGTAGTACCTTTTAGATATCCCCCGGAGACTATTTACAGAGGAGCAAGTTGTTTGTAAATGCATCTTTTTGTTGTCTCGCCGATAACTAGAAGGGTTTCAAATGAAATAAAACTGCGCGTTTTCATATTTTGTCCTTTTCTGTGAAAATGTGTATCATGGTCATTTTGTTGCTATGTATTTTTGTATGTCGAGTTTGCTTAAGCATTTGTATGCAAATTCAAGTGAATTGAATTCCTTTTTATCTTTCGTATTTCAGAAGCCTCGACAACTGAAGCTACTACAGCAGTTGAGACTACAACGGTAACAACTACAGTACCTTCAACAACAGAGGTACCATCAACTACCGAGGAGGTGACTACCACAGCTGTTTACACCACTACTCCAGAAGAAACAACCACCAAGGAGATAACTACTGTAGTCAGCACAACAGCGGAAACTACAACAAGTAATTAGAAACACCTTAAATTTTTTATTTAGTACATCTGGACTCAGTTGAAGGTAATATGAAAGGCAATGGAAACCGGATGTGCAGCAAAGATATCCAGACATATATCAGTACTGATAGTGTTTTACTGCATAAATGTTATTCTGATATATTGTTCTTTTTAACATCAATAGCTCCACCAAGTACAACTGAAAAGACAACAACTGTTGCTTCAACCACTCAAGCACCAACAACTACTGGCCAGCCAACCACAACGAAGGAAATTACAACAGTAGTTACAACTACTCCTGAAGCAACAACCAAAGAAACTACTACCATCAAATCCACTACAGGTATACTTACACATCTGTTGATGGATAAAACAAATATGTACTAAAGCAGTCTTAAGATGCATACTTAATGGGATACAGGTATGTGGACGTGCACAAATCTGAGGGAAAAGGGAACAACGCGTTTGAATTATACATGCAGTTGGAGATCAATTTCATTCAAATCAATTCGTTCTTGTTTTATGATCATAAATGTAATGTTTTGCATTTTGTACACAGCACCAACTACGACTGTGCCAAGCACAACTGGAAAGGTATGCGATGATAATCTGGACTCTTATGAACCAGTTAATGTCACACGAATGACGGAAGACGGCACATCAATTGGCCCTGGGGATCCTTGGAGCCCAGACAACAGTAATTATAATGGGAACGATCCGTACACTGCAGGAAAATTGAGTTTGAAGTTTGACCCACAAAGTGAAATAACAGCAGTCACGGTGACCGACTCTGACGGCAGTTCTGATGAAGTTGCTGTTGCGATCCAGACGAAACCTACACAAAATAGCCCATCTGCGAATGTAATCGGCGATAATGGCGACAAGGTCTTTAGGAGTCCTGCCGGGAGCCCTATTGCACTTCCAGATGGCCCACACTATGCGGAGCAAGTTGATGTTTACATCGTCGATCCAGATCCAACCCGAACGTATCAGGTATCACCTCAGGGATGCGAACACGCTGGTAGGTACTCAACTTGTAATGATGAAAGTGAACACACAATAAAGTGATGCTCGGAAATTCTCGCATTCCATTCATGTCTGATATCTCTGAAACGAAGTACATTGTGTGATTACGCTCTGACATCCAAACAAGTACAGTTATGAAATCTCTGTTTTAGGAGGTGACGCATCGAAACATAACAGGAGAAAGGGAAAAGGCGGGAAAATGGGATATGATTAGAAGAAAAGAAAAGTTAAGGTCAAGAAAAAAAGGAAAGTATTGGAGGTACTCATTCACAGAGCTGGAAAATAGCCATTAACAAGTGTTTATCTTGACGAAATGGCACATTGTGATGGCTGGCCTTAAGTATTTTAACATTGTCTTCTTCTTTTTTCAATGTTTGTAATGAGTTGAAAATGTCAGAGAAAGGGCGTGTCCACCTTGCATACCAGTTGAAGAATGTATATACCAAATTCCATATGCATCTAATGCTGGGATCATTTAAAGCAGGAAACATAAGAGAATCCCCCCAAAAAAAACCTTTTCGGTGATAGCGTGCTAATTTAAACCGTTTGTTGTTTACCCCTACAATAAAAAGACGTGTTACAAATCGCATCTATTGTCCATTTCATTGCACCTCTTAAAATTATACAGGACTCATACATGTCTTAATTCATGCTGATACCTTGTTTCAAAGATGACTGAATTAGCCTCAAAGAAATTGAGTTTTGACACTTGCTCGCTGAATTGTAACTTTCTATGAAACTGATCTGTTTCCATTGGCTACGCTAGAAGCCTCAACAACAGCAGCTACTACAACAACCGTTGAGACTACAACTGTAACTACAACTGTCCCTTCAACAACAGAGGTACCCTCAACTACAGAGGAGGTGACTACCACAGCTGTTTACACCACTACTCCAGAAGAAACAACCACCAAGGAGATAACTACTGTAGTCAGCACAACAGCGGAAACTACAACAAGTAATTAGAAACACCTTAAATGTTTTATTTAGTACATCTGGACTCAGTTGAAGGTAATATGAAAAGCAATGGAAACCGGATGTGCAGCAAAGATATCCAGACAGATATCAGTACTGATAGTATTTTACTGCATAACTGTTATTCTGATATATTGTTCTTTTTAACATCAATAGCTCCACCAAGTACAACTGAAAAGACAACAACTGTTGCTTCAACCACTCAAGCACCAACAACAACTGGCCAGCCAACCACAACGAAGGAAATTACAACAGTAGTTACAACTACTCCTGAAGCAACAACCAAAGAAACTACTACCATCAAGTCCACTACAGGTATACTTACACATCTGTTGATGGATAATACAAATATGTAAAAGCAGTCTTTATTAAATGTCTTAATTCATGCTTATACCTTGTTTCAAAGATGACCTAATTAGCCTCAAAGAAAATTTAGAATGAGGTTTGACACTTGCTCGTTGAATTGTAACTTTCTATGAAACTGATCTGTTCCCATTGGCTACGTTAGAAGTCTCAACAACAGCAGCTACTACTACCGTTGAGACTACAACTGTAACTACAACTGTCCCTTCAACAACAGAGGTACCATCAACTACCGAGGAGGTGACTACCACAGCTGTGTACACTACTACTCCAGAAGAAACAACAACCAAGGAGATAACTACTGTAGTCAGCACAACAGCAGAAAGTACAACAAGTAATTACACCCAGCTAGAACGTTTTATTAAGTTGATCTAGAATCATCTGAGGAAAATTAGACAAGCAGTTGAAACTGGATGTGCAGCAAAGATATTTAGTCAGGTATCAATACTGATTGTATTTTTATTGCATAAAATTAATGTGATTCTGATATACTGTTTTTTAAAACATCAACAGCTCCTCCAAGTACTACTGAGAAGACAACTACTGTTCTTACCACAACTCAGCCACCAACAACAACTGGCCAGCCATCCACTACTGAGAAGGTTACCACTGTAGTTACAACTACTCCTGAGTCAACAACAAAAGAGACAACCACCGTCAAGTCCACTACAGGTAGGCTATATTACAAAAAAAAAACATTAGGTAGTACCTTTTAGATCTCCCCCGGAGACTATTTACAGAGGAGCAAGTTGTTTGTAAATGCATCTTTTTGTTGTCTCGCCGATAACTAGAAGGGTTTCAAATGAAAAAAAACTGCGCGTTTTCATATTTTTGTCCTTTTCTGTGAAAATGTGTATCATGGTCATTTTGTTGCTATGTATTTTTGTATGTCGAGTTCGCTTAAGCATTTGTATGCAAATTCAAGTGAATTGAATTCCTTTTTATCTTTGGTATTTCAGAAGCCTCGACAACTGAAGCTACTACAGCAGTTGAGACTACAACGGTAACAACTACAGTACCTTCAACAACAGAGGTACCATCAACTACCGAGGAGGTGACTACCACAGCTGTGTACACTACTACTCCAGAAGAAACAACCACCAAGGAGATAACTACTGTAGTCAGCACAACAGCGGAAACTACAACAAGTAATTAGAAACACCTTAAATGTTTTATTTAGTACATCTGGACTCAGTTGAAGGAAATATGAAAGGCAATGGAAACCGGATGTGCAGCAAAGATATCCAGACATATATCAGTACTGATAGTATTTTACTGCATAAATGTTATTCTGATATATTGTTCTTTTTAACATCAATAGCTCCTCCAAGTACAACCGAAAAGACAACAACTGTTGCTTCAACCACTCAAGCACCAACAACAACTGGCCAGCCAACCACAACGAAGGAAATTACAACAGTAGTTACAACTACTCCTGAAGCAACAACCAAAGAAACTACTACCATCAAATCCACTACAGGTATACTTACACATCTGTTGATGGATAAAACAAATATGTACTAAAGCAGTCTTTAGATGCATACTTAATGGGATACAGGTATGTGGACGTGCACAAATCTGAGGGAAAAGGGAACAACGCGTTTGAATTATACATGCAGTTGGAGATCAATTTCATTCAAATCAATTCGCTCTTGTTTTATGATCATAAATGTAATGTTTTGCATTTTGTACACAGCACCAACTACGACTGTGCCCAGCACAACTGGAAAGTTATGCGATGATAATCTGGACTCTTATGAACCAGTTAATGTCACACGAATGACGGAAGACGGCACATCAATTGGCCCTGGGGATCCTTGGAGCCCAGACAACAGTAATTATAATGGGAACGATCCGTACACTGCAGGAAAATTGAGTTTGAAGTTTGACCCACAAAGTGAAATTACAGCAGTCACGGTGACCGACTCTGACGGCAGTTCTGATGAAGTTGCTGTTGCGATCCAGACGAAACCTACACAAAATAGCCCATCTGCAAATGTAATCGGCGATAATGGCGACAAGGTCTTTAGGAGTCCTGCCGGGAGCCCTATTGCACTTCCAGATGGCCCACACTATGCGGAGCAAGTTGATGTTTACATCGTCGATCCAGATCCAACCCGAACGTATCAGGTATCACCTCAGGGATGCGAACACGCTGGTAGGTACTCAACTTGTAATGATGAAAGTGAACACACAATAAAGTGATGCTCGGAAATTCTCGCATTCCATTCATGTCTGATATCTCTGAAACGAAGTACATTGTGTGATTACGCTCTGACATCCAAACAAGTACAGTTATGAAATCTTTGTTTTAGGAGGTGACGTATCGAAACATAACAGCAGAAAGGGAAAAGACGGGAAAATGGGATATGATTAGAAGAAAAGAAAAGTCAAGGTCAAGAAAAAAAAAAAGTATGGGAGGTACTCATTCACAGAGCTGGAAAAAAGCCATTAAGAAGTGTTTATCTTGACGAAATGGCACATTGTGATGGCTGGCCTTAAGTATTTTAACATTGTCTTCTTCTTTTTTCAATGTTTGTAATGAGTTGAAAATGTCAGAGAAAGGGCGTGTCCACCTTGCATACCAGTCGAAGAATGTATATACCAAATTCCATATGCATCTAATGCTGGGATCATTTAAAGCAGGAAACATAAGAGAATCCCCCCCCCCCCAAAAAAAAAAAAAAAAACATTGTCGGTGATAGCGTGCTAATTTAAACCGTTTGTTGTTTACCCCTACTAGAAAAAGACTTGTTACAAATCGAATCTATTGTCCATTTCATTGCACCTCTTAACATTATACAGGACTCATACATGTCTTAATTCATGCTGATACCTTGTTTCAAAGATGACTGAATTAGCCTCAAAGAAATTAAGTTTTGACACTTGCTCGCTGAATTGTAACTTTCTATGAAACTGATCTGTTTCCATTGGCTACGCTAGAAGCCTCAACAACAGCAGCTACTACAACAACCGTTGGGACTACAACTGTAACTACAACTGTCCCTTCAACAACAGAGGTACCATCAACTACCGAGGAGGTGACTACCACAGCTGTTTACACCACTACTCCAGAAGAAACAACCACCAAGGAGATAACTACTGTAGTCAGCACAACAGGGGAAACTACAACAAGTAATTAGAAACACCTTAAATGTTTTAATTAGTACATCTGGACTAAGTTGAAGGTTATATGAAAAGCAATGGAAACCGGATGTGCAGCAAAGATATCCAGACATATATCAGTACTGATAGTATTTTACTGCATAACTGTTATTCTGATATATTGTTCCTTTTTAACATCAATAGCTCCTCCAAGTACAACTGAAAAGACAACAACTGTTGCTTCAACCACTCAAGCACCAACAACAACTGGCCAGCCAACCACAACGAAGGAAATTACAACAGTAGTTACAACTACTCCTGAAGCAACAACCAAAGAAACTACTACCATCAAATCCACTACAGGTACACTTACACATCTGTTGATGGAAACAACAAATATGTTAATGTAGTAAAGCAGTCTTTAGATGCATACTTAATGGGATACATGTCTTAATTCATGCTTATACCTTGTTTCAAAGATGACTGAACTAGACTCGAAGAAAATTTAGAATGAGGTTTGACACTTGCTCGTTGAATTTGTAACATTCGATGAAACTGATCTGTTTCCATTGGCTACATTAGAAGCCTCAACAACAGCAGCTACTACTACCGTTAAGACTACAACTGTAACTACAACTGTCCCTTCAACAACAGAGGTACCATCAACTACCGAGGAGGTGACTACCACTGTTGTATACACGACTACTCCAGAAGAAACAACAACCAAGGAGATAACTACTGTAGTCAGCACAACAGCAGAAAGTACAACAAGTAATTACACACAGCTAGAACGTTTTATTAAGTAGATCTGGAATCATTTGAAGAAAATTAGACGACCAGTAGAAGCTGGATGCGAAGCAAAGTTATTGAGTCAGGTACATCAGTACTGATTGTATTTTTATTGCATAAAATTAATGTGATTCTGATATATTGTTTTTTTGAAAATATCAACAGCTCCTCCAAGTACTACTGAGAAGACAACTACTGTTCTTACCACAACTCAGCCACCAACAACAACTGGCCAGCCATCCACTACTGAGAAGGTTACCACTGTAGTTACAACTACTCCTGAGTCATCAACAAAAGAGACAACCACCGTCAAGTCCACTACAGGTTGGCTAAATGGCAAAATGAAACATTTTTCTATGACTAGTTTGCTTTTAGATTTGCATGCATATTCAAGTGAATTGAATTCCTTTGTATCTTTGGTATCTCAGAAGCCTCGACAACTGAAGCTACTACTGCAGTTGAGACTACAACGGTAACAACCACAGTACCTTCAACAACAGAGGTACCATCAACTGCAGAGGAGGCGACTACCACTATTGTTTACACCACTACCCTAGAAGGAACAACTCCTACAGAGACTACTTCTGTGAGCAGTACATCAGTAGAAACTACAACAGGTTAATTGAAAGACATTATCCTATTCAAAGACTATTGTTTGACCAAACGATACTGTTGATTTGTGGTGTTTTTCCAGACCAGTATGAATTGCAAGACGGAATAATTGTTTTTTGTGGGGGTCGAGGTGTCGAGCCGGTCCAAGCATAACTTGATATGAAATATTCATGAGCATACTGGCAAAAGAAACTGCATATACATGGGTACAATATACACCTTTCTACCTGTCCAACATTTGACCAAACATATAAATGCTCATGGCACACCACTCGTTGATACCAGTTTGGCGTAGCAATTTTAAAACAGCGCACAAACATGACATGTAACACAGCATTCATAAAGAATGATACCCTCGATCCTGTTACGTGATAGAGGGCTTTAAGAATATATGAAGAGAAAAGACCAACCAAGGCCAACATTTATTTCCATACCAATTTGAAAATGTTCTGATACATTACAAATAACGTACAATTTAGATATAGCCGTGGGCTTCTCTTCGGTTTTGAATTAAACTCAGTGTGCCAGTAGAGTGGCTGCAACAAAATCTAAATCTCATCATATATTATACATTGTATAATTGTGGCCATCGGAACAGAGCACGGAAACAATGCCTAACCTTTCTGTTAAACTTATTCTTGATTCATTAGCTTTTCAAAGTACAACAGAGAAGACAACAACCATTGCCTCAACAACTGGCCCACCATCTACAACTGAAGAAATTACAACAGTGGTAACAACTACTCCTGAGTCAACAACAAAAGAGACAACCACAATCAGGTCCACTTCAGGTGAAATTATTAAGAATAAGCATGTTCTCCATTTTTCCCGAACAGATAAATGTATTTTGTCCGGTTTTTACAACAGATTTCAAATTCCGAACTGATGTAATTGAGAGGTGGACAAAGATATCATACCATATAAATACCACTAGGCCTACATACTGCAATAATTCCTAAATACAGCTAGATCCGTTTGTTACCACAGCTCCCAGTACAACTGTGAGGATAACTACTGTGTCAACAACTGAGACACCATCAACAACCAGCCTGCCGTCCACCTCTGAAGAAATAACAACAGTAGTTACAACTACGCCTGAGTCAACAACAAAAGAGACAACAACTGTCAAATCTACCACAGGTATATTTTCTTGGTAGAATGGCAAATGAACTTCCTCAGCTGAAGTGAAACATTTCGCTTCTTCAAAAACTATTTGTATTTTGACAGATTGAAACATGATGCAGAATGTATATGTAAATTTTAAAATCTCGATTACAGTTGTTACCATTACATGTTGTTCTTTCTAAGTATTTTTGCATTACTCCCTTTTTCCTTACCGTGGCCTATTGACTAAGTTTATGCTGTTTATCGCCACTATACCAATGGTCTATAATTGTTCAGTAATCTTATTATGTGGTTGTTGATGTTGTATATTACAGAGCTTTCGTTTTTACGACGGATGGTTCTACGACGCGTTGATTGTTCAGTCCGTCGTACAAGCATTCGTTTTGTACACGGTTCATTTCGAAATCTCTCGACGACAAAGTTTTATTGATCACATGACCCCGCCAGTCTAATAATGGACTGCGCATGTGAAAAAATATCCGTGTCAAAATTTAGGTTCACAGGTCGGAAGTGTGAATATTGATTAAGTAGTTTGGCCCAAACGTTGTCGTTTCCAGTACAACGAAGATTCGCTCCAAGTACCGTCGCAGAAACTGTAGGCCGACGAACGCTCGAAGCTAGCGCATGCGCAGGAGACTCCAGGACTCTTTCCCAATCGTCGTAGAACCAACCGTGTCTCTGTATATATTTATTTATTATGTATTATTCCTGTTCTGTTATATGGTCGAAATTCAGCCTTTGGCTGCTATGACCATTTTGATATAAACCATTTTAAATCCTAAATCCTAAACTGAATAGATTGACATAATAAGACATCAACATAATTAGATAATTTCTAGTGTTATAAATTCTTGGTACATACATGCACTTGTTCTTGTCTGCAAATAAAAACGTACTTTGCATCAAGTATAGCTTTTCTGTAGAGTTTATATCTATCAAAATTTCATTTAGTTGTGTCTTTCCTACTGTAGAAGCCTCAACAACAGCAGCTACTACTACCGTTGAAACTACAACTGTTACTTCCACTGTGCCTACAACAACAGAGGTACCAACCACTACCGAGGAGGTGACTACCACAGCTGTTTACACCACTACTCCAGAGGAAACGACAACCAAGGAGATAACTACTGCAGTCAGCACAACAACGGAAACTACAACAAGTAATAAGAAACACGTTGAATGTTGAAATATGAAAAGCAATGGAAACTGGATGCGCAGCAAATATATCCAGACAGATATCAGTACTGATGGTATTTTATTGCATAAATATGATTCTGATATACTGTTCTTTTCAACATCAACAGCTCCTCCAAGTACTACTGAGAAGACAACTACTGTTCTTACCACAACTCAGCCACCAACAACAACTGGCCAGCCATCTACTACTGAGAAGGTTACCACTGTAGTTACAACTACTCCTGAGTCAACAACAAAAGAGACAACCACCGTGAAATCCACTACAGGTAGGCTATATTGCAGAAAAAAAACATAAAGTAGTACCTTTTAGATCTTTTCCTCAGACTATGTACAGACCTAGAGTGGTGGCCAGTTGTTTGTAAATGCATAATTTTCCAGTCCAGCGATTTTTTTTAAAGGGTTTCAAGCTAAATAAAACTGGGCATTTCCATTTGGAAATGTGTATCATGGTCTTTTCGTTTCTACTTGTTTTTCTATGACTAGTTTGCTTTAGCATTTGCATGCAAACTAAAATAAATTGACTTCTACTACTGAGAAAGCTACCACTGTAGTTACAAGTACACAGTTCAGAGAGAAAATTCCTTTATAGATACCTATTTCTATGACTATAATTTTTGTTAGAATGACAAATAAACATGTGAGGCTGCAAATGAAAATGTTGTAAATATTCTCAGAAACCTCTTTTGGCAACTTCACAGATATAGAAACATAGTGTGGGATGCATGTGTTCAGATCGTTATCACAGGTCCGATTTCTCTTATATTCATGTTTATTTATCGTTTTTCTTTTATATTTTAGTGACAAGTGCATCACCAGTTACAACTCCTGAAATATGTGATGATAACCTTGACTTAAGCAATGATGTCACGATGGTGAGAATCAATTCCGACATAGAAACAGAGATACAGTCATATGATTGGTGGCGTCCATCGAATCCATCTACAAATGAAAATCTACCTTACACCGATTCATACTTGGAGGTGACCTTTAATGTCAATGTTGAAGTGACATCATTAGAACTCAATAATCAAATAGGAGGAGCAGAAGGTGTTCAAGTTGCCATAAAATATCGTCTAGCTGGCTCCCCATCCTGGTATCCATTGCTCGTTGAAAACAACTCTGTCTTGAGTGGCACCACAGGCATCAAGATCCAACTACCTGGCTTGAATGATGTGAACGGATTGAGAGTGTACCTTGTCTCACCAAGTGTGGGCTCGAACTATCATATTACTATCTATGGCTGTCTAGCAGGTAAGAGATAAAGAGAAGTCCAAAAAAGGGGAAAAAAATCATTTTCTTTTTGTAGAATTCAGGTGTAAAAAAGTGGTCAAGACGTCAATACTTTCTGTGACTGCAAGGCCTGAGGTTGTTTACCACTTAAAAATGGTTATGAGTTTTTTTCCTGCGTTTAGTAATTTAACCTAAACAAAAGAATGGTTCCATTCCTTGTTAGCAGTCTGAAAACTCAAGTTGTAAGAAGTCACAAGTTGTAACCGGTATTTATTGTTTGAAGATTTGTAATAAAAAATTACCATTGAATTCCAAGAACATGACTTGTTCAATACAATTCATTAATTTTATTATGAATCAAATGCAATAATGTCATATAAACACAATTTCTGAAAAAAAAACTTTTCACAAAAAAAACAGGTTCCATTTTTGAGGGGGAAATCCATCTCATACTGTGACAGGGTACAGCTGAAACAGTGAAGTTCAACAGTTAAATTTTTTAACAGTCTTGAGATCCTTATTAAAGGGCATACATGTTATATACATGCTTTTTTTATTAAGAGATCATTGAAAGAGGGCTAAAGAAAAGTCTGTATTGGGTTTGACGCTTGCTCCTTAAAGTGTTGAATTGTAACTTTCTATGAAAGTGATATGTTTCCATTTGACACGCTAGAAGCCACAACAACAGCAGCTACTACCACCGTTGAAACTACAAGTGTAACTACAACTGTCCCTTCAACAACAGAGGTACCAACAACTACCGAGGAGGCAACTACCACAGCTGTTTACACCACTACTCCAGAAGAAACAACAACCGAGGAGATAACTACTGTAGTCAGCACGACGATAGAAAGTACAACAAGTAATAACAAACACATTGAATGTATCATTTAGTTAATATGGAATAATTTGAAGAAATGAGACAAGCAGTGGAAACTGGATGCTCACCAACAATATTTAGTCAGATATCAGAACCTTTTGCATTTTTATTGCGGAAATATGCCATTGAAGTATTGTTCTTTTTTATGTAAACAGCTCCTCCGAGTACAACTGAGAAGACAACTACTGTTCTTACAACTCAACCATCAACAACAACTAGCAAGCCATCCACTACTGAGAAATCTACAACCGTAGTTACAACTACTCCTGAGTCAACGACAAAAGAGACAACCACCGTCAAGTCCACCACAGGTACATTTTTAAAAAGAACAACGAATTACATTTTGAACCTTAATAACATCCTCCACACACTGTTCAAAGAGGAAAATTCTTTGTAGATACCTATTTATATAACTATAATTTTAGTTAGAATGAAATAAACATGTGAGGCTGCAAATGAAAATTGTGTAAATATTCTCAGAAACCTCTTTTGGCAACTTCACAGATATGGAAGCATAGTGTGGAATGCATGTGTTCCGATCGTTATAACGGGTCCGATTTCTCTGATTCTCGTAAATGTATAGTTTTTCTTTTATATTTTAGTGACAAATGGTATCTTAACCTAAACAAATGTGGTTACATTCCTTGTCAGCAGTTTGAAAACTCAAGTCGTAAGAAGTCAGAAGTTGTACTCGGTGTTTATTGTTTGAAGATTTGTAATTTAAAATTACCATTGAATTCCAGGAACATGATTTGTTTAATACAATTTATTAATTTTATTATGAATCAAATGCAATAATGTCATATAACACAATTTCTGAGAAAAAAAACTTTTCACAAGAAAACCATGTTCCGTTTTTTGGAAGAATCTATCTCATACTGTGACAGGGTACAGCTAAAAAAGTGAAGCTCAACAGTTATGTTTTTTTAAAATACAGGCTTTTTCTTGTTTTTTTTAAGAGATCATTGAAAGAGGGCTAAAGAAAAGTCTGTATGTGGTTTGACGCTTGCTCCTTAAAGAAGTGTTGAATTGTAACTTTCTATGAACGTGATATGTTTCCATTTGACACGCTAGAAGCCACAACAACAAGAGCTACTACCACCATTGAAACTACGACTGTAACTACAACTGTCCCTTCAACAACGGAGGTACCAACAACTACCGAGGAGGTGACTACCACAGCTGTTTACACCACTACTCCAGAAGAAACAACAACCAAGGAGATAACTACTGTAGTCAGCACGACGATAGAAAGTACAACAAGTAATAACAAACACATTGAATGTTTCATTTAGTAGATATGGAATAATTTGAAGACAATATGACAAGTAGTGGAAACTGGATGCGCACCAACAATATTTAATCAGCTACCAAAACCTTTTGCATTTTTATTGCGGAAATATGCCATTGAAATATTGGGTTTTTTTTTTTTTAAACAGCTCCTCCAAGTACAACTGAGATAACAACTACTGTTCTTACGACTCAACCATCAACAACTAGCAAGCCATCCACTACTGAGAAAGCTACAACTGTAGTTACAACTACTCCTGAGTCAACAACAAAAGAGACAACCACCGTCAAGTCCACCACAGGTACATTTTTAAAAAGAACAAAGAATTTTCTTTTGAACCTTAATAACATCCTCCGCACACTATTCAAAGAGGACATTTCTTTGAAGATACTTATTTCTATGACTACAATTTTGGTTAGAATGAGAAATAAACGTGTGAGGCTGCAAATGAAAATGTTGTAAATAATTCTCAGAAACCTCTTTTGGCAACTTCACAGATATAGAAACATAGTGTGAGATGCATGTGTTCAGATCGTTATCACAGGTCCGATTTCTCTTATATTCATGTATATTTATCGATTTTCTTTTATATTTTAGTGACAAGTGCATCACCAGTTACAACTCCTGAAATATGTGATGATAACCTTGACTTAAGCAATGATGTCACGATGGTGAGAACCAATTCCGACATAGAAACAGAGATACAGTCATATGATTGGTGGCGTCCATCGAATCCATCTACAAATGAAAATCTACCTTACACCGATTCATACTTGGAGGTGACCTTTAATGTCAATGTTGAAGTGACATCATTAGAACTCAATAATCAAATAGGAGGAGCAGAAGGTGTTCAAGTTGCCATAAAATATCGTCTAGCTGGCGCCGCATACTGGTATCCATTGCTCGTTGAAAACAACTCTGTCTTGAGTGGCACCACAGGCATCAAGATCCAACTACCTGGCTTGAATGATGTGAACGGATTGAGAGTGTACCTTGTCTCACCAAGTGTGGGCTCGAACTATCATATTACTATCTATGGCTGTCTAGCAGGTAAGAGATAAAGAGAAGTCCAAAAAAGGGGAAAAAAATCATTTTCTTTTTGTATAATTCAGGTGTAAAAAAGTGGTCAAGACGTCAATACTTTCTGTGACTGCAAGGCCTGAGGTTGTTTACCACTTAAAAATGGTTATGAGTTTTTTCCTACGTTTGGTAATTTAACCTAAACCAAAGAATGCTTCCATTCCTTGTCACCAGTTTGAAAACTCAAGTTGTAAGAAGTCACAAGTTGTAACCAGTATTTATTGTTTGAAGATTTGTAATTTGAAATTACCATTGAATTACTGTAACTTAATTTATTTATTATAATTCATTCATTTTATTATGAATAAAATGCAATAATGCCATATATATACACAACTTACGTGAAGAACTTTTCACAAGAAAACCACGTTCCATTTTGGAGGAAAAAAATTCATCATTTACTGTGACCGGGTAAAGCTAAAACAGTTTAGTTCAACATCGGTTTAGATTCGTGCAGTGATACATTTTAGACAGTGATCCGGAAATGATACATCGAGGACACCAGTAAATATGCATAATAATCTGATTGACATGTACAACGTACGTTTAACGTATTGCAGTCCTAAGACTTATTCAGTAACTGTTACCTGATAACAGTCACTAACTTCTTGACATATTAAACTATGAAAAAGGGCAACTGACACTTTCCTTACACTTGGCGAACATACAAATTACCACACTTGTTACATCCATTATTTTATCAAAAACCAAAGAAACTACTAACATCATATCCACTACAGGTATGTGGTGATGGTTTACAAAATATATGTAAAACATTTTTTTTGGGGCAGGCTTGAGATCCTTCAGGGCATACATGTTTTATACATGCTTATTCTTGGTTTCAAGAGATCATTGAAAAAGGGCTAAAGAAAAGTCTGTTTGAGGTTTGACGCTTGTTCCTTTGAGTGTTGAATTGTAACTTTCTATGAAAGTTATATGTTTCCATTTGACACACTAGAAGCCACAACAACAGCAGCTACTACCACCGTTGAAACTACAAGTGTAACTACAACTGTCCCTTCAACAACGGAGGTACCAACAACTACCGAGGAGTTGACTACCACAGCTGTTTACACCACTACTCCAGAAGAAACAACAACCAAGGAGATAACTACTGTAGTCAGCACGACGATAGAAAGTACAACAAGTAAATAGAAACAACTTGAATGTTTTATTTAGTAAAATGGAATACTTTGAAGAAATTAGACAAGCAGTGGAAACTGGATGCGCAACAACAATATTTAGTCAGATATCAGAACTTTTTGCATTTTTATTGCGAAATATGCCATTGAAATATTGATTTTTTTTATTCATAAACAGCTCCTCCAAGTACAACTGAGAAGACAACTACTGTTCTTACAACTCAACCATCAACAACTAGCAAGCCATCCACTACTGAGAAAGCTACCACCGTAGTTACAACTACTCCTGAGTCAACGACAAAAGAGACAACCACCATCAAGTCCACCACAGGTACATTTTTAAAAAGAACAACGAATTACATTTTGAACCTTAATAACATCCTCAACACACTGTTCAAAGAGGAAAATTCTTTGTAGATACCTATTTATATAACTATAATTTTAGTTAGAATGAAATAAACATGTGAGGCTGCAAATGAAAATTGTGTAAATATTCTCAGAAACCTCTTTTGGCAACTTCAAAGATATGGAAGCATAGTGTGGGATGCATGTGTTCCGATCGTTATAACGGGTCCGATTTCTCTGATTCTCGTAAATTTATAGTTTTTCTTTTATATTTTAGTGACAAATGATATCTTAACCTAAACAAATGTGGTTACATTCCTTGTCAGCAGTTTGAAAACTCAAGTTGTAAGAAGTCAAAAGTTGTACTCGGTGTTTATTGTTTGAAGAGTTGAAATTTAAAATTACCATTGAATTCCAGGAACATGATTTGTTTAATATAATTTATTAATTTTATTATGAATCAAATGCAATAATGTCATATATGCACTATTTTCTGAAAAAAACTTTTCAAAAGAAAACCACGTTCAATTTTGGGGGGAAAATCCATCTCATACTGTGGCAGGGTACAGCTGAAACAGTGAAGTTCAACAGTTGAATTGTTTAACAGTCTCGAGATCCTTATTAAAGGGCATACATGTTATATACATGCTTTTTTTTTCAAGAGATCATTGAAAGAGGGCTAAAGAAAAGTCTGTATGAGTTTTGACGCTTGTTCCTTTGATTGTTGAATTAGAACTTTTTATGAAAGTGATATGTTTTCATTTGACACGCTAGAAGCCACAACAACAGCAGCTACTACCACCATTGAGACTACAACTGTAACTACAACTGTCCCTTCAACAACGGAGGTACCAACAACTACTGAGGAGGCAACTACCACAGCTGTTTACACCACTACTCCAGAAGAAACAACAACCAAGGAGATAACTACTGTAGTCAGCACGACGATAGAAAGTACAACAAGTAAATAGAAACAACTTGAATGTTTTATTTAGTAAAATGGAATACATTGAAGAAATTAGACAAGCAGTGGAAACTGGATGCGCAACAACAATATTTAGTCAGATATCAGAACTTTTTGCATTTTTATTGCGAAATATGCCATTGAAATATTGGGTTTTTTTTTTTTTTAAACAGCTCCTCCAAGTACAACTGAGAAGACAACTACTGTTCTTACAACTCAACCATCAACAACTAGCAAGCCATCAACTACTGAGAAAGCTACAACTGTAGTTACAACTACTCCTGAGTCAACAACAAAAGAGACAACCACCGTCAAGTCCACCACAGGTACATTTTTAAAACGAACAAAGAATTTTCTTTTGAACCTTAATAACATCCTCCGCACACTATTCAAAGAGGACATTTCTTTGAAGATACTTATTTCTATGACTACAATTTTGGTTAGAATGAGAAATAAACGTGTGAGGCTGCAAATGAAAATGTTGTAAATAATTCTCAGAAACCTCTTTTGGCAACTTCACAGATATAGAAACATAGTGTGAGATGCATGTGTTCAGATCGTTATCACAGGTCCGATTTCTCTTATATTCATGTATATTTATCGATTTTCTTTTATATTTTAGTGACAAGTGCATCACCAGTTACAACTCCTGAAATATGTGATGATAACCTTGACTTAAGCAATGATGTCACGATGGTGAGAACCAATTCCGACATAGAAACAGAGATACAGTCATATGATTGGTGGCGTCCATCGAATCCATCT
This sequence comes from Astropecten irregularis, assembly GCA_963971285.1. Lineage (NCBI taxonomy): Eukaryota > Metazoa > Echinodermata > Asteroidea > Paxillosida > Astropectinidae > Astropecten > Astropecten irregularis. Next base: position 5,300,073 of record OZ020255.1, read on the forward strand.
ACAAATGAAAATCTACCTTACACCGATTCATACTTGGAGGTGACCTTTAATGTCAATGTTGAAGTGACATCATTAGAACTCAATAATCAAATAGGAGGAGCAGAAGGTGTTCAAGTTGCCATAAAATATCGTCTAGCTGGCGCCGCATACTGGTATCCATTGCTCGTTGAAAACAACTCTGTCTTGAGTGGCACCACTGGCATCAAGATCCAACTACCTGGCATGCATACTGTGACAGGATTGAGAGTGTACCTTGTCTTACCAAGTGTGGGCTCGAACTATCATATTACTTTCTATGGCTGTCTAGCAGGTAAGAGATCAAGAGAAGTCCAACAAAGGAAAAAAAATCTTTCTTTTTTTGTATAATTCAGATGTGTAAAAGTGGTCAAGACGTCAATACTTTCTGTGACTGCCAGCCCTGAGGTTGTTTAAAACTTAAAAATGGTTATGAGTTTTTTCCTGCGTTTGGTAATTTAACCTTAACCAAAGAATGCTTCCATTCCTTGTCACCAGTTTGAAAACTCAAGTTGTAAGAAGTCACAAGTTGTAACCAGTATTGAAGATTATTGTTTGAAGATTTGTAATTTGTAATTACCATTGAATTACAGGAACTTAATTTATTTAGTATAATTTATTCATTTTATTATGAATAAAATGCAATAATGCCATTTAAACACAACTTACGTGAAGAACTTTTCACAAGAAAACCACGTTCCATTTTGGAGGAAAAAAAATTCATCTCATACTGTGACCGGGTACAGCTAAAACAGTTTAGTTCAACATCGGTTTAGATTCGTGCAGTGATACATTTTAGACAGTGATCCGGAAATGTTGCATCGAGGATTCATGTAAATATGCATAATAATTTAATTGACAAGCATAAATTCCTTTTAACCTATTGCAGTAAGATTTATTCAGTAATCATCTTTAAGTGATATGAGTCAATACGTTCTTGACATATTAAACTCAACTTTAACCCAGCCTGGCAATTCCCTACTGCTCTCTTGCAATGGCAAACATTTATTTAATAAAGGAAAGACAATACTTTCATTTGTCCGGAAAGTAAGTCTTCTGCACAATTTTATATGTCATTTATCCTGACAGGAAGTTTTTAATGCGAGGAGTCCACTAGCCCAGCGCCAGTTGGTGCCAGTTCCCGCCAAAGATTATGTGATTGGCGCGTAGTGGCGCAACTTGGCGCGCGCCATTACATTGAAGTGGATTCCAATAGGCGGATTGTTTGCGCCATTTGGTGCCACATGGTGGACACTTCGCGCTGGTTGCTCGATGCAAGTGGCGCGACGAAAATTTCAAACATTTTGAAATTTTCTTGCCGCCAAATTTAATTTTTGGCGCCGTTATGGGCCACCACGAGCCAGTTGGGAAGCAGTTTGAGCCACTGCACGCCACTAGGCACCTTATTGGCGACACTAGGCGCCACAGCAAATTGCATTGGCGCGAACTGGCGCCGGCCGAGTGAACTCCTAGCATAACTCTGCGTGCATTGTGTCGAATCGATTGAAACGCTCGCTTTCAAATGTTTATATGCCATCTGGTATAGGGCCACTGACAGTTTCACAACTTGAGGAACACGCCCAATCCTTTACAACTGATCATTATATTTGATGCATTAATGTTCCAATGATGTTAAGCATTCAGATGTTTTTTTCTTGCATTTTTTGGTGTTTGGTGTTGTTTTTCGCATTCCCAAAAGGCTTTCCACATGTTAATACAGAAAGCTCCTATGAATTTCAGTATAAAAAAGGGAATATGTGGTATCGAAAAACCAAGATTTTTTTATTCTTATGTGCAGTGGCATTAACCGTTGAAAGTCCGAATACATTGATTTAACATGGCACTGCTGCGATTGTAGATTGAAGAGAATACACGGGTTTACACTTCGAAAAGTGCGCATGCGTGATAGTGTCTCGTTTTGAAGTCACGATCAAAACCGCCAAAGCGTAAACCCGTGTATTGTCTTCGACAATGGACAGGTTTACACTTCGAAAAGTGCGCATGCGTGGAAGTGCCTCGTTTTGAAGTTGCGATCAAATTCTAAGATGGCCGCCAAGGTGTAAGCCCGTGTATTGCTATCATCTTCAGTATAGAATTGCAGGATATTTGGTCCGCATATGTCCTGTTTAGAAAAAAAATGTTATATCATGTGTCCACATAAGCTTATTTATTCACTTGACCGTATTTATATCTGCTTCAGTGCTTCTTTTTGTGCAATATCGACATAGAGTTTACTTTATGGAATTAACAGCAATTAGCATACATAATTGACCCTACCTCTTACAGTGAATGACTTCATCTTTGGTATTCTCTCTGTTCCAGTAACAACACCAGCGACGACAGAGATTACAACAACTGAAGTGACAACTCCGTCCACACAAGGATCAACCACTAAGACATCTACCACAGTCATTAGTACTACACCGCTGTATACGACGACAGTGGAAACAACTGTAGAAACCACAACTATCATTACAACAACAACAGGTTTGTTAGAACTTGATGTTATATTTGCATATTTCATTTAACTTTCCACGTACTGCTTTACTCTGGAACTCCTTACCTGCATCCTGTTTCCCTGCTGTATATAATTTGTCTAAGTTCAAGTGCAATGTGAATAGGCTTCTGTTATCTTAATTCTGTGCGCTTTCTTTTCCTTTCTCTTTCTTTTTTAGCCCTCACCTCGAGTGGCCTTTGTGCCTTGTGTTGGGCGACTTCCATAAAAAAAAAAAAAAACATGTTTGTACACAGGAATTAAAGTATAAATTACTTGATTGGTTTTCATCAAAGATTAGGCACGAATTATTATGTCATTGAGGTGCTAGAAAAACAACAACAACATGTTATAGGCCTACATAAAAATGCCACAGGATTCAACCATCTTTCTCATGTGTAGCATTAAGGATAGGAAGTCACAGTAGCAAAACACTAATAATATTTTTTATAAATTTATCTAATTGTGGCCTGCTCCCTTGAACCCCTTATCTGCCAACCATACAGACGTACTGTTCATGAAACTACTCTCTTGTTGCAGTATCCCATCATGAAGCAATTAATGTGCCTGCCACACAAACAATGCTGCAATCATGTAAAATGGCTCCCAGAGAATCACAAAATATTAGTATGCAGCCCTCCATCATCATTTTATGGAATTGTCAAAAAAAATGAGGGGAAGTAACAAAGACATTGAATAGTTTAGACAGTTGTTTGTGTTTTGTTCATCATATTAAATTAGGAAAGCTGTATCCTTATATTTGTTTGATTCATGAAATGTTATTTCTTCAGTTTGCATGGTCACTAATGTTGCTAGCGTTTTAATTGATCTTCGGGATGGAATAGTCTGTGTATAGTTTCATGGCTTCTGACTAAGGCCTGGGTATAGCTCAGATTTAGCACACTCTGATAAAGGTTGCAGATGTGAATCCTACTTAAGTCTGTTTTCCTTCATTACAGTCTTTAATATAGGTATTATTAAAATACAATCATGGATCATTCTTTTCCTATTCTTAGAATGCACTGCACATTACGAGGAAGTGTGCACATGGACGGAATGGCTGGATGACGAAATAAACGGTCAGAAGGTTTTGGACAACAACTATGAAAATGAGCTGATAAATGACCTCAAACTGATATACGACTTCTGCGATATTCCTTCTGACATCAGATGTGTTCTGAAATCCAACAAACAAGTTCCAAGCTCAGAAACTGGTCAGCAGGTGTCATGCAGTCAAATCGAAGGTCTCCGTTGTTTGCACGCGGACCAGAATGAGTCTCCTCATAGATGTTATGACTATGTGATTAGCCTTCATTGCTGCCAGATTGTACATTTTGGATGTGAGCCGACAACACCTGGTCCAACTACCATCCTAACATCAACCCCCTTTGTTAGCACACCTCCGTCTACAACACCTGGAACAACACGAGGTTGTTAAGAATGATAATTTCCCTTCACTTACATTTTTTAATAGATAATTTTAATTTCTTCTTGATGATTTTTATGAATAGTTCATTTCCAAATTAATATTGTATCGATCATTCAGACCATTCAAATCAATGTAAGCGCTTGTAGCAAATTTAATATTTATCAATATCAATAGATAAATAGATCCTCATACCAAACAAAGGGCCTGTTTGTTTATGACGAATCCTGCGGATCCGGGATCCCATTTTTGCGTACCCTGCATAGGAGGTGTATCCCAAAATCTGAGATCCAGTGCATTAAACAAACAGGCCCAAACTGTCAACATAGTGCGCATCACTTTGACAAAGGTTTTTGCACAATGTTTACATATTGTATAAAACAGATGTATAAAAACAATTCCTATGTATGATTTATCTGTGCAAACCTTGAGCAATGTGGCAGTTAGTGTCCATTAGACAAATAATGATGACAGGTTAGTTTCATTGTCAGATTATACAAGGGTCATGTGATTCAGTTTGAGTACCATAGTTTTTCATTTTATGCAGAGCCCTGCCAGGATGGTCTGGTCTACAGAGATTGCAACTGTGAATTTGATTGCTTGGCTATGGCTGACTATCCCAATGGATCACCGCCACTGATCCTTGAATGTGACCCTAACACTTGTACTCCGGGCTGTGGCTGTCCAGATGGTCAAGTGACTCACAACAACACCTGCATACCAAGAGATACATGCCCATGCTTTTACAATGATAAATTCTACAAGGTAGTATACTTTGTTATTAGCTCCGTTGTAATTTCCAAATACGTTTTATAGTGAATTAGAAAGAATTACGTAAGAAAGGTTTGGCTGTAGTTGTTGCTTTTCCTGCTGCTGATGCATTTCCTGTTGATGCTTACGTTGATGGTGTCCTTGTTGCTGGCGCTGTTGCTGTGATGGCAAAGGGGTGTAACTCAATTTACACCATTTTTTAGATTAAAACTGTTTTTGGTAAAGCGCTTTTTCCATTGGGCGAAATCTCAAGTTCGTACGATGCATCGTTTTAAAGCTAGCATGTGATATCTCATTAAGGTCATTCACCGTAACTTCAGATAGGAACATGCAATATGAATTGTGTAACACAAGATACACCCTTTTGCCAAACAGATCATTGGCAGTGAGTATGTGTTACATAGATGTACACCCTTTTGCCAAGGCAATGCATTCTATATGACTAATTATGAGCAATGCAAACTTGACATACACCCTTTTGCCAAAAATGTGTTGAGATGGTCAACATTGATTGTGCTGTCAAAAGGGAGTATCGACTTTAAAATGCATCTAATGTGAAAAATAATCATAGACAATTTGTGAAATTTAAAATGTACCTTCTGTATGTCATAAATATTTATATCAGCAACTTTTTCCCTGAATTAAATTGGCCAGAACAAAAGTGGCACTAGACTGAATATTCAAAGCCGTTTTTCTCAAAACATGTTTTTTCGAGATACACCCTTTTGCCATGATAGGGCCGTGCTGCGCTTGCTGCATACTATTGCTACTTTTCAGGAAATGTAATGTTTAAGAAAGATATGACAGATATAAAACCAAATCGCCGGTGATACTTTTAAGATTTGCGATTTTATTTTCTTTCTGTTCATCGACTTATTCTTATATTGCAGTATGGAGACACAGTTATAATTGACGATTGTTACTCTGCCTTCTGTAACGAGAGTATTCTTCACATAGACGACGTCGACAACTTTATCCAGACTTGTAACCTTGTGTGTCCTGATGGTGAAATTGTGCAGGATGTAGTTGATGGTTGCTGCATATGCATCCCAGGTGATAATATTTGCTTTTAATAAAAATAATAATAACAATAATAATTACCGATAATGGGTACTGAGGGAGACATTCCCATAGGGACGTGCACACGACTTTACTTACCTTTTTCTAAACATCCTCCAAATCAATTAACTTGAAATTGAAATATGTTCATACCGAGAGCATTCTCTGTCTTCAATCAAAATATGGACAATAGAAATATGTCTTTAAGATGTAGAAATATTTTTGGGGAGACAACAAAATGTCTCCCTATTGACCGGTGTCTCCCAAATGTTAACTTTCAGAAGCTAACCTGTCTCCCTATTATGCAATTTAGAAAAATAAACACTTGTAAAGCGCTAAATCTAGTAAATTACTACTCAGGGCGCTGCCTGCTCTATCAAAAAACACATAAACAACGTAATCGTTTAATTTTTTTTATTTTTTTTTCCTGCAATTTCTCATTCAGAAAGAAGGAATAACTGGATATCAATTGTATTGATTTTGGGTCAACATAGAAAGCTGAAAGTGAAATTGGAAGTGAACCCAGGGCCCTGATTAAACGTCGTACGCGTAGTGCTCGAGTTTTTAGCTGTCTGATGTGCCCATATTACCAAAATATTGCCACTTGACTTTTGTACAGTTCGGAATACGAAAAGCGAAACATGTTAAGTCAACTAGAAAAGCAATGTGAGGGACCATTTTCCTCATTTTTTTATCAGTTAGAGTGATGCTTATGTTGTAGTTGAAAAGACATTTCTTTTGTTTACAAACATTGGCTGCTGGTTGGCATGGGCGGCCAAATGTTGCAAAACATTTCGTCTTCTCGGAAGACGTCGTGACCAAATTCAACATGTTTGCAAACTTGCCATAGCTGTTTAATGATACATACGATCATTGCATGTGTTGTTTCCATTACTAGCAATATATTTCAATGTTTATGGAATTTTTAAAACCATGTTTTCGCCATCTCGGTTGAAAAAAAACCTCTTTTGTAGACAAATTTGTGTAAGACTGCTTGTTAAAAAACTCCATATGTTTCACTAATGTGGCACAATTGTTAATATATTCAGTCTGCTCTGCTTAAAATTTCAGATTGTTATCCATTGGAATACAACGAGTGTGCATGCAACCACTCATGTGAACTTCCATTTGAACCATGTCCTACTGTATGCACCCCGGGTTGTAGGTGCCCACAAGGACAGTACTTTAGCAATGGAACATGTGTCAGTCAGTGTCCGTGTGAATTCCTTGACCATGAGGTACGTGAGACTTGCAGCTCCTTTTGTATTAGACTATCAAATATATGTATTTCTATAAACAATTTTCACAATATCCATTGAGTCATTTACAGTGTGCCAATAGTTTCCTATAGATCAGCGCGGACATCCCGGTAATTTCATTCTCATAACTTGACAACCGATGAAAACTAACGTGTAGATGGCGCAAACCGGCGCAAAGTACGGACAAATCACGCACAAACCGCCCGTCGTAGAGAATTTTTGTTTTTCGAATATTTTTGTCAAGAAGCAGAAATTGTATTCTGTATGACTTTCCTTGTTGAGTCATAGTTTTTCCCCAGACAATATCCTTCTTTGAAGTACCCTGTAATAAGATTCAACAATTCTGGCAGCTTTTTGTCTTAAAACCCATACAACTGAATGCTTTGTTTTCATCGGCTTCAAGGTCGGCGAGTTGGAATGACGTCACTCCGCGCTGATCTTTTAATTAGAACGCCAACTACTGCATGAAAATGACAATCGATACAAATATTTTCGGGCACATTTCACACTGCAATTTGTTTAAAATATAGCCGTGTGTTTTATTATTTTCCCCTATAAAATGTTCTAAAAGAATAGTGTAGACCACGAGCTACGAAAGCTACTCTTTCCAAATCACATGCAAGCAGATGAATGACAATTATAGGCGGCGATTTTAGGAGGGAAAATTGACTGTTTTCATTTGGTGTGTGATTCTGCCCGAATAAGCGTTAATAAAAGGCCTGAATAATAATGATAATAAATTAACTGTCTTGTATTAAAATAATGGACATTATATGTCTTAAAAAATATGTATTTAAACGATGGAAGGCATAATAGGGAGACACCGAAAGGTCTTCTCCAGTAAGGCTAAAGTTGACGTTGAATTTGACGTTAATAATATCAAAAACAGCCCGGTTGCTTACTAAAATGGCGGTCAAATTATGAAACAAAAAGGAATCGATCTTGTGACAATCAATTGACTGCATAGTTTTTGAATTCCTCACCGTGCGCGATTGTGAGTTGTTTTAAGATGGTTTGCAATGTGAAAAATATAAAAAGACAATACTCTTGCTTATATGTATTTAATAATGTACTTCAATACACATTTATGCAGGATGATGATACTTGGAACGAAGGAGAATGTATCATGTGTAAATGGGAGAACAAGGTGCTGTGCAATACAAGCTGTGGTGAAGTTTGTCATATAACTGAATGTCAAGAAGGAGTAAGTACCGTACAACATATCGTCACCATATGCAGTGCAATATGACCAGTTATAACTTTCATTTCAAACACAAATATCTATTTTCTGGCTCATTATGCTCTTAAGAGGATCCGTTGTCCCCAAACTGTTCAGCAGCAAAATTTGCTCAGGCCCAATCTCGGCTTTTCATGGTCAAAAATAAACGTTTTGTATTAACAACTTTAATATGAACGATGTTACGATATTGGCCTGTCACTGGTACTCAAGCTGAATTACCCTAAACATGACAACTTGAAGTTGCTGAGTATTGCACCAAAACAACTGTACGCATACCCTAATATAGTACAATATATAAAGTATGTAATCAACAGTATCTTTAGGGTATTTTTGTCTTAATCAATGAAGAACGATCAGTTTGGATGTCACACCTCGTTTGATCTCCATTAATTTAAGTCATCAAAGGGAAAAAATGATTTGTTGTTATTCCATATTCATTTTTGACTGGAAACATAATAGTTTCATAGCAGAAGGCACGGAAAGAATTCCACTGATGGCCATCACTTGTGCACAAACCTATGGGATCAACAGAGGGCGTTTTGATAAAAATGGCTAGGGCCTATACCGCTGCATTCGAAGTGTATAATTGTAGGCTAAAAAAAACCTGAAAATTTCACTTTTTATATAAGCTACACCAGTTTTCACTCCTGAGATTGAAGTTCATCATGACTTGCATCAAATCCGTTAACTCTTGGAGGAAATAACCTGTTCCGTCATTGCCGTCAGTGGAATTCTTTCCAAAGGGGACTTTGTAGCAATTCTTGCGAATACACGATTAAAAAGTGTTTGTTTTGTAACTGATAAATGCAGTATTACCTGGTGAATGAGGATCCCGAAGATCTCTCTTGCTGCCACTGCATTCCAGAAGGTATGTTATGTTAGCCTATATAATGTTATATCCAAACCAGAAAGTAAAAAAAAAATGATAATTCGCGCATTCCTTTTGTCAATAGTACAACATTTGTTCCATAGAGACTTGTTAAAAAACTTATTTTTAATCTTACCTGCCTGGTAACCTTAAAGTGCGATAACATTTTTGAGGTTTATGTCTGGTTTTTTTTCTCAGATCATTGTCGGTATACACATGACCCTGCATTGGTGTACAGACAGGTATGTTGTACTTAATGGGCATGTACACCATTGATAACAAACCAGAACATAACTGTTCACAGATTGACGTATATCTCTCAGGTATACTGCTGGTAGAAACATATACTTAAAATATTTTCGCCTGGAATTTGGTATTTATCCAGACGTTAAACCAAAAAATAAGTATCTTGGCAATATCAAAAATCTCTCTTTATGCTTTATATGAAATATTCATTCGGGGTTTCGCTATTTTGTTGGGACTCGCATGTCCGTTCGAGCTTCAATTTTCACAGGCTTATTATTTCATGTACATGCTGGATTCAACAAAATGCGAGTGCTGTTCTGTCACCTCTACCAACGTTGTACACGCCCTTTAATAGTAGGAATCGGTGCTTTTTTACATGCATGTATACATGTCTTGTCTGCTTCGTATACCATTTAAATATGAAATATTAAATTCAGTGTCCCTCCCCTGAAATGATTTTTTTTGGGGGGGAAATATATTTATCCCCAAAATGTTGTCAGTTGAATGAAGGAATTAGTTATATTATTATGACCTGGTTTTACTTTTAAGCGTCGAAATTGTTTGATATCAATGGTACATGTCAGTTTTGAAACAAATTTTGATATTATTTTTGATTCATGCTTCCCATAGCCCAGTGCAAAGGGACATACCAATCTCTAAGCAAACTAATCACAGTCAACTCGGCGTCAACTACATAAAGGCGTCAACTCGGCGTCAACTCATTCCAAATTATGAAATATTGAAAATAAATACACAGTAATGCAATCAGAAGTGTAAGAAAGAATTTGCATTAGTTTGAAGTTATATTCCATCTAAGAAAATAGAGTTTTTTCTCTTAAAAAAAATCACTGCTGAGCAATATATCTGCTGGCCGCAATCTTGCCATTTACAGCGCATGGACGATACCATTTTAAGTAGGGGTATTCAAGTGATGCATTTGCTGAACCATGGACAACAACCCCACCCCAACTATTATTATAATGCACTGTCAAAATATGTTTTATTTTGCAAAAGTAACAAAAGAACTCTTTGCCATTAATAATTATAACTCCTTGTACACATCATACAACTAAATGGCTTGGTAATTGCATTACTTGTACACCCCTACATGAATGGTATCGTCGAGTTGACGCCAGGTTGTCGCCTTTTTCTAGTTGACGCCGAAGTTGACTTTAATTAGTGTGACCAATCTCTTAGTGATGTTTCTGTCTTTATACTCTGACTACAACTCTCCTTGATACAGGTTAATGAAACATGGCAAACTGATAAGTGCACAGAGTGTATATGTGAAGCGTCTAACACTGTGACTTGCACCACAACATCCTGCAGTCCACCACCGTGTGACAATGTAAGTTTTAGAAAGCTAAAGTAACTTATTTTTTCCTATTTCTTTCTTAAATGTTGCTTTGATTAGTAAACAAAATTAATTGCTTTTGTATACGAATATGAATACAATATTGTGTAATGCAATGTTTATATAATACTCGCATAAAGTACTTATTATTTTTCTAAATTGCATAATAGGGAGACAGGTTAGCATCTGAAAGTTAACATTTGGGAGACACCGGTCAATAGGGAGACATTTTGTTCTCTCCGAAAAAATATTCCTACATCTTAAAGACATATTTTTATTGTCCATATTTTGATAGAAGACAGAGAATGCTCTCAATATGAACATATTTCAATTTCAAGTTCATTGGTTTGGAGGATATTTAGAAAAAGGTAAGTAAAGTCGTGTGCACGTCCCTATGGGAATGTCTCCCTAAGTACATTATCGGGAGACACAAAACAGACCATGAGTTTAAATACAAATACGACACCAGGCCAGCAGCAATGCCGAGAAAAGGAAAAGTTAATCTGAAAGTTAACTTGAAAGAATTACAGAACTGCTGAACTTAGGAAAGATTCGCTTCAGTTTTATTTCCGACTGGATGTAGTTGATTGGTAATAACTAAAAACCTCTTTTATCCATCCGATCCAGGTGATCGGATGGGTAAGTATTTCTTAAAGGGTTCATGCAGTGCTTTTTCAGTCAGGTTATTTTATTCCCTTCATACAGAGAATATACTGACAGATAATGAATGGCAAGTCTTATTTTGGTTTCAAACCAGCATTTGGTTTTCTTTTGAAAATCTTTGCAAAATGGGCCGGGGGATTTTCATGCATACTCATGTAGGGAACCAACAGCCAAAATGTAATGAAAAAAACATAAATAAATGAAGAGGCAATCATGACCCACATAAATGGTTGGTCAAAAAAATTACACCACCCGTTGAGTGAAAGGAACATATTCAGCACAATAAAACCCATTGAGGGGAAAAGGTTGGTCAGAAAACCTATGAAACAACCCCAACTTTGTGTGCACAAAGCAATAGGATTACTGCTCTCAGTTACCCAGATGACATCACAGTTTTGCATCATGAATATGGAAATGCTAATTAGCATACAAACCAAAAAACCTGTTGTTAACCCTGAAACATTGTGGGTACATGTAAGTGGGTAGAATCAAAGGCCCATGTAACAATTTATTTTTGGCACATGTTCAAGCCATAACATTCCTATTGCATAGACCCTTTAAAATGCTGGTTTTTCTTCGTGCCTTCCAACTACCTGTATCAAACGTGTAAATAAGCCACAACTTGCAAAATGACAAATTGAAGATGCGAAGGTAAAGCCAACTGACAAAACTAGACTCTAAGGTTCTGTAATGTATTTGTGGGTTACATTATTATTTGACATGTTTGACGGAAACTGCATGTTGTTTACGATGAGCTGCCATTTTGGAAAGTGGTTTATTTATATCACAACTTCACAAGGCATGTGCGTCATCAGTGCGCATGCCTATTGGTAGCACAGTACCTTACAGGTTCAGTTACAAAACTATATTCTAAGTGTCATGTATGATAACTAAAGTTTATTATCTTTTACTTTGTTCTTGTTTTGTTTTGTAACACAGGCAGTTGAAGACTCAGAGATATGTTGCCCATATTGCCGTAAGCCGAAAATTTTTATCATTTTTGCTAGAAGGAAAGAAATATTGATGCTCGCATTACAAGCTACTAATGGCTAAGCACTTATCTGTATAGTGCGTGATTGAAAAATGAACAATCTCACATTTGAATGTCATCTTTGCCTGCAGATCAGCTTCAAGGATTTTGCATGATCATTACAAATCTCTGAATATTGCATCGAGCGGTGCTCATGCTTCTGAGAAAGATTTTGAAATCGTAATAGGACTACTTTAGCAAGTGACCTTCACCTTAAAGCTGCCAGAAAACTGCTGATGTCTTCCACTGGCATTTAATTAATACAATTTGGGGAAAATAGAGCAAATGATAGAATTGTCAGATTGCAACTATGCATAAGAATTTGGGGCAGTAATTTAGACAGAATAAATTAAATGTACTATACAATTCAGGCTAATTAGACTGTAACATGATAAAGGTTGAACAGTTGTTAATTAAATCTAATAATTTAATGAGTGTTTTGTGTCATTTTCTAATCAGCCCAACCAACCACAGAAACAACACTGTCAACAACAGAAGAAACTACAACAGTTGGCACCACTACTCCGCTGATAACCACACCTGGAATACCAGGTATATAACTTAAGTATCAATAAGCACAAGCGAAACTCACTGAATTGTGAGCCATTGAGAAGTGAACTAAGAAAAAGTTACTGAAGCGTGATTCGAACCAGCTATTTCCGGAAAAATCGTACCGGCGCTCTACCAACTAGCCACCCAGTCCTATGTTGGTGGTGGTGTCCCTAATAGTACATTATCCTTGTTCGTTTGACAGTCAGAAGCCGTGAAACCACATACATACATACCGCGTACATACCGCAATTTGCCATGACTGGATCAAATTATCGATACGCGCAGCAATTGCTGTAAGCTGAGAAGCAGTAGCACAATGTGCGGTATTCCAGATATCGCTGCTTCGAATCCAACTCAGGACACATTTTTCTTTTTCAATGAGTTAGATACATAACGTGGTTAATTTGAACTGATCCTGCATGGTAGAGTCAATCAAGCAAATGCTCTAGTATGTACTGTGGACAAGTTCTTTACAGCAATGACTTTCAAATAAGTGGCCATGTAAGTAAATCATTATAATTATGTGGATCAATGTGTTTCGCAAATTTTGCCAAAACCTATTGTCACATTGTGTAATGTGAAACTATGGTATGGTTGTTTAACTAGATAACAGATGTGTTCATAGAAGCTTTTGTGTCTGGGCTGCCTCAAAATGATATTTGAATTTGGGTATAAAGTATTTTTGTTACTTGTCTTTGTTTTATGAAAAGGTTCAGGTATGGAATTTACATATATGGAAATGATATAACCTAGACCTACATTGATTTGAAAAATATTGAATGTTTTTTTCCTTTTTCTTTGATCAGATGACTGATCAGAGTTGTAATAACTCGAGTCAATGACTCGACTCGAGTCAGACTCGAGTCACAATTTTTGGCGACTCGACTCGAGTCCCGAAGGCTAAATGACTCGACTCAACTCGAGTCATTGCGAGCAAATGACTCGACTCGACTCGAGTCTCTCATCAGAATGACTCGACTCGACTCGAGTAAGGCTAATAATGACTCGAGTCCCCCCTTCCCGCCCTCCAAAAATAAAACTTTGCGAAATGTTTTATTTGAACTTACGCGCATCGCGAGTTTGTATACATGGAGTATAGACGTATCAGCTTCCATGCACGATGCATACGCTATATGCATCAAATTACACTGGTTCCCATTCCCTACCGTTATCTCCTCACGTCTACGTCACTCGAATTGCGACAAACATACACCATGTCGCCATGTCGCGTTACGTACTCCCTCCCACTACACTTTCTTGTGGTTTTGTATATCCACAAAACCAGACTAAAGTTTCACAACTGTGATAAGTGCATGTAAATGTGTTTCATCACAGGTTGTGACCCGGATGTACCGGTAAATTAAAAAACAAAGCAAACAAATTCCAGTCTTTTGATGTTTGTTTATTTCTAAATATCTGTGACTCGAATTGACTCGATCTAAATAATTGACTCGACTCGACTCGACTACACACTGTGACTCGACTCGACTCGACATTCATGACCAAATGACTCAAATCGACTCGAGTCACTTCTTTAAAATGACTCGACTCGACTCGAGTCACAAAAACAGTGACTCGTTACAACTCTATGACTCGACTCGACTCGACTACACACTGTGACTCGACTCGACTCGACATTCATGACCAAATGACTCGACTCGACTCGAGTCACTTCTTTAAAATGACTTGACTTGACTCGAGTCACAAAAACAGTGACTCGTTACAACTATGTGACTGATATTGATCGTGATGTATTTATTTCCTCTCCAGTTTGCCCTGATCATTGCCATGTTGATGAGGAAATACCATGTGAGGATCAGTTCCACCCCAGTGGTGACCGACCATTCCAAAACAACGAAACATGCTACGATTATCCAGATTGCATATGCAAGGACGGTTATTACAAAGACGGCCAGAATGGTGACATAGACAGTATATACAACTTCCACTATGACACTAACATGTGTTTGATCTTCGAGAACAACTGTGACTGCTCTGATGAGAATGGTAACTACTTTGAGGTGAGTCTTCACCATGCGCCCATTGCGGTCATTTTGATTTAGAGAATATAAAAATCATTTTAAAATGGCAGATAATTATGGGTGCATTCGTTTTAATAGCTCCACTGATCTATACAAACTGGATAGGTCGCGGGTGCAGTGATTAGACGGCGAGCCGTGAAGTCACCAGCGGCCATGTTAGGATATTCAGCACAATACTCATTGCACTGCATGACTGCACAGCAAGCAGTGCTGCGATTCACTGCATACGACGGCTGCCGCGCCTGCCAATGAATTGAATATCCCAAAATGGCTGCACGGATGCTTCACCTGCAGAGCAGCACGACCTATCCAGTTTGTATAGATCAGTGGTATAGCTTCCCTGGGTCAACACCAGTCAACCCCGTCCCCATTCTCTTGCTTGTTTTGTGCAGTATAAGCACGATCATTCTCAGTATAGGGCTGACCCGGGGGAGCTAAACGAATGCACCCTATGGACCACCATGCTTTCAATTACTGTATCCTTAAATGTATGAGTTATATTGAGCTTTTGTAGGTGAGTACATGTAATTATTTTATTGTAAATTTGCAATACACTTTATGGATGAGAAATATGTATTTTGGCAAAAATCTGTAAGCACCCAGTATATTCCAACTTTGGGAATTATTTGACTCACAGGTGGGTGAAAGCTATGTTCGAAGCGCCTGCGAGAATTGCACCTGTCGCTACAACATAACGAACACCGTGTACTATTTTGACTGTGTGTATAACACCATTTTACCCGAATGTCAAGGTGAGCGAAATTTATCTAAATCAATTCAACGCGTTAAGTATTTAGAAATCAATTTATAAATAGTAGTTTCGATGTTTAGTCATTTTTAAACCAATTGACAAAATGGCAGTGCACATTTGACAAATGACCATGAAATATTAACATTTAGATTATAAAACAGTGTGGACTGCAACCCACTGCACGCAAGAAACGCAATGAAAGACTCAAAAATAAACAAACAATTTTTTTGTCACAGTTAACTTGATTTTACTTAAGAATCTCTTTTTGTAAAGTTGTTGTCGAAATTGTTTAATGGCTTTTCATCTCACACTGCATACCAAACATACATATTTTAAGTTTTCATCGGTTTTTTTTTGTCGAATTAAGTTGCCAAAAGTCCCATAAACCTGGCACTTTAGTCACCAAGCAACCGTAGATCTTATTCAAACTTATGTTCAAACTTATCAAAGGCATGGACCCTAAAGCTAAATTGTGAACTGCATAGTGATATCATGATGACATCATTAATTTAAAACAACCCTCCAATGGTCACACTTTAAAAACTGCGTTCATCCTGAATCATCCGCAGTCCTCCAGTGATCTCACTTATACTCAATATGAGAGGTACCTGCGGCCGATTTCACGAAACGCTAAGACGCGTCTTAGGAAGGGTAACTCGTCCTATGTCAGGACGCGTCCTAGGATCGATTTCACCAAAGTTAAGACGCGTTCAATGCATCTCAACTTCCATAGCAACGCGGCTGTACTCGTCTTAACTTAGGACGGGTCTGAGGGTCGTCTTATCTGCACGAACACGTACATATTAAACACTGAATAGCAACAATGCCAATGGCGCTTCTCGCTTCTTGCTGTGTAATCGCGACTCGGCGGGCGGGGAGGTAGGCCTAGGCTTGGCGAGTTAATATTCCGTGACCGGAGAAATCCACTCGATAGTTTAAAATGACGAGGAAAACGTAGCGGATGGTCTATTGTTTGACTGGGATTATTTCATATGAATTTGATCTCGTCGCCCATGTGAGTACGTTACGTGTTAGCAGATATTTTATTTCAGCGGACGAAAACTTTTCGCCCGAATAACAACCATCAGCCATCTTGAGTTTACGAAGGCCTACTTCATTCATGCTGCGCGCGCACACCGCAAGCATAAAACAACGACTGTTGCACGCATTCGCTCCAATTGAATCAAGTAAACATGGTACAGCCGTTGTATTTGGAAAGGCCATCCTCGTCCAATATATTACAATTTATTTATCAGCATGACAGACTGATCTTGCCTAAGACACGTTTGGTGAAATCGATCCTAGGACGCGTCATAGCTAAGATCGATCTTACAGCCGGGACTCGTCCTAAGTCAAAAGATCGATCCTAAAATAAGACGAGTTTCGTGAAATCGGCCCATGAATCCTTCAGTGGCCCTACCTCAAAAAATGCATTTATCCTGAATCCTTGCCACTCCTCCAGTGGTCCTCACTTGAAAATGACATTATATCCTGAATCCTCCGAAATCTTCCAAAACTACCAGAAGGATTTTGGTGGGTTAGGGTTAATTACATTGTGCTTAGGTATAAACGGTGCCGACTTCACGCATCATAATTATATGAAGAAAAACTAGATGTAGTGAGAATGACCTCGGTATTTGTCTAAAATGTGAAGTGTTGTATTGAATACCTTCTGTGTCTATAATAGGAAATGTTGATAATGTGCAAATTAGGCTTGCCCTTCACCGAAGTGGATGAGCACTGCATACTAAGTGCTTGTGAGAGCACGTGAAAAAATCACATGCTGGCTCAGGTGGGATTCGAACCCACGACCTCCTGCTTACTAGTGCAGATGCCTTACCTGCTAGGCCACCGAGCTATAGCTGGTGTCTGCAGGGTGAATCGAATCCAATATCGCGGCGGGTACCACAGTAAATCATAAATATATTAAATGTTTTTGGTCGAGGCATCTGCACTAGTAAACAGGAGGTCGTGGGTTCGAATCCCACCTGAGCCAGCATGTGATTTTTTTCACGTGCTCTCACAAGCACTGAGTATGCAGTGCTCATCCACGTCGGTGGAGGGCAAGCCTAATTTGCCTATTATCTATTTCCCGACCCCAAACAAATCCTTTAATATTCAGGAAATGTTGAATTGATTTTGTACATGATGTATATATTTACATTTTTGCATCAATGAAATTCGTCAAATAATATTTTGGAAATTCAACATTTATGAGCACTGCAAAACATAAACATTCAACAGTGTGGACATTTCCTCACTCATACTTTTTCTTTCACATAAGGTGTGAAATAATTCACACAATTTAAGAAACTCTTTTGCTATGAAAAAAGTGTACTTTGGTTGCTTATTTTCTAGTTACCACCCCAGCGATCACAACAGTAAGATCTACTACAACACAAACGCCAACAACTACTGGGATATATACCACTACTGGTATATATACCACTACTGGTAAGATATTCATTTCACAGACATAAATAACCCATAGACCAACAGCGCCCTATTCAAATGCATGGCGGGGTACCTAATTGTGACGGCACCCGACTATTGCCAAACTATGGGCTAAAAAAGTTTCTTTTACGCACAATTGAATAGAGAGGATTCATTCAAACGGGAAATTCTAGATGAGAACAAATTGGTATCAACTTTAAACCCATTGGAGCATTTGGTTTACCTCACATACCATTGCACAGTAATATATTTTTGTCAAATAATGGAAAGATTGAATGAAAACTTTTGTGTTTGAAATTTCATCTTGATTTTATGAGAGGGAAATAGCGCGAGATTACGTGCGCAACTGGCCTCTTTTAGAATCTTTGCGAGATTTTGAAATAAAATCATTGTTTACGTGCGGCGCGCGCGCCTCGCGCAATGAGTGACGCGCACTTTGCCCATAGTTTTTTTAGATGGCGTCCGTTTTCAAAATTACGCGTTCACGCCCTCTGCTGTCGGTCTTTAGGTTATTTATATCAATGATTAATTTGGTTTTATAAGGGGCCAATTTCATATAACTGTTAAGCACAAAAAATTGCTAAGCATGACATTTCTGTCTTAATAAAAACAGGGTTAACAACCAAATGTCCACGTGTTGTGTATCACTTTTGATTGTTCTTTGGCTGTTGTTCGCTGACCATGAATATCAAATGGAATTTTCAATGGTGGTTTGTTTTATTGGTTGAGACATTTTGTGCTAAGCAAATGTTTGTTCTAAGCAAATTTTTGTGCTTGACAGTTTTATGAAATTGGCCCCAGATATATAAATATCTCTCTATCTAAGAGTTTTGATTTTCACATTGGATGCGGTGAAAATATATTGTGTTTTGCAACGGACCGAAACACAATCCTCATACTGTAAAAGCACATCCTTTTCAAAGAATATCTATGACAAATAGCAAACTGTAAAATCACTTACTGAAAAAGGGGATTGCTCTTTTAATAAACAAATCATAGTGCTCAATTTGCGTTAAGCTGAATCATTAAGAAACAATTCAGACAAAGAAATCCGATGTTTAAATTATCATAACTCCAAAAGTATATGAGCGCCCACTCCAAATTTTTCTGGAGATGTTCCTTACATGTCATGCTAAAATAAAAAAATCAATTACGCGTTTTGAAAAATACGCATTTTTTTTAATCGAGGTCAAAGGTCAAATTTTATGTAATTTTTTTGTCGTACATGAAAAAAATTTGGTTTTATTTTACAAAATGAAGGTCATTGTAAGAGCTTTAGAATGATGTAAAATTTATCTCTGTAGGTTCTTTACTTCTGGAGATATGGCTGTTTGAATGTGACAGATTGTGCTAATTAGTCAAAAGTTCGTTAACCCGTATCTCAAAAAGTAATGGACCAAATTACATAAAATTTCGGTTCTGGGGGTTTTTCATGGAGGCCAATAAGCATACCAAATTTCATTGAAATCCGAGTCGGTCGGATTCCAAAGCGCGTTGAATTGACATGGAATGACCCAGCCACTTCACAGTAATAATTTATGAAAAATGTTCCTGCCACTTATTATTATTTCCTACATCTTTATCATTATATGATGTCCTTACCTTTGTATCACACATGTGTAGCAACGCACTTCTAGACAATATTCCAACATGTTGTGTTCATCTTCCCATGTGGTACTTTCATTTCTAGGAGAAATAAAAACATGTTTAGGAATATGTTGTTCACATGTTATGTTTATGTATAATATTTTATAGATAGAACGTTTACAAAACCGTTTTAAACGACACTTTCCTGTCGTTATTACTCATTTAACCAGCCAGGGGCAAATTTCACGGCGTTGCTAAGGACAACAATTTGCTTAGCACAAAAATTTCTTGCCTAAAGAAACAAACCATCGTTAAAAATTTCATTTGATGTTCATGGTCATTCAACAACAGCCAAAATAATAATTACTAGCGATACACAACACATGGATATTTGGTTGTTAACCCAGTTTTTGTTAAGACTGAAATGTCATGCTTAGCAAAATTGTGTGCTAAGCAGCACTGTGAAATTGGCCCCAGGTGTGATTGCAGTATCTTCTTGTTTTTTGGTACTTACATCTCATCTGATGGGCCACAAGCTTATCGATCCCTACTTTTACGAATCATGTCCCCTAATGAAGCAAACTTCAACTTTCTATATCTATTATCATAATGTTGGTGAAGGCTAATTGTTTCCTCTTTGTAAACAGTTACGCCAGGAACTACCTATCCCACAATGACTACAGAAATTCCAGGTAAGCTCCTAAAAGAGGGATGCTGTATTAGTAAGAAATGTTGGAATTTTACAGTTAATGCAGAATGGTTGACATACTGGAATATAAGGCACGTTCACACAAACCAAAAAAGCGAGACTATATTATGTGTCGCGATTTGCAGCGCGACCCAAATAGTTGCGCTTTTGGGTATGTGTGAACGTGTCTATTGACACACATGGGTTAGGTGGACTTCTGATTGTTTTCCTCAACAAAAGACGTCCCAAAGTAGGCGCGTTCTCACACACCAAAAAAGCGCGATTATTTGGTTCGCGATTTGCAGCACGACCCAAAAAGTCGACCTTATTTGTGTGGGAACACAAATAATCGCGATTTGGAGCGCGCTCCAAACCGCACTATAGTAGTGCGTCTTTTTGCAAATAGTCGCGATTATTTGCTGTGTGAACGGTGCACCAAAAAATACCGGTTTTTTATATCGCATCATGCAAGGCGGGCCCGCGAGTTTAGCACAGGATGCACGCCAACTTCACGCTTCATTGCGCACGGGCAGTTTGATAGAAATCGTAACGGTACGATTTGGGTCGCGCTTTTTTGGCTGTGCGAACACAACAAAAAGCGCGACTATTTGGGTCGCGATTTGGAGTGCGACCCAAATAGTCGCGCTTTTTGGTGTGTGAGAACGTATCCCATTTTAAACTACATTATGTCGTATGGGCTGACGTTTAATATGTTGTTAGATTTGTGTGTGTTCAAAACAAGCTGTCCTATGACAAGGAGTTCAATGTGGGTGAAGAGATAGCAGTGTGTTGCACACTTCGAAAAACTTGTCTGCCACAGATTGCAAAACTTCATTTCCATGACATTGCAATACAACATAGTGGTTACACCGTTTATGTACAGTTTGTTGTTGTATGCTTCCGTGGATACCTACTGTTTTTAATCCAATTTCTTGCTCTCCTTTTTTCTTTACTTTAGTTTGCAGAGATGAATGTCATTTTGACGGGCCAATTTCATGTAGAGATCAAAGAATGGAGAACTTTGATATGTCGAATCCTCCATTTACGCTAAACCTGTATTGCAGACAACATTTTGCTCATTATATTAACTACCCTTGGCCATGCGAATGTAAGGACGGATACTACCATGATCACGACAGCCCGAATCCTAATTCACTGAAAGCAGCTATAAAATTAACGTGGGAAACTTACAGTTGCGTGAAACTTGTTCAGCCTTGCTTGGATTGCGATGATATTGATGGTACCCAATATGAGGTAAATGTATATGATGTAATTAACCAACAATGCATTTCTCATTTTCTATGTGTTGTTAATGTAAAAAAAAAATTAGCAGTGGGGACTTTGACTAACATTTTAAATCAGATACTGTGTCAATGTTGTAATACAGAAACATTCATAATTATCAAACTGCTATGAGAACACCCGGAAACCACCGAAATACAATTTATTTTAACAAGCAGGAAGAACAGTGATGTCTGCTCACTCTAGTCATTTTCATACAGCACTATTCACAAACACATCTTGCAAAACATCTTTATTTGTTCCATAAATGTTTGATGGCAAGGAATTGTGTTTTAAATTCAATTTCTCTACCTTTACATATGGCTAATTTATATATAATTTATAAAGTTCATATCGTGTGTGTATTCATCATCAGTCTGGAGATTCGATCATAAGAGGCTGTGAGAACTGCACTTGCACGATGGACTTCGCGGGGAACAGTGAAAACATGCAGT
The DNA here is from genome assembly GCA_963971285.1 of Astropecten irregularis. Lineage (NCBI taxonomy): Eukaryota > Metazoa > Echinodermata > Asteroidea > Paxillosida > Astropectinidae > Astropecten > Astropecten irregularis. The sequence continues at coordinate 5,322,308 of OZ020255.1, forward strand.
ACAGATTTGTCTGTGTACCAATTGAGGGCTGCACCACACCAGAAGGTACTTAAGTAATTTCCATTTCACGTTGACACCTAAATTTCAGTTTAGTCTGCAGTTTCTTTGAGCTTTTATACCTGGAATGAACATCAATATTTGACATTTAATCCTTTGTTAAAAATCTTCAAATAATTCCCTTTAGCTTTTGTATTTTTTTTTTTTTTTTTTAATCCGTCAAACTTGATTAATTATAATAGAAAAATTACCTCCTTGAAAAATCACCATGCACAATTTCACCAAAACGCCCAAAGATGCCATAATCAGCACAGCAAAGGCACTTACATCTCAAGATAAAGTGGATTTCTCAAAGAGAAGGGTTTTTCAATCAGCATAGAGCATTAATTTGCTTACGGTTCATTTCCCCATTGAGAAGGAAATCACGGCTAGACATTTTAGCCAAACGTCTGTCCCTTTTTTTTATATGTGACTAAAAAACTAATGAAAGGAACTTGTGAATTGTTTATCACTTATTATAACAATTTTTATTATAACGAAGTTTTCCATTTCCTTGTGGTATTTTTGTTTGCTGGAAAACTAGAAACAATTTTCTTTAGGGACATGTTGTAATAATAAACTACGGGACCTTATTTTTCTCTTTTGAGGTAAAATGGTCAGCCAAAGTTCGGAATCCCTAGACCTAGAAATTTAGTTTGATATGTCGATGAGTCACCATTATGCTGAATGATGAAAGAGTGGTGGCAGCCCATAAATGACGTCTTTATTATTATTTGTATAGCAAAAAGGACAACGGGCTGGAATTGCAAACATGGAATTCCCTTGATTTAATGGTGCTCCCCCAGGTCGACACAGTCAACCTCGTCCCCATTCTCTCGCTTGTTTTGTGCAGCATAGCACGCCATTCTCAGTCAGGGCTGACCCGTGTTAGCTAAACGAATGCACCCAGAAAGGTCTCCATGTTGTACCTTTCTCCTTTGCACAGGAGAATCAAAGCTTTGTGTTATACAAGAGGTGCTTTTTGAACGCTAGTTAATGCAAATTCCAGCAAATGTCATTTTACTGTAGTCTAAAAAGTTACAATGTTCTGTAAATGCTGTTGTTTTGTTCTTTAGTAACCACCCAAGCAAGAACAACTGTAGAGACAACACCACAAAGATCAACCACAACTCCAGGCAAGTCTTATGTACTGACTTTCCCATAGTCTTTCTAAAAATTCTTTCTTTTGTTCCTTAATATAATGTATATTATATGTGCACAATTATTTCTATTCCGGGACTCTGTTCATCAAAACTTGATGAAACATGATAAATACAGAGAACGTATTCAAAACCCGTTTCACGCGACACTTGCCTATTTTTCGTATTGTTCATTTGTTCAGCAAGGTTGTGCGCCAAGTATCTCACTCTCTTTAGTACATATGTCTCATTCGGTACACAAAAAGCTCCACTGTAGTCCGAGTAACTTGGACCCTAAAAATCGCCTTTTTTAACATTTGGACATGATCTGGCGATAGTGGGGTCCAAGTACCTTGTTTGCATTTGAGTGGCAAGAGCTCCATTTTGCCTCTACTCTGAGTCAAAATCCTGTGATTTCACCTCCAAAACGATCCTAAAATGTCTCATGCAGCCAGCTATGGACCAAGGGAGAATTGAAGATTCCAATAATGACAAGGTTTACTCACATTTTTTAAAGAAAAGATAATGTTTTCCCTACTTTTTTCCGGGTACCATTGTACAATTTGAAAAACCAAGATGGCTGACCCAACTGACACTGTGCTCATGAATAGGAGGTCTCTGTACCCATTTTTAGGGAAAAAAATTATCTTTTCTTAAAAATTTTTTTAAGTAAGACTTCTATTTCCATACTTATCAATATCATCTTGGTATTAAACGTTGATAGTTTTCTCTTTGTACAGGTTCCCCAGGAACGACCTATCCCACAATGACTACAGCCATTCCAGGTAAGCTAGCAGTAATTCCTAAAAGAGGGATGCTGGATTAGTAAGAAATGTTGGGATTGTACAGTTACTGCAGAATAGTTGGCATACTAGAATGTACACACACATAGGTATAGTGATTTGTGTTTGTATTGATTGTTGTACTCAGAAAATTATTTATCTTAGTATCCCATTTCAAACTACATTATATCGTGTCCGCTGACGTTTTCTGTATTGTTGTAGTGTGTACAGCATACAACCCTGTTAAAGGTAGTATCATACTTTTGTAAGAAACCAAGACAGAAATGTTCACAGATTTACGTATAACTTACACGGTATGAAGATGCTGGTGGTAGAAACACCGTTAAGATTTGTCCGCCTGAAATGGTGTATTTATCCAAAAATTAGTAAAACAACGACCGAAAATATGTTTGATCTTTTAAAAGATAAAAAATTAAAGAGAAAAGACTTAAGAAATACTATGGCTATTTTTCACTGTTTTCTCATAAAGTGGGCACCGTATGGGACTGAAATGTTCACAGATGACTGTTACTGTATCTGTCTTGATATTTTTGCCAATGAATCTGTATTTCTTTGATAAAAACCAAAGTATGATACTACCTTTAAAGCTTGACCACTTGGTGTCTGTCCATGATTGGCATTTCATAATACGAGGATGTGTGCGTGCTTCGAGATAGCGAAGTCTTGTAGCCTGCACATGAAAACAAATATATTTGTCGTCCACGTGTTATTGCTGAGTTCATACGGTTTTACAATGGTGTATAATGGTGTGTTTCATCAACTGTTCTCGAACGTGTTATTTGGAATTACAAAAACTCATTCATTAATGACTTGCAGAAATAGTCTTGTTAAAACCTTGTATTTAAATAATTATAGCACAGTGGTTACATTGTTTATGAACATAAGCTGAATTCCTATGCATTAACCTCAAAAGGATTCCAGATTGTTCATGCCTGATTATTGTGTATTCTAGAAATCATGCATTCAACAGGATAACGGCAAGGACCTGAGTAATAATAATAATAATAATAACCGGCATTTAATACGCTCTTTTTAGTAAACTAAATCACAGCGCTTACAAACGAAAATTAAATATTAAATAGGCCTACATATAATATTACATAAACTTAATACACACAAATACATCTATATCATTGCTAATATTGTTGGTGGAACAGGTAGGTTTTGAGTTTTTTCTTAAATTGATCCAAAGATCCTGCACATTGAATGTAAGAGGGCAGACTGTTCCATTCCTTTGCTGCAGAGACTGTGAATGTTCTGTCAACGGCTTTATTGTGGGTACGTGGAAAAGTCAATCGAAAAGAATTAGAACTTGTGCGTAAGTTGGGTCTAGAGGGAACATACGGCAGAATACAGGACTGCATATAATCCGGAGACTGATTATGTAATGATTTATAAAATAGAAGTAATAACTTGTAACGAATTCGTTTTGAGATGGGTAGCCAGTGCAGTGAGTGCAGCAGAGGAATGGCATCCTGCCTACGGTTTGTTTGATAAATTAAACGAGCTGCCCAGTTTTGAAGGCGCTGGAGTCTTGTAAGATAACGTACTGGAATAGATGTGAGAAGCCCATTACAATAATGGATTAGTATTATTTATTTTCCCATGGGTAGCTTTTGATTTTTGTTCAATCTGATTGTTTGTCTTTTCTTTTTCTTTCCTTGTAGTTTGCAGAGATGAATGCCATTTTGACTTGCCAATTCCATGTAGAGCCCAAAGAATGGAGAACTATGATATGTCGAAACCTCCATTTACGCTAAACCTGTATTGCAGACAACATTTTGCTCATTATATGAACTACCCTTGGCCATGCGAATGTAAGGACGGATACTACCATGATCACGACAGCCTGAATCCTAACTCACTGAAAGCAGTTCTTCAATTCACGTGGGAAACTTACAGTTGCGTGAAACTTGTTAGTCCTTGTTTGGATTGCGATGATATTGATGGCACCCAGTATGAGGTAAGTATATACCGATATGCATTTTGCGTTTATTTTTACGTGGTTTGAGCTAATTGTTAATTGTTAACTATTTATGGTAATGATCAGTGGCAAATATGACTAGCATTTTAAATCAGAAAGTATATCAATGTCGCAATACAGTTCTGAAACGTTACTGTTACAATAACAATGTTAATTGGTGGTAAGCAGATGCCAAATCTAATTGCGAAAACACTGTTGAGTTTCGTAATTCACAAAGAATTTCATCAGTTTTTGGCAGTGGATATTCATCAGGAATAATGGCTTGATTCACTTTTCTTAGATCGACGCAAATTCTTACATCCCCAGATTTCTTCCATGCTACTACAATTGGTGACACCCATTCTGCAGAATCAATTCTCTCTATTACACCCTGTTTCTCAAGTTCACTTAGCTTAGCAGACACTTTCTCGCTGGCTTCAAAAGGAAGTCTACGTAATTTCTGACTAACTGGTCTTACTTTACTGTCAACTTTTACTTTGTGAACAAATCCTTTCACACTAGGCAGTTCTTCTGAATTTGCAAACAACTGGCTGAATTCATTCGAGATATGGGTTTGCAACGTTTCTGTTTCTACCTTGTTGCATGTTAATGTACTACCTGCGTCAGCAGTTTTGTACTGAATCAAACCAGCTGATGTCAATGAATGAGACTGACAAGGGTGAATTGCTTAGAGCTACATTAATACAAATCCGTGGTACCTTATCCGGACTAGACTACATATCAACTGAAATGTCAGCACCTTTGATTATTGCTGCCAATTTCAAAGATAAAATCCTGTCTGTATTCATTAACAGTCTGGAGATTCCATCATCAGAGGCTGTCAGAACTGCACTTGCATGATGGACTTCGCGGGGAACAGTGAACAAATACAGTACCGTTTTGTCTGTGAACCAATTGAGGACTGCACAACACCAGCAGGTACTTACGTTACTTCCATTTCACGTTGCCCCTTCGTCTATAGACTACAGTTAGTTGGCAAATTCTTGGATCCTGGAAACCCTGAATGAACATAAATATTTGACATTCAGCCTCTGAGGAAACCTCTTCTCAGAATTGTCTTTGGCGTATTTATTTATTATCCGAATATTGGTTTGGAAAAGAATGGCATGTATACAACTATCATAAGATGGTTATAAATGCCTATAATGCTATAATTGCAACTTGTGAAAAGTATTCTTACTACCTTCCCTTGAAGACAATTAGATCGAAATTGCAGGCTTCCTGTCTTAAATTGATACTATTTTGTTTTATGTATAAACGCAATTGCAGTCACGAGGGCTTCTCTTCCTAGGTCTGATCATGAGGAATTACATTTCTCAAAAGGGAGCAACATCTGAAATGCATTTGTGACCAATTGTTTTTCTTGCTCTTTTTTGACTGGTTGCTTCTGAAAGGACCATGAACATGAAATCAAAAATGGCACTTATATCACCTTTTAATTTCTTTATTTTACAACAGGAACAACTACAGTAATCACAACACGCACTACACTTATTCCTACAACCACAACCGTCCCATCAACTACACGTCTTCCTTCAACCACAACCATTCCATCAACCACAACTATCCAATCAACCACACGTATTCCCTCAACCACAACCATCCCATCAACTACACGTCTTCCTTCAACCACAACCATTCCATCAACCACAACCATCCCATCAACTACACGTCTTCCTTCTACCACAACCATCCCATCAACTACACGTCTTCCCTCAACCACAACCATCCCATCAACTACACGTGTTCCCTCGACCACAACCACCCCATCAACTACACGTCTTCCATCAACCACAACCATCCCATCAACTACACGTCTTCCTTCAACCACAACCGTCCCATCAACTACACGTACTCCGTCAACCACAACCATTCCATCTACCACAACCATCCCACCAACTACACGTGTTCCCTCGACCACAACCATCCCATCAACTACACGTCTTCCATCAACCACAACCATCCCATCAACTACACGTACTCCGTCAACCACAACCATCCCATCAACTACACGTGTTCCTTCGACCACAACCATCCCATCAACTACACGTCTTCCATCAACCACAACCATCCCATCAACTACACGTCTTCCTTCAACCACAACCATCCCATCAACTACACGTCTTCCCTCAACCACAACCATCCCATCAACTACACGTGTTCCCTCGACCACAACCATCCCATCAACTACACGTCTTCCATCAACCACAACCATCCCATCAACTACACGTCTTCCTTCAACCACAACCGTCCCATCAACTACACGTACTCCGTCAACCACAACCATTCCATCTACCACAACCATCCCACCAACTACACGTGTTCCCTCGACCACAACCATCCCATCAACTACACGTCTTCCATCAACCACAACCATCCCATCAACTACACGTACTCCGTCAACCACAACCATCCCATCAACTACACGTGTTCCTTCGACCACAACCATCCCATCAACTACACGTCTTCCATCAACCAATACCGTCCCATCAACTACACGTCTTCCTTCAACCACAACCGTCCCATCAACTACACGTACTCCATCAACCACAACCATTCCATCTTCCACAACCATCCCACCAACTACACGTGTTCCCTCGACCACAACCATCCCATCAACTACACGTCTTCCATCAACCACAACCATCCCATCAACTACACGTACTCCGTCAACCACAACCATCCCATCAACTACACGCATCCCATCAACTACACGTATTCCTTCAACTACACGTATTCCTTCAACTACAACACCTTTGGCGACAACTACATTGACTTCTACTGCTCAACCAACCACTGCCACGGGTAAGTTTAAAGAACAGACAGTGCACACAATGTGGAATAGCTTTAAGAAACGAATGGGAGACTTTGGAGAACCTTCAAGTCTTCAAGTCAACAGCGCACGTGCACGCACGCGCAATACAACGCTTACAATTGCGCAATCATGGTTTGCGCGTGCGCTGTTGACTCAAGACCGACTCTCCAAAAGTCTCCCATTATAAATGCACTGAGCATTTCACGTTCTCTTTCTATGAAAACATGATTTATTTATTATAATGTCAGAGGTGCCCACCACCAAGGTCACAACAACAGAGCTGGTGACAACTGAGGAGAGTACAACAGGAGAGTTAACTACAGTTGTCACGACAACACCTGAAGCTACAACGACTGAAAAAACTACCGTTTTCTCTACATCAGGTAGTGTTATAGCACTTCCATATATTCCTTAAAGCTTACGATGTTTTATTGCGAATGAGAACAGACAGTGACGTCCAAGGTCAAAGATATAATTATACAGTTTTGTAGACTGACAACATAAAATTATGTTCTTCAAAAGTATATTTTCTCATACAATTTTTCTTACTCGTGGTTTATTCACCATGAAAATCTCGACAGAAATCTTTTATTTTGTAAATGAAGAGTAGGCAATGCATTGGAGGACGTGCCTGCATTCGTATATAAACTTGATCAGTTTTTTCAGGCACACCTTCTTCAAGATTGTCAACCAAACAATCACCCACAATTCCATGTTTTCACCATATTTCACGATATAAAACCTTGGAAAACCAATATTTAGCGATTTCTCAACTGCAAATGCACGGGGGGTTACTCTGCTTCCACGGACAAAAAGCAATTGAAAAAAATGAACAAAAAATTTAACAATTTCTTTTTTTGTTTAGGAATATCCTGTTAAATTTGTGATAATATGTTTTTGTTTCCAATGATGATTTTTATATTGTTTCCTTACGTTCTCAATTTGCTCTTCTACTCTGGGGCCAATTTCAAAAAACCTCTAAGCACAACAATTTGCTAAGAATGACATTTCTGTCTTAATAAATACAGGGTTAACAACCAAATTTCCCCGTGTTGTGTATCACTTGTGATTGTTCTTTGGCTGTAATTGTTTGCTGACCATGAATATCAAATGGAATTTTTTGTGGTGGTTTGTTTTATTGGGCGGGACATTTTTGTGCTAAGCAAATTTTTGTGCTTAACAGTTTTATGAAATTGGCCCCTGGTGTGTGTTTCTTCTAATAGAGGCTCCAACAACAAGTGTGTCCGTAACTACCACACAAACAACTCGGGAAAGTACAACAGTTCCACTTTCTACCACGGTCCAAGCCACGACAACACAGGAAAAAACTACAGTTGTTGTCACTACTACTGCAGAGCTGACAACCACTGAACAAACAACAACAGCAAGAACAACCTCAGAAGCTTCAAGTACAGGTTCATACATAAGTACATTATTATGTAATGTTTCATATTAAAAAAAAATATAAGAGTCTTTGAGAAAAAATAACCCCCGTTTCAGACAGGCGTGCCAGGGTCGCGCCGAACTAAATAGTTTAGGAGCGACCCTAGGTCGGCCTAATTCAGATTTTGGTTTCAGACAGGCGAACTTAATATATTGGAGTAGCCCTAAAACTAGGCCTACAAATAAACGAACAACTTGCGGCCATAGCAACAACTCCGTAGAAGACTTTTGGGGCGGTGTTGTTTACGTTTCAAACCGTACGTTGTCGACTTGGTTGTTGCGAGGAGGAAATGGAAATTAAGCATAATGCACTTCGATTTTGACTGTTGTCATCGTTTATACACAACCGTCATGACTGGCATTGTGGCCGTCATTTTTTTTTTTTTTTACTATTAGGCCTAGCCCATCTTTGACTTTGCCTTTAAAATGTTAAATTTTGTTGTTTTTGTATACCTTGGCAAAGGTCTATTGAAAATGCACCCTATGAGGTACGACCGGCAGACGATTTCCATGCCAACAAGTTTTGTATGTATGCATTGTGGGATATCAATGCAGTTTTCTGCTCATTTGCATACATTTGCATTGAGTTCGGCTCATGACTATAAAGCGACGTCTGAAACGATGACACTCTAGCACTGTTCTTAACGACCCAGACCGTCGATCTTTTGGCATCAGGCGCGCCTGGTCGCTCCTAATTGTTTCAGATGCCGAACTTTCTATGTACTTAATTCAAATCTTGCCTTTCAATTGGTTCGGCCCGACACTAGAACGCCTGTCTGAAACGGGGGTTACCTAAATTGAACCAATGGTAAGAATTGACATTTAAGAATTGACTCTTAAGAATGGTTATAGGTTGTAGGATTGAGGAAAACATATCAGACCAACAGTTTCAAAGAGTTGCGGATCATGGAGGAAAGTTGTTGTAATAACTCCTTGTTCTCCATGTTGTTGGAAGTTTTGGTTCATGCCACATGTAGGCTATTCATTTCATAGATACACAATTCTTATTCTACAGCGCCTCCAAGTACAACTATAAGGACAACAACTATCTTATCGACTACTGAAACACAATCAACTACTGCCCAGCCAACCACATCAGAGGAAATTACCACGGAAGTAACAACTACTCCTGAATCAACAACAGAACAGACAACCACGATTACAAAGTCAACAGCAGGTACGAAACAAACCAAATGCTAGAAATGAATTTGTTCATGGAGATCCTGTTTAAAGGTTTATGTAAATAATCACTTGCTCATTCTTGAGAAACAATAATGTTAATATCTTTAACATATTTATTATCCTGTCTCCACAACAGAAGCTACTACGACAGTTGAGACCACTACTGTAACTACAACTGTCCCTTCAACGACAGAGGTACCAACAACTACTGAGGAGGTGACTACCACTGTTGTATACACGACTACTCCAGAAGAAACAACAACCAAGGAGAAAACTACTGTACTCAGCACAACGGCAGAAAGTACAACAAGTAATTACACACACCTAGAACGTTTTATAAAGTAGATCTGGAATCATTTGAAGAAAATTAGACGACCAGTAGAAACTGGATGCGTAGCAAAGATATTGAGTCAGGTACATCAGGACTGATTGTATTTTTATTGCATAAAAATAAATGCGATTCTGATATATTGTTGTTTAAAAACATCAACAGCTCCTCCAAGTACTACTGAGAAGACAACTACTGTTTTTACCACAACTCAGCCACCAACAACAACTGGCCAGCCTTCGACTACTAAGAAGGTTACCACTGTAGTTACAACTACTCCTGAGTCAACAACAAAAGAGACAACCACCGTCAAGTCCACTACAGGTAGGCTATATTGCAGAAAAAGCATTAAGTAGTACCTTTTAGATCTTCCCTCGAGACTATGTACAGAGGGGCAAGTTGTTTGTAAATGCATCTTTTTGTTGTCTCGCCGATAACTAAAAGGGTTTCAAATGAAATGAAACTGGGCGTTTTCATATTTGTCCTTTTATTTGAAAATGTGTATCATGGTCTTTTTGTTGCTACTTATTTTTGTATGTCGAGTTTGGTTAAGCATTTGTATGCAAATTCAAGTGAATTTAATTCCTTTGTATCTTTGGTATTTCAGAAGCCTCGACAACTGAAGCTACTACAGCAGTTGAGACTACAACGGTAACAACCACAGTACCTTCAACAACAGAGGTACCATCAACTACCGAGGAGGTGACTACCACAGCTGTTTACACTACTACTCCAGAAGAAACAACCACCAAGGAGATAACTACTGTAGTCAGCACAACAGCGGAAACTACAACAAGTAATTAGAAACACCTCAAATGTTTTATTTAGTACATCTGCATTCATTTGATGGAAAAATAACAAACCAATGGAAGCTGGATGTGCAGCAAAGATATCCAGACAGATATCAGTACTGATAGTATTTTACTGCATAAATGTGATTCTGATATATTGTTCTTTTTAACATCAATAGCTCCTCCAAGTACAACTGAAAAGACAACAACTGTTGCTTCCACCACTCAAGCACCAACAACAACTGGCCAGCCAACCACAACGAAGGAAATTACAACAGTAGTTACAACTACTCCTGAAGCAACAACCAAAGAAACCACTACCATCAAATCCACTACAGGTATACTAACTCATCTGTTGATGGATAAAACAAATATATTAATGTACTAAATCAGTCTTTAGATGGATACGTAATGGGATACATGTCTTAATTCATGCTTATACCTTGTTTCAAAGATGACTGAATTAGCCTCAAAGAAAATTTTGAATGAGGTTTGACACTTGCTCGTTGAATTGTAACTTTCTATGAAACTGATCTGTTTCCATTGGCTACGTTAGAAGCCTCAACAACAGCAGCTACTACTACCGTTGAGACTACAATTGTAACTGCAACTGTCCCTTCAACAACAGAGGTACCATCAACTACTGAGGAGGTGACTACCACTGTTGTATACACGACTACTCCAGAAGAAACAACAACCAAGGAGAAAACTACTGTACTCAGCACAACGGCAGAAAGTACAACAAGTAATTACACACACCTAGAACGTTTTATTAAGTAGATCTGGAATCATTTGAAGAAAATTAGACGACCAGTAGAAACTGGATGCGCAGCAAAGATATTGAGTCAGGTACATCAGGACTGATTGTATTTTTATTGCATAAAAATAAATGTGATTCTGATATATTGTTGTTTAAAAACATCAACAGCTCCTCCAAGTACTACTGAGAAGACAACTACTGTTTTTACCACAACTCAGCCACCAACAACAACTGGCCAGCCTTCGACTACTAAGAAGGTTACCACTGTAGTTACAACTACTCCTGAGTCAACAACAAAAGAGACAACCACCGTCAAGTCCACTACAGGTAGGCTATATTGCAGAAAAAGCATTAAGTAGTACCTTTTAGATCTTCCTTCGAGACTATGTACAGAGGGGCAAGTTGTTTGTAAATGCATCTTTTTGTTGTCTCGCCGATAACTAAAAGGGTTTCAAATGAAATGAAACTGGGCGTTTTCATATTTGTCCTTTTATTTGAAAATGTGTATCATGGTCTTTTTGTTGCTACTTATTTTTGTATGTCGAGTTTGGTTAAGCATTTGTATGCAAATTCAAGTGAATTTAATTCCTTTGTATCTTTGGTATTTCAGAAGCCTCGACAACTGAAGCTACTACAGCAGTTGAGACTACAACGGTAACAACCACAGTACCTTCAACAACAGAGGTACCATCAACTACCGAGGAGGTGACTACCACAGCTGTTTACACTACTACTCCAGAAGAAACAACCACCAAGGAGATAACTACTGTAGTCAGCACAACAGCGGAAACTACAACAAGTAATTAGAAACACCTCAAATGTTTTATTTAGTACATCTGCATTCATTTGATGGAAAAATAACAAACCAATGGAAGCTGGATGTGCAGCAAAGATATCCAGACAGATATCAGTACTGATAGTATTTTACTGCATAAATGTGATTCTGATATATTGTTCTTTTTAACATCAATAGCTCCTCCAAGTACAACTGAAAAGACAACAACTGTTGCTTCCACCACTCAAGCACCAACAACAACTGGCCAGCCAACCACAACGAAGGAAATTACAACAGTAGTTACAACTACTCCTGAAGCAACAACCAAAGAAACTACTACCATCAAATCCACTACAGGTATACTTACACATCTGTTGATGGATAAAACAAATATATTAATGTACTAAAGCAGTCTTTAGATGCATACTTAATGGGATACATGTCTTAATTCATGCTTATACCTTGTTTCAAAGATGAATGAATTAGCCTCAAAGAAAATTGTGAATGAGGTTTGACACTTGCTCGTTGAATTTTAACTTTCTATGAAACTGATCTGTTTCCATTGGCTACGTTAGAAGCCTCAACAACAGCAGCTACTACTACCGTTGAGACTACAACTGTAACTGCAACTGTCCCTTCAACAACAGAGGTACCATCAACTACTGAGGAGGTGACTACCACTGTTGTATACACGACTACTCCAGAAAAAACAACAACCAAGGAGATAACTACTGTACTCAGCACAACGGCAGAAACTACAACAAGTAATTAGAAACACCTCAAATGTTTTATTTAGTACATCTGCATTCATTTGATGGAAAAATAAAAGCAATGGAAGCTGGATGTGCAGCAAAGATATCCAGACAGATATCAGTACTGATAGTATTTTACTGCATAAATGTGATTCTGATATATTGTTCTTTTTAACATCAATAGCTCCTCCAAGTACAACTGAAAAGACAACAACTGTTGCTTCCACCACTCAAGCACCAACAACAACTGGCCAGCCAACCACAACGAAGGAAATTACAACAGTAGTTACAACTACTCCTGAAGCAACAACCAAAGAAACTACTACCATCAAATCCACTACAGGTATACTTACACATCTGTTGATGGATAAAACAAATATATTAATGTACTAAAGCAGTCTTTAGATGCATACTTAATGGGATACATGTCTTAATTCATGCTTATACCTTGTTTCAAAGATGAATGAATTAGCCTCAAAGAAAATTGTGAATGAGGTTTGACACTTGCTCGTTGAATTTTAACTTTCTATGAAACTGATCTGTTTCCATTGGCTACGTTAGAAGCCTCAACAACAGCAGCTACTACTACCGTTGAGACTACAACTGTAACTGCAACTGTCCCTTCAACAACAGAGGTACCATCAACTACTGAGGAGGTGACTACCACTGTTGTATACACGACTACTCCAGAAAAAACAACAACCAAGGAGATAACTACTGTACTCAGCACAACGGCAGAAACTACAACAAGTAATTAGAAACACCTCAAATGTTTTATTTAGTACATCTGCATTCATTTGATGGAAAAATAAAAGCAATGGAAGCTGGATGTGCAGCAAAGATATCCAGACAGATATCAGTACTGATAGTATTTTACTGCATAAATGTGATTCTGATATATTGTTCTTTTTAACATCAATAGCTCCTCCAAGTACAACTGAAAAGACAACAACTGTTGCTTCCACCACTCAAGCACCAACAACAACTGGCCAGCCAACCACAACGAAGGAAATTACAACAGTAGTTACAACTACTCCTGAAGCAACAACCAAAGAAACTACTACCATCAAATCCACTACAGGTATACTAACACATCTGTTGATGGATAAAACAAATATATTAATGTACTAAAGCAGTCTTTAGATGCATACTTAATGGGATACATGTCTTAATTCATGCTTATACCTTGTTTCAAAGATGAATGAATTAGCCTCAAAGAAAATTGTGAATGAGGTTTGACACTTGCTCGTTGAATTGTAACTTTGTATGAAACTGATCTGTTTCCATTGGCTACGTTAGAAGCCTCAACAACAGCAGCTACTACTACCGTTGAGACTACAATTGTAACTGCAACTGTCCCTTCAACAACAGAGGTACCATCAACTACTGAGGAGGTGACTACCACTGTTGTATACACGACTACTCCAGAAGAAACAACAACCAAGGAGAAAACTACTGTACTCAGCACAACGGCAGAAAGTACAACAAGTAATTACACACACCTAGAACGTTTTATTAAGTAGAACTGGAATCATTTGAAGAAAATTAGACGACCAGTAGAAACTGGATGCGCAGCAAAGATATTGAGTCAGGTGCATCAGGACGGATTGTATTTTTATTGCATAAAAATAAATGTGATTCTGATATATTGTTTTTTAAAAACATCAACAGCTCCTCAAAGTACTTCTGAGAAGACAACTACTGTTCTTACCACAACTCAGCCACCAACAACAACTGGCCAGCCATCCACTACTAAGAAGGTTACCACTGTAGTTACAACTACTCCTGAGTCAACAACAAAAGAGACAACCACCGTCAAGTCCACTACAGGTAGGCTATATTGCAGAAAAAAAGCATTAAGTAGTACCTTTTAGATCTTCCCTCGAGACTATGTACAGAGGGGCAAGTTGTTTGTAAATGCATCTTTTTGTTTTCTCGCCGATAACTAAAAGGGTTTCAAATGAAATAAAACTGGGCGTTTTCATATTTGTCCTTTTCTTTGAAAATGTGTATCATGGTCTTTTTGTTGCTACTTATTTTTGTATGTCGAGTTTGGTTAAGCATTTGTATGCAAATTCAAGTGAATTTAATTCCTTTGTATCTTTGGTATTTCAGAAGCCTCGACAACTGAAGCTACTACAGCAGTTGAGACTACAACGGTAACAACCACAGTACCTTCAACAACAGAGGTACCATCAACTACCGAGGAGGTGACTACCACAGCTGTTTACACTACTACTCCAGAAGAAACAACCACCAAGGAGATAACTACTGTAGTCAGCACAACAGCGGAAACTACAACAAGTAATTAGAAACACCTCAAATGTTTTATTTAGTACATCTGCACTCATTTGATGGAAAAATTTAAAGCAATGGAAGCTGGATGTGCAGCAAAGATATCCAGACAGATATCAGTACTGATATTATTTTACTGCATAAATGTGATTCTGATATATTGTTCTTTTTAACATCAATAGCTCCTCCAAGTACAACTGAAAAGACAACAACTGTTGCTTCCACCACTCAAGCACCAACAACAACTGGCCAGCCAACCACAACGAAGGAAATTACAACAGTAGTTACAACTACTCCTGAAGCAACAACCAAAGAAACTACTACCATCAAATCCACTACAGGTATACTTACACATCTGTTGATGGATAAAACAAATATATTAATGTACTAAAGCAGTCTTTAGATGCATACTTAATGGGATACATGTCTTAATTCATGCTTATACCTTGTTTCAAAGATGAATGAATTAGCCTCAAAGAAAATTGTGAATGAGATTTGACACTTGCTCGTTGAATTTTAACTTTCTATGAAACTGATCTGTTTCCATTGGCTACGTTAGAAGCCTCAACAACAGCAGCTACTACTACCGTTGAGACTACAACTGTAACTGCAACTGTCCCTTCAACAACAGAGGTACCATCAACTACTGAGGAGGTGACTACCACTGTTGTATACACGACTACTCCAGAAAAAACAACAACCAAGGAGATAACTACTGTACTCAGCACAACGGCAGAAACTACAACAAGTAATTAGAAACACCTCAAATGTTTTATTTAGTACATCTGCATTCATTTGATGGAAAAATAAAAGCAATGGAAGCTGGATGTGCAGCAAAGATATCCAGACAGATATCAGTACTGATAGTATTTTACTGCATAAATGTGATTCTGATATATTGTTCTTTTTAACATCAATAGCTCCTCCAAGTACAACTGAAAAGACAACAACTGTTGCTTCCACCACTCAAGCACCAACAACAACTGGCCAGCCAACCACAACGAAGGAAATTACAACAGTAGTTACAACTACTCCTGAAGCAACAACCAAAGAAACTACTACCATCAAATCCACTACAGGTATACTAACACATCTGTTGATGGATAAAACAAATATATTAATGTCCTAAAGCAGTCTTTAGATGCATACTTAATGGGATACATGTCTTAATTCATGATTATACCTTGTTTCAAAGATGACTGAATTAGCCTCAAAGAACATTTTGAATGAGGTTTGACACTTGCTCGTTGAATTGTAACTTTCTATGAAACTGATCTGTTTCCATTGGCTACGTTAGAAGCCTCAACAACAGCAGCTACTACTACCGTTGAGACTACAATTGTAACTGCAACTGTCCCTTCAACAACAGAGGTACCATCAACTACTGAGGAGGTGACTACCACTCTTGTATACACGACTACTCCAGAAGAAACAACAACCAAGGAGAAAACTACTGTACTCAGCACAACGGCAGAAAGTACAACAAGTAATTACACACACCTAGAACGTTTTATTAAGTAGAACTGGAATCATTTGAAGAAAATTAGACGACCAGTAGAAACTGGATGCGCAGCAAAGATATTGAGTCAGGTGCATCAGGACGGATTGTATTTTTATTGCATAAAAATAAATGTGATTCTGATATATTGTTTTTTAAAAACATCAACAGCTCCTCAAAGTACTTCTGAGAAGACAACTACTGTTCTTACCACAACTCAGCCACCAACAACAACTGGCCAGCCATCCACTACTAAGAAGGTTACCACTGTAGTTACAACTACTCCTGAGTCAACAACAAAAGAGACAACCACCGTCAAGTCCACTACAGGTAGGCTATATTGCAGAAAAAAAGCATTAAGTAGTACCTTTTAGATCTTCCCTCGAGACTATGTACAGAGGGGCAAGTTGTTTGTAAATGCATCTTCTTGTTGTCTCGCCGATAACTAAAAGGGTTTCAAATGAAATAAAACTGGGCGTTTTCATATTTGTCCTTTTCTTTGAAAATGTGTATCATGGTCTTTTTGTTGCTACTTATTTTTGTATGTCGAGTTTGGTTAAGCATTTGTATGCAAATTCAAGTGAATTTAATTCCTTTGTATCTTTGGTATTTCAGAAGCCTCGACAACTGAAGCTACTACAGCAGTTGAGACTACAACGGTAACAACCACAGTACCTTCAACAACAGAGGTACCATCAACTACCGAGGAGGTGACTACCACAGCTGTTTACACTACTACTCCAGAAGAAACAACCACCAAGGAGATAACTACTGTAGTCAGCACAACAGCGGAAACTACAACAAGTAATTAGAAACACCTCAAATGTTTTATTTAGTACATCTGCACTCATTTGATGGAAAAATTTAAAGCAATGGAAGCTGGATGTGCAGCAAAGATATCCAGACAGATATCAGTACTGATATTATTTTACTGCATAAATGTGATTCTGATATATTGTTCTTTTTAACATCAATAGCTCCTCCAAGTACAACTGAAAAGACAACAACTGTTGCTTCCACCACTCAAGCACCAACAACAACTGGCCAGCCAACCACAACGAAGGAAATTACAACAGTAGTTACAACTACTCCTGAAGCAACAACCAAAGAAACTACTACCATCAAATCCACTACAGGTATACTTACACATCTGTTGATGGATAAAACAAATATATTAATGTACTAAAGCAGTCTTTAGATGCATACTTAATGGGATACATGTCTTAATTCATGCTTATACCTTGTTTCAAAGATGAATGAATTAGCCTCAAAGAAAATTGTGAATGAGGTTTGACACTTGCTCGTTGAATTTTAACTTTCTATGAAACTGATCTGTTTCCATTGGCTACGTTAGAAGCCTCAACAACAGCAGCTACTACTACCGTTGAGACTACAACTGTAACTGCAACTGTCCCTTCAACAACAGAGGTACCATCAACTACTGAGGAGGTGACTACCACTGTTGTATACACGACTACTCCAGAAAAAACAACAACCAAGGAGATAACTACTGTACTCAGCACAACGGCAGAAACTACAACAAGTAATTAGAAACACCTCAAATGTTTTATTTAGTACATCTGCATTCATTTGATGGAAAAATAAAAGCAATGGAAGCTGGATGTGCAGCAAAGATATCCAGACAGATATCAGTACTGATAGTATTTTACTGCATAAATGTGATTCTGATATATTATTCTTTTTAACATCAATAGCTCCTCCAAGTACAACTGAAAAGACAACAACTGTTGCTTCCACCACTCAAGCACCAACAACAACTGGCCAGCCAACCACAACGAAGGAAATTACAACAGTAGTTACAACTACTCCTGAAGCAACAACCAAAGAAACTACTACCATCAAATCCACTACAGGTATACTAACACATCTGTTGATGGATAAAAACAAATATATTAATGTACTAAAGCAGTCTTTAGATGCATACTTAATGGGATACATGTCTTAATTCATGATTATACCTTGTTTCAAAGATGACTGAATTAGCCTCAAAGAACATTTTGAATGAGGTTTGACACTTGCTCGTTGAATTGTAACTTTCTATGAAACTGATCTGTTTCCATTGGCTACGTTAGAAGCCTCAACAACAGCAGCTACTACTACCGTTGAGACTACAATTGTAACTGCAACTGTCCCTTCAACAACAGAGGTACCATCAACTACTGAGGAGGTGACTACCACTCTTGTATACACGACTACTCCAGAAGAAACAACAACCAAGGAGAAAACTACTGTACTCAGCACAACGGCAGAAAGTACAACAAGTAATTACACACACCTAGAACGTTTTATTAAGTAGAACTGGAATCATTTGAAGAAAATTAGACGACCAGTAGAAACTGGATGCGCAGCAAAGATATTGAGTCAGGTGCATCAGGACGGATTGTATTTTTATTGCATAAAAATAAATGTGATTCTGATATATTGTTTTTTAAAAACATCAACAGCTCCTCAAAGTACTTCTGAGAAGACAACTACTGTTCTTACCACAACTC
Organism: Astropecten irregularis; assembly: GCA_963971285.1. Taxonomy (NCBI): domain Eukaryota; kingdom Metazoa; phylum Echinodermata; class Asteroidea; order Paxillosida; family Astropectinidae; genus Astropecten; species Astropecten irregularis. Next base: position 5,341,422 of record OZ020255.1, read on the forward strand.
AGCCACCAACAACAACTGGCCAGCCATCCACTACTAAGAAGGTTACCACTGTAGTTACAACTACTCCTGAGTCAACAACAAAAGAGACAACCACCGTCAAGTCCACTACAGGTAGGCTATATTGCAGAAAAAAAGCATTAAGTAGTACCTTTTAGATCTTCCCTCGAGACTATGTACAGAGGGGCAAGTTGTTTGTAAATGCATCTTTTTGTTGTCTCGCCGATAACTAAAAGGGTTTCAAATGAAATAAAACTGGGCGTTTTCATATTTGTCCTTTTCTTTGAAAATGTGTATCATGGTCTTTTTGTTGCTACTTATTTTTGTATGTCGAGTTTGGTTAAGCATTTGTATGCAAATTCAAGTGAATTTAATTCCTTTGTATCTTTGGTATTTCAGAAGCCTCGACAACTGAAGCTACTACAGCAGTTGAGACTACAACGGTAACAACCACAGTACCTTCAACAACAGAGGTACCATCAACTACCGAGGAGGTGACTACCACAGCTGTTTACACTACTACTCCAGAAGAAACAACCACCAAGGAGATAACTACTGTAGTCAGCACAACAGCGGAAACTACAACAAGTAATTAGAAACACCTCAAATGTTTTATTTAGTACATCTGCACTCATTTGATGGAAAAATTTAAAGCAATGGAAGCTGGATGTGCAGCAAAGATATCCAGACAGATATCAGTACTGATATTATTTTACTGCATAAATGTGATTCTGATATATTGTTCTTTTTAACATCAATAGCTCCTCCAAGTACAACTGAAAAGACAACAACTGTTGCTTCCACCACTCAAGCACCAACAACAACTGGCCAGCCAACCACAACGAAGGAAATTACAACAGTAGTTACAACTACTCCTGAAGCAACAACCAAAGAAACTACTACCATCAAATCCACTACAGGTATACTTACACATCTGTTGATGGATAAAACAAATATATTAATGTACTAAAGCAGTCTTTAGATGCATACTTAATGGGATACATGTCTTAATTCATGCTTATACCTTGTTTCAAAGATGAATGAATTAGCCTCAAAGAAAATTGTGAATGAGGTTTGACACTTGCTCGTTGAATTTTAACTTTCTATGAAACTGATCTGTTTCCATTGGCTACGTTAGAAGCCTCAACAACAGCAGCTACTACTACCGTTGAGACTACAACTGTAACTGCAACTGTCCCTTCAACAACAGAGGTACCATCAACTACTGAGGAGGTGACTACCACTGTTGTATACACGACTACTCCAGAAAAAACAACAACCAAGGAGATAACTACTGTACTCAGCACAACGGCAGAAACTACAACAAGTAATTAGAAACACCTCAAATGTTTTATTTAGTACATCTGCATTCATTTGATGGAAAAATAAAAGCAATGGAAGCTGGATGTGCAGCAAAGATATCCAGACAGATATCAGTACTGATAGTATTTTACTGCATAAATGTGATTCTGATATATTGTTCTTTTTAACATCAATAGCTCCTCCAAGTACAACTGAAAAGACAACAACTGTTGCTTCCACCACTCAAGCACCAACAACAACTGGCCAGCCAACCACAACGAAGGAAATTACAACAGTAGTTACAACTACTCCTGAAGCAACAACCAAAGAAACTACTACCATCAAATCCACTACAGGTATACTAACACATCTGTTGATGGATAAAAACAAATATATTAATGTACTAAAGCAGTCTTTAGATGCATACTTAATGGGATACATGTCTTAATTCATGATTATACCTTGTTTCAAAGATGACTGAATTAGCCTCAAAGAACATTTTGAATGAGGTTTGACACTTGCTCGTTGAATTGTAACTTTCTATGAAACTGATCTGTTTCCATTGGCTACGTTAGAAGCCTCAACAACAGCAGCTACTACTACCGTTGAGACTACAATTGTAACTGCAACTGTCCCTTCAACAACAGAGGTACCATCAACTACTGAGGAGGTGACTACCACTCTTGTATACACGACTACTCCAGAAGAAACAACAACCAAGGAGAAAACTACTGTACTCAGCACAACGGCAGAAAGTACAACAAGTAATTACACACACCTAGAACGTTTTATTAAGTAGAACTGGAATCATTTGAAGAAAATTAGACGACCAGTAGAAACTGGATGCGCAGCAAAGATATTGAGTCAGGTGCATCAGGACGGATTGTATTTTTATTGCATAAAAATAAATGTGATTCTGATATATTGTTTTTTAAAAACATCAACAGCTCCTCAAAGTACTTCTGAGAAGACAACTACTGTTCTTACCACAACTCAGCCACCAACAACAACTGGCCAGCCATCCACTACTAAGAAGGTTACCACTGTAGTTACAACTACTCCTGAGTCAACAACAAAAGAGACAACCACCGTCAAGTCCACTACAGGTAGGCTATATTGCAGAAAAAAAGCATTAAGTAGTACCTTTTAGATCTTCCCTCGAGACTATGTACAGAGGGGCAAGTTGTTTGTAAATGCATCTTTTTGTTGTCTCGCCGATAACTAAAAGGGTTTCAAATGAAATAAAACTGGGCGTTTTCATATTTGTCCTTTTCTTTGAAAATGTGTATCATGGTCTTTTTGTTGCTACTTATTTTTGTATGTCGAGTTTGGTTAAGCATTTGTATGCAAATTCAAGTGAATTTAATTCCTTTGTATCTTTGGTATTTCAGAAGCCTCGACAACTGAAGCTACTACAGCAGTTGAGACTACAACGGTAACAACCACAGTACCTTCAACAACAGAGGTACCATCAACTACCGAGGAGGTGACTACCACAGCTGTTTACACTACTACTCCAGAAGAAACAACCACCAAGGAGATAACTACTGTAGTCAGCACAACAGCGGAAACTACAACAAGTAATTAGAAACACCTCAAATGTTTTATTTAGTACATCTGCACTCATTTGATGGAAAAATTTAAAGCAATGGAAGCTGGATGTGCAGCAAAGATATCCAGACAGATATCAGTACTGATATTATTTTACTGCATAAATGTGATTCTGATATATTGTTCTTTTTAACATCAATAGCTCCTCCAAGTACAACTGAAAAGACAACAACTGTTGCTTCCACCACTCAAGCACCAACAACAACTGGCCAGCCAACCACAACGAAGGAAATTACAACAGTAGTTACAACTACTCCTGAAGCAACAACCAAAGAAACTACTACCATCAAATCCACTACAGGTATACTTACACATCTGTTGATGGATAAAACAAATATATTAATGTACTAAAGCAGTCTTTAGATGCATACTTAATGGGATACATGTCTTAATTCATGCTTATACCTTGTTTCAAAGATGAATGAATTAGCCTCAAAGAAAATTGTGAATGAGGTTTGACACTTGCTCGTTGAATTTTAACTTTCTATGAAACTGATCTGTTTCCATTGGCTACGTTAGAAGCCTCAACAACAGCAGCTACTACTACCGTTGAGACTACAACTGTAACTGCAACTGTCCCTTCAACAACAGAGGTACCATCAACTACTGAGGAGGTGACTACCACTGTTGTATACACGACTACTCCAGAAGAAACAACAACCAAGGAGATAACTACTGTAGTCAGCACAACAGCGGAAACTACAACAAGTAAATAAAAAAACAGGTTTTTATTTGTTTGACGCATCCAAAAATAATTTAAAAGATAATCTGTCTTAGTAAACAAATTATACTTTGGTAATTGTTGGTTGTGGAAAGATTGAATCCTTTGATTCAAGACATTGGAATCTATCTACATTCACAGCTCTTCCAAGTACAACTGAGAGAACAACTACTGTTTTGACGACAACTCAGCCACCACCAACAACTACTCAGCCACCAACAACTACTCAGCCGTCTACTACCAAGGAAGTTACCACAGTAGTTACGACTACTCCTGAGTCGACAACAAAAGAGACAACCACTGTCAAATCAACAACAGGTATGGTTCTGGAAAAGACTAATGGTTGCAAAATTTAATACAGTTGCATTCATCTCTTTTAAAGAAAATGTCTGTATTTCATGTCCACTGCATTCAACCTACCCCAGATGGTTACTACAATATGCAATTTCCCCTGCGCCTATTTGCTACTTTGCTAAAAAAGACTTGATCAACCGTTGTGCACCCTGACCTCCCACATTGCGTACCCCAACATCCACCATGATCGTCCTTCTTTTCTCAGCGCCGCTACAAAATGGACGTGCCCCTTGCGGGCTCTCTTGATTCTCGAGCTCCGTTTTCCCCGCTACCATGTCTCATAGACCACCACGGGACGACGACCCCGAGGCTCCACCGCTGTCCTCGGCGGGCACGCCCCGCCGTTATTTCACTGCAGTGTGCTCCCCGCGCTCCACGGGTTCGCCCCCACCATCATCTGAAGGTGACACCACGGCTCCCTGCCCACTACTGCCGGGATCTGCGGAGCCACCCAGACTGCTACGCCGCCGAGGCTAAAAGCCCCCACCGCCGCCGACCTAGCCTGCTCCAGATGAAGTTCCAACTCATCTTGCTGCTACTGGACCACCTTCTCCACCTATGAGTAAGACCAAATGTCTTTCTTCTTCTCTGTCGTCATCTCCTATGCCTAAGAAGAAACGAATGGAGAACCCCCAGCAGCAACCTGACTGGATGTCAGCCTTTTTCTCGATCAATCAGGCTTTGACCTCCATTGCTAAATTTATGGGCGACAGACCACCTCCAGCCTGCACTGCACCAGACCCGGACCCACTGGACCTGGCCCCATCGGCCCCCTCCCTTGCTCCGATCCGCCAAGACGACGCCCCGGAGGTAGATATGACTTCTCTCCCGACCGGCGCTCCCCAACCGTCACGGTCGGCTGCCCAGCAGAACACCCCCTCACCCCCTCCGAGAGCCGCCTACGCCTGCTTCAACGGGACATGACACAGATCCTCGGTCTCCCCAAAGGTGCGGCGCCCCCGCAGGACTCCGGACATGCCTCCTTCAAAAGACATCCTTCACGCCTCGAGACCTCCAGGCAAATCTTTCCAGAGATGCCCCTTGACCGCTCCTGCGTGGAGATGTTTAAGATCGTCGCCAAGACTAAGGTATGGCGCTCTGCCCCTTGGAGGGCGTCCACATACTACAACTTCCCGGCCGAGGACTACAAAAACTTCCTCTCAACCCCGTCCATACCAGAACCAGCCAAGGACAAGATCGCCGCTGACTCTGGTAAACCTGCACTCAAGGCGGTCTTTCGTGACAAGGACAAGCTACTGATTGAATCGACCCTGACTTAGCTCGACAAGGCCTCCCGCCATGTTCTTAAAGGTACAGCTTTCCTCCTCCTCCTATCCGAGTACATTGCCCGGGCCTGCGAAGAAGATTCCCCCGTTACCCCGGTTTTCGCCGCCCTGGCCCTCCGAGGTCTCGACGAGGGACTAAACCTACTTTTTTAGCAGTTTTCCCGTATCGCCTGCCTCACGACCTCCACACGGCGCGCCTACGATCTGGAGGCCATGCACATCCCCCAAGACGGCGTGAAGTCTCAGCTCCAAGATCTGCCACTCGTCGGTGAGGATCTGTTTGCTGGGAAGTTCTTGGAGATGCTTGAGGCTGAGGTCAAGCGTATCGACACCACCAAGAAGCTCTCGCTACGCCCAACTCCAGCGACGAAGCCCCAGCCTGCCTCTCGTCGCGGCTCCTTCCGCCCTCAGGATCATCCTCCCACCACGCAACGTCAGGCTCGCCAGTCCTTTCGCCCCCCACTACAACGTCAGAACCAACGTCCGGCAGCTCCGTCAGCCAGATCCGACGAGTCACGCCGGAGACGTGGATCCTCATCGCGCACCCCCGCTCCTTCGGAGGGGCGCATCAGTGACTCCCCCGCTTCACCTTCTACGACCGCCGATCCCGAACCTATCGGCGGCCGTCTACAAGATTTCACAGGGTCCTGGCGGGAGATCACCAGGGACGGATGTGTCCTCTCTACCCTGACTCACGGATACTCCATCGAGTTCACAAGCACCCCTCTGTCCAAGGCTATCCCGCGACAGACTCCAGTGCCACACGACAGAGCCCAACGCAACGCGATAGACACCCTTCTCCACAAGTATGCCATCCTCCCTGTACCACCCAACGAGACAGAGGACGGGTTCATTTCCACCTCCTTCTTGACACCAAAGAAGGAACCCGGCAAGTGGTGTCCAATCATCAATCTCAGCCTCTGAACAGGTTCATTCACCCCAGACGCTTCCGCATGGAGACCCTCAAGACAGTGCTACACTCCCTGCCGACTCCATGCTGGGCAACGTCCATCGACCTCCAAGACGCCTACCTACACGTGACCGTCCAACCGCAAGACCGGAGGTTCCTTCGATTCAAATACAGAGGTCAGACCTACAAGTTCCGATCGCTCCCCTTCGGCCTCTCTACTTCGCCTCGGGTCTTCACTCGAGTGGTCAGAGCGGTTGCAGCCCACCTCCGGCAGCTAGATGTGATGATCTTCCAGTACCTGGACGACTGGCTCATCGTCGGCCGCACCCAGAACGAGGCGGACGCTGCTACCCACCTAACTTACGACATCACAAGCCGCCTCTGGTTCCTCATCAATGACGAGAAGTCCAACCCTCAACCATCTCAGAGCGAACCTCGACCTCCGCTCCGGCACGGCCTACCCAACTCCGGAAAGAGTGACCAACTTACGGGAATGTGCGTCGCTCCTCTAAAGAGCTCGCTCTGCCCTGGCCCTCGCATTGCTCCGCCTCCTCGGACTGATGGCCAGCATGGTAGACCTCATCCCATGGTGCAGGCTCCAGATGAGACCACTTCAACTCCATCTCCTCTCACTATACCGACCCAAGACCGACTCCATCAACATCACGGTTGAGGTTTCACCACTCATTCGCCAACACCTCCTCTGGTGGATGGAAGAGGATCACCTGACTCCCGGTACCCCGTTCCTGACTTCGAGGTCCGAAGTAGTCATCACGACGGACGCCTCTCTCTCGGGGTGGGGCGCCTCATTTCCCCCACTCCAAGCGTCCTGGACCTGGGACCACGTCTTCCAGCGCAACCACATCAACGTGCTCGAGTGGATGGAAGACGATCACCTGACTCCCAGTACCCCGTTCCTGACTTCGAGGTCCGAAGTAGTCATCACGACGGATGCCTCTCTCTCTCTCTCTCGGGGTGGGGTGCCTCACTTCCCCCACTCCAAGTGTCCGGGACCTGGGACCACGTCTTCCAGCGCAACCACCTCAACGTGCTCGAGTGGATGGAAGAGGATCACCTGACTCCCGGTACCCCTTCCTGACTTCGAGGTCCGAAGTAGTCATCACGACGGATGCCTCTCTCTCGGGGTGGGGCGCCTCACTTCCCCCACTCCAAGCGTCCGGGACCTGGGACCACGTCTTCCAGCGCAACCACATCAACGTGCTCGAGCTGCAGCCTGTTTTCAACGCCCTACGACACTTCTACGAGCACGTCAAGGGAAGACGAATTCTAGTCCGCTAGACAGAATGGACCCTCCACTCTGGCGTCACAGGGACGATCTTCCTCCGTCTGGACAGGCCTGTTCACCTCAGCCGACAATGCCCAGCTTCCGACGTTTTACACCAGGTACCCTCACCCACGTGCCTGGGCGACGAATGCTCTTCAGATCAACTGGAAAGGCCTCTCAGCGCTCGCCTTCCCTCCGATCTCCCTGGCCTCGCCAACCCTGGTTCACCAGACTGACCAGACTCTTGAAACAGATACCAACTATGCTCCCAGACAGACCGGACATCCTCCACCAGCCCCGGTCAGGGATCCTACACCCAGCACCCGGATATCTCCACCTAACGTGCTGGACGCTATCCAACGATCCCTCACTTCGGCAGGACTTTCTGGCGACGCTGCCTCCATGGCCGCACGGGGACGACGCCCGTCAACCCGAAAGATATTCGACAGCAGACTACGCCTTTTCGCTTCGTGGTGCGACGACCATGCTTTCTGTCCAACCGACGCACCTGTGACTACAGATCTGCTCTAGCAGCTATACATCAGGGCTTTGAGGACGGCTCGTCCATATCAACCAACTCGGCTCTACACCAACTCCTGCGGGGCATGTTCGTAGAACGACCCCCCCCCCCCCCCCCCCCCCAGCAGGCAGCTAGTCCCATCCTGGAGCCTGAGCGTCATCCTGCAACACCTCGCAGGCCAACCATTCGAGCCCCTCTGCAAGGCCTCTCTGATGCACACTACCATCAAACTCGCCTTCCTTCTGGCAGTGGTTATGTCTAGGAGGTTCAGTGAGATCAAGGCACTGTCCATAGAAAATGTCTGTTATATTTGTTTGGTCAGGACAATCATGCAGGAAAATATACACATGCACTTATTTCAAAAAGTGTGTCGACTAAAAAAGTAACAAATTTCATCTTATCTACAACAGAAGCAACAACAACGGCAGTTACTACAACTCTGGAGACTACCACTGTGACGACGACTGTACCCACAACTACTGGAGTACCAACAACAACAAAGGAGGTGACTACAACTGTGGTTTCCACAACAACCCCTGAAGAAACAACCGTCACGGAAACTACAACTGTAACAACAACTACTCCTGAATCAACAACAAAAGAGACAACTACAATCACGTCCACTAGAGGTATGTTTATTGAATAACTTAACGAAAATTGTAATTCAAATTATTTCTGAGTAGTCACAGAAGCATTCCTTGCTTGTTTGCTTGTTGGTAGGTATGACGACATGTTCCGTGACACGGATTTGTTTTTGGTCCCAGTTTTGTTGACAATTGTGCAAATTGGATGTATGATTACTTCATATTAAAAGTGCTTTGACTCTGTGGAACAGAAGCATCCACAACAGAAGCTACTACCACAGTTGAGACCACAACTGTAGCTACAACTGTCCCTTCAACGACAGAGGTACCAACAACTACTGAGGAAGTAACTACTTCTGTTGTTGCCACCACAACCCCTAAAGGAACAACAACCAAGGAGATTACTACTGAAGTCAGCACAACGGCAGAAACTACAACAAGTAAATAGAAAAACAAAATCTTTTTATCATAACATTATTATTAAGATTCAACTCATCAGATGAGAACTAAAGAGATAAATGGAGTTGGTAAAACAATATAACTAGCTTACTGTGTTGCAAAAAATTGAATGCTTTGATTCATGTCACTTTGAAATTGTTCTACCTCCAAAGCTCTTCCAACTACAACTGAGAGAAAAACTACAGTTCTGACGACAACTCAGCCACCACCAACAACTACTCAGCCCACAACAACTACTCAGCCAACAACAACTCAGCCACCAACAACAACTCAGCCACCAACAACTACTCAGCCACCAACAACTACTCAGCCGTCTACTACCAAGGAAATTACCACAGTAGTTACAACTACTCCTAAGTCGACCACAAAGGAGACAACCACAGTCGAATCAACAACAGGTATGGTTGTGGAAAAGAATGACTGTGTGTACAATTGTAACCAATTGCATTTTATGTCTTTGAAAGAAAATGTCTGTTATATTTGTTGTTTGGTCACGACAATCATGCAGGAAAATATGCACATGCACTTATTTTAAAAAGTGTGTCGACTAAAAAAGTTACCAATTTCATCTTATCTACAACAGAAGCAACAACAACAGCAGTTACTACAACTCTGGAGACTACCACTGTGACGACGACTGTACCCACAACTACTGGAGTACCAACAACAACAAAGGAGGTGACTACAACTGTGGTTTCCACAACAACCCCTGAAGAAACAACCGTAACGGAAACTACAACTGTAACAACAACTACTCCTGAATCAACTACAAAAGAGACAACTACAATCAAGTCTACTACAGGTATGTTTATTGAATAACTTAACGAAAATTGTAATTCAAATTATTTCTGAGTAGTCACAGAAGCATTCCTTGCTTGTTTGCTTGTTGGTAGGTATGACGACATTTTCCGTGACAGGGATTTGTTTTTTGTCCCAGTTTTGTTGACAATTGTGCAAATTGGATGTATGATTAATTCATATTAAAAGTGCTTTGACTCTGTGCAACAGAAGCATCCACAACAGAAGCTACTACCACAGTTGAGACCACAACTGTAACTACAACTGTCCCTTCAACGACAGAGGTACCAACAACTACTGAGGAAGTAACTACTACTGTTGTTGCCACCACAACCCCTGAAGGAACAACAACCAAGGAGATTACTACTGTAGTCAGCACAACAGCAGAAACTACAACAAGTAAATAGAAGAAACAAATATTTTTATCATAACATTATTATAAAGATTCAACTCATCAGATGAGAACTAAAGAGATAAATGGAGTTGGTAAAACAATATAACTAGCTTACCGTGTTGCAAAAAATGGAATGCTTTGATTCATGTCACTTTGGATTTTATCTACCTCCACAGCTCTTCCAACTACAACTGAGAGAACTACTACAGTTCTGACGACAACTCAGCCACCACCAACAACTACTCAGCCAACAACAACTACTCAGCCGACAACAACTACTCAGCCAACAACCACTACTCAGCCAACAACAACTACTCAGCCAACAACAACTACTCAGCCAACAACAACCACCCAGCCAACAACAACAACTCAGCCACCAACAACTACTCAGCCGACTACTACCAAGGAAATTACCACAGTAGTTACAACTACTCCTGAGTCGTCCACAAAAGAGACAACCACAGTCGAATCAACAACAGGTATGGTTGTCGAAAAGAATGACTGTGTGTACAATTGTATCCAATTGCATTTTATGTCTTTGAAAGAAAATGTCTGTTATATTTGTTGTTTGGTCAGGACAATCATGCAGGAAAATATGCACATGCACTTATTTCAAAAAGTGTGTCGACTTAAAAAGTAACAAATTTCATCTTATCTACAACAGAAGCAACAACAACAGCAGTTACTACAACTCTGGAGACTACCACTGTGACGACGACTGTACCCACAACTACTGGAGTACCAACAACAACAAAGGAGGTGACTACAACTGTGGTTTCCACAACAACCCCTGAAGAAACAACCGTCACGGAAACTACAACTGTAACAACAACTACTCCTGAATCAACAACAAAAGAGACAACTACAATCACGTCCACTACAGGTATGTTTATTGAATAACTTAACGAAAATTGTAATTCAAATTATTTCTGAGTAGTCACAGAAGCATTCCTTGCTTGTTTGCTTGTTGGTAGGTATGACGACATGTTCTGTGACAGGGATTTGTTTTTGGTCCCAGTTTTGTTGACAATTGTGCAAATTGGATGTATGATTACTTCATATTAAAAGTGCTTTGACTCTGTGCAACAGAAGCATCCACAACAGAAGCTACTACCACAGTTGAGACCACAACTGTAACTACAACTGTCCCTTCAACGACAGAGGTACCAACAACTACTGAGGAAGTAACTACTACTGTTGTTGCCACCACAACCCCTGAAGGAACAACAACCAAGGAGATTACTACTGTAGTCAGCACAACAGCAGAAACTACAACAAGTAAATAGAAAAAAAAAATATTTTTATCATAACATTATCATTAAGATTCAACTCATCAGATGAGAACTAAAGAGATAAATGGAGTTGGTAAAACAATATAACTAGCTTACTGTGTTGCAAAAAATTGAATGCTTTGATTCATGTAACTTTGGATTTTATCTACCTCCACAGCTCTTCCAACTACAACTGAGAGAACTACAGTTCTGACGACAACTCAGCCACCAACAACAACTACTCAGCCCACAACAACTACTCAGCCAACAACAACTACTCAGCCAACAACAACTACTCAGCCAACAACAACTACTCAGCCGACAACAACTACTCAGCCAACAACAACTACTCAGCCAACAACAACCACCCAGCCAACAACAACAACTCATCCACCAACAACTACTCAGCCGTCTACTACCAAGGAAATTACCACAGTAGTTACAACTTCTCCCGAGTCGACCACAAAAGAGACAACCACAGTCGAATCAACAACAGGTATGGTTGTCGAAAAGAATGACTGTGTGTACAATTGTATCCAATTGCATTTTATGTCTTTGAAAGAAAATGTTATATTTGTTGTTTGGTCAGGACAATCATGCAGGAAAATATGCACATGCACCTATTTCGAAAAGTGTGTCGACTTAAAAAGTAACAAATTTCATCTTATCTACAACAGAAGCAACAACAACAGCAGTTACTACAACTCTGGAGACTACCACTGTGACGACGACTGTACCCACAACTACTGGAGTACCAACAACAACAAAGGAGGTGACTACAACTGTGGTTTCCACAACAACCCCTGAAGAAACAACCGTCACGGAAACTACAACTGTAACAACAACTACTCCTGAATCAACAACAAAAGAGACAACTACAATCACGTCCACTACAGGTATGTTTTATTGAATAACTTAACGAAAATTGTAATTCAAATTATTTCTGAGTAGTCACAGAAGCATTCCTTGCTTGTTTGCTTGTTGGTAGGTATGACGACATGTTCAGTGACAGGGATTTGTTTTTGGTCCCAGTTTTGGTGACAATTGTGCAAATTGGATGTATGATTACTTCATATTAAAAGTGCTTTGACTCTGTGCAACAGAAGCATCCACAACAGAAGCTACTACCACAGTTGAGACCACAACTGTAACTACAACTGTCCCTTCAACGACAGAGGTACCAACAACTACTGAGGAAGTAACTACTACTGTTGTTGCCACCACAACCCCTGAAGGAACAACAACCAAGGAGATTACTACTGTAGTCAGCACAACAGCAGAAACTACAACAAGTAAATAGAAAAAAAAAATATTTTTATCATAACATTATCATTAAGATTCAACTCATCAGATGAAAAACTAAAGAGATAGATGGAGTTGGTAAAACAATATAACTAGCTTACTGTGTTGCAAAAAATTGAATGCTTTGATTCATGTCACTTTGGATTTTATCTACCTCCACAGCTCCTCCAACTACAACTGAGAGAACTACTACAGTTCTGACGACAACTCAGCCACCACCAACAACTACTCAGCCAACAACAACTACTCAGCCGACAACAACTACTCAGCCAACAACAACTACTCAGCCAACAACAACTACTCAGCCAACAACAACTACTCAGCCAACAACAACTACTCAGCCAACAACAACTACTCAGCCAACAACAACTACTCAGCCGACAACAACTACTCAGCCAACAACGACTACTCAGCCAACAACAACCACCCAGCCAACAACAACAACTCAGCCACCAACAACTACTCAGCCTTCTACTACCAAGGAAGTTACCACAGTAGTTACAACTACTCCTGAGTCGACCACAAAAGAGACAACCACAGTCGAATCAACAACAGGTATGGTTGTCGAAAAGAATGACTGTGTGTACAATTGTATCAAATTGCATTTGATGTCTTTGAAAGAAAATGTCTGTTATATTTGTTGTTTGGTCAGGACAATCATGCAGGAAAATATGCACATGCACTTATTTTAAAAAGTGTGTCGACTTAAAAAGTAACAAATTTCATCTTATCTACAACAGAAGCAACAACAACAGCAGTTACTACAACTCTGGAGACTACCACTGTGACGACGACTGTACCCACAACTACTGGAGTACCAACAACAACAAAGGAGGTGACTACAACTGTGGTTTCCACAACAACCCCTGAAGAAACAACCGTCACGGAAACTACAACTGTAACAACAACTACTCCTGAATCAACAACAAAAGAGACAACTACAATCACGTCCACTACAGGTATGTTTTATTGAATAACTTAACGAAAATTGTAATTCAAATTATTTCTGAGTAGTCACAGAAGCATTCCTTGCTTGTTTGCTTGTTGGTAGGTATGACGACATGTTCAGTGACAGGGATTTGTTTTTTTTTCCCAGTTTTGGTGACAATTGTGCAAATTGGATGTATGATTACTTCATATTAAAAGTGCTTTGACTCTGTGCAACAGAAGCATCCACAACAGAAGCTACTACCACAGTTGAGACCACAACTGTAACTACAACTGTCCCTTCAACGACAGAGGTACCAACAACTACTGAGGAAGTAACTACTACTGTTGTTGCCACCACAACCCCTGAAGGAACAACAACCAAGGAGATTACTACTGTAGTCAGCACAACAGCAGAAACTACAACAAGTAAATAGAAAAAAAAAAATATTTTTATCATAACATTATCATTAAGATTCAACTCATCAGATGAAAAACTAAAGAGATAGATGGAGTTGGTAAAACAATATAACTAGCTTACTGTGTTGCAAAAAATTGAATGCTTTGATTCATGTCACTTTGGATTTTATCTACCTCCACAGCTCCTCCAACTACAACTGAGAGAACTACTACAGTTCTGACGACAACTCAGCCACCACCAACAACTACTCAGCCAACAACAACTACTCAGCCGACAACAACTACTCAGCCAACAACAACTACTCAGCCAACAACAACTACTCAGCCAACAACAACTACTCAGCCAACAACAACTACTCAGCCAACAACAACTACTCAGCCAACAACAACTACTCAGCCGACAACAACTACTCAGCCAACAACGACTACTCAGCCAACAACAACCACCCAGCCAACAACAACAACTCAGCCACCAACAACTACTCAGCCTTCTACTACCAAGGAAGTTACCACAGTAGTTACAACTACTCCTGAGTCGACCACAAAAGAGACAACCACAGTCGAATCAACAACAGGTATGGTTGTCGAAAAGAATGACTGTGTGTACAATTGTATCAAATTGCATTTGATGTCTTTGAAAGAAAATGTCTGTTATATTTGTTGTTTGGTCAGGACAATCATGCAGGAAAATATGCACATGCACTTATTTTAAAAAGTGTGTCGACTAAAAAAGGAACCAATTTCATCTTATCTACAACAGAAGCAACAACAACAGCAGTTACTACAACTCTGGAGACTACCACTGTGACGACGACTGTACCCACAACTACTGGAGTACCAACAACAACAAAGGAGGTGACTACAACTGTGGTTTCCACAACAACCCCTGAAGAAACAACCGTCACGGAAACTACAACTGTAACAACAACTACTCCTGAATCAACAACAAAAGAGACAACTACAATCACGTCCACTACAGGTATGTTTATTGAATAACTTAACGAAAATTGTAATTCAAATTATTTCTGAGTAGTCACAGAAGCATTCCTTGCTCGTTTGCTTGTTGGTAGGTATGACGACATGTTCCGTGACAGGGATTTGTTTTATGGTCCCAGTTTTGGTGACAATTGTGCAAATTGGATGTATGATTACTTCATATTAAAAGTGCTTTGACTCTGTGCAACAGAAGCATCCACAACAGAAGCTACTACCACAGTTGAGACCACAACTGTAACTACAACTGTCCCTTCAACGACAGAGGTACCAACAACTACTGAGGAAGTAACTACTACTGTTGTTGCCACCACAACCCCTGAAGGAACAACAACCAAGGAGATTACTACTGTAGTCAGCACAACAGCAGAAACTACAACAAGTAAATAGAAAAAAAAATCTTTTTATCATAACATTATCATTAAGATTCAACTCATCAGATGAGAACTAAAGAGATAAATGGAGTTGGTAAAACAATATAACTAGCTTACTGTTTTGCAAAAAATTGAATGCTTGATTCATGTAACTTTGGATTTTATCTACCTCCACAGCTCTTCCAACTACAACTGAGAGAACTACAGTTCTGACGACAACTCAGCCACCAACAACAACTACTCAGCCCACAACAACTACTCAGCCAACAACAACTACTCAGCCAACAACAACTACTCAGCCAACAACAACTACTCAGCCAACAACAACTACTCAGCCAACAACAACTACTCAGCCAACAACAACTACTCAGCCGACAACAACTACACAGCCAACAACAACTACTCAGCCAACAACAACCACCCAGCCAACAACAACAACTCAGCCACCAACAACTACTCAGCCGTCTACTACCAAGGAAGTTACCACAGTAGTAACAACTACTCCCGAGTCGACCACAAAAGAGACAACCACAGTCGAATCAACAACAGGTATGGTTGTCGAAAAGAATGACTGTGTGTACAATTGTATCCAATTGCATTTTATGTCTTTGAAAGAAAATGTCTGTTATATTTGTTGTTTGGTCAGGACAATCATGCAGGAAAATATGCACATGCACTTATTTCAAAAAGTGTGTCGACTTAAAAAGTAACAAATTTCATCTTATCTACAACAGAAGCAACAACAACAGCAGTTACTACAACTCTGGAGACTACCACTGTGACGACGACTGTACCCACAACTACTGGAGTACCAACAACAACAAAGGAGGTGACTACAACTGTGGTTTCCACAACAACCCCTGAAGAAACAACCGTCACGGAAACTACAACTGTAACAACAACTACTCCTGAATCAACAACAAAAGAGACAACTACAATCACGTCCACTACAGGTATGTTTATTGAATAACTTAACGAAAGTTGTAATTCAAATTATTTCTGAGTAGTCACAGAAGCATTCCTTGCTTGTTTGCTTGTTGGTAGGTATGACAACATGTTCCGTGACAGGGATTTGTTTTATGGTCCCAGTTTTGGTGACAATTGTGCAAATTGGATGTATGATTACTTCATATTAAAAGTGCTTTGACTCTGTGCAACAGAAGCATCCACAACAGAAGCTACTACCACAGTTGAGACCACAACTGTAACTACAACTGTCCCTTCAACGACAGAGGTACCAACAACTACTGAGGAAGTAACTACTACTGTTGTTGCCACCACAACCCCTGAAGGAACAACAACCAAGGAGATTACTACTGTAGTCAGCACAACAGCAGAAACTACAACAAGTAAATAGAAGAAGCAAATATTTTTATCATAACATTATTATAAAGATTCAACTCATCAGATGAGAACTAAAGAGATAAATGGAGTTGGTAAAACAATATAACTAGCTTACTGTCTTGTAAAAAATGGATGCTTTGATTCATGTAACTT
Source organism: Astropecten irregularis (assembly GCA_963971285.1). Lineage (NCBI taxonomy): Eukaryota > Metazoa > Echinodermata > Asteroidea > Paxillosida > Astropectinidae > Astropecten > Astropecten irregularis. The sequence goes on from OZ020255.1 coordinate 5,358,427, forward strand.
TGGATTTTATCTACCTCCACAGCTCTTCCAACTACAACTGAGAGAACTACTACAGTTCTGACGACAACTCAGCCACCACCAACAACTACTCAGCCAACAACAACTACTCAGCCGACAACAACTACTCAGCCAACAACAACTACTCAGCCAACAACAACTACTCAGCCAACAACAACTACTCAGCCAACAACAACTATTCAGCCAACAACAACCACCCAGCCAACAACAACAACTCATCCACCAACAACTACTCAGCCGTCTACTACCAAGGAAGTTACCACAGTAGTTACAACTACTCCTGAGTCGACCACAAAAGAGACAACCACAGTCGAATCAACAACAGGTATGGTTGTCGAAAAGAATGACTGTGTGTACAATTGTATCCAATTGTATTTTATGTCTTTGAAAGAAAATGTCTGATATATTTGCTTGGTCAGGACAATCATGCAGGAAAATATGCACATGCACTTATTTTAAAAAGTGTGTCGACTAAAAAAGGAACCAATTTAATCTTATCTACAACAGAAGCAACAACAACAGCAGTTACTACAACTCTTGAGACTACCACTGTGACGACGACTGTACCCACAACTACTGGAGTACCAACAACAACAAAGGAGGTGACTACAACTGTGGTTTCCACAACAACCCCTGAAGAAACAACCGTAACGGAAACTACAACTGTAACAACAACTACTCCTGAATCAACAACAAAAGAGACAACTACAATCACGTCCACTACAGGTATGTTTATTGAGTAACTTAACGAAAGTTGTAATTCAAATTATTTATGAGTAGTCACAGAAGCATTCCTTGCTTGTTTGCTTGTTGGTAGGTATGACGACATGTTCCGTGACAGGGATTTGTTTTTGGTCCCAGTTTTGTTGACAATTGTGCAAATTGGATGTATGATTACTTCATATTAAAAGTGCTTTGACTCTGTGCAACAGAAGCATCCACAACAGAAGCTACTACCACAGTTGAGACCACAACTGTAACTACAACTGTCCCTTCAACGACAGAGGTACCAACAACTACTGAGGAAGTAACTACTACTGTTGTTGCCACCACAACCCCTGAAGGAACAACAACCAAGGAGATTACTACTGTAGTCAGCACAACAGCAGAAACTACAACAAGTAAATAGAAAAAAATAAATCATTTTATCATAGCATTATTATTAAGATTCAACTCATCAGATGAGAACTAAAGAGATAAATGGAGTTGGTAAAACAATATAACTAGCTAACTGTGTTGCCAAAAAATGAATGCTTTGATTCAGGTCACTTTTGATTTTATCTACCTCCACAGCTCTTCCAACTACAACTGAGAGAACAACTACAGTTCTGACGACAACTCAGCCACCACCAACAACTACTCAGCCAACAACGACTACTCAGCAAACAACAACAACTCAGCCACCAACAACTACTCAGCCACCAACAACTACTCAGCCGTCTACTACCAAGGAAGTTACCACAGTAGTTACAACTACTCCTGAGTCGACCACAAAAGAGACAACCACAGTCGAATCAACTACAGGTATGGTTGTGGAAAAGAATGACTGTGTGTACAATTGTATCCAATTGCATTTTGTCTTTGAAAGAAAATGTCTGTTATATTTGTTGTTTGGTCAGGACAATCATGCAGGAAAATGTGCACATGCATTTATTTTAAAAAGTTTGTCAACTAAAAGTTAACCATTTTTATCTTACCTACAACAGAAGCAACAACAACAGCAGCTACTACAACTGTGGAGTCTACCACTGTGACGACGACTGTACCTTCAACTACTGAAGTACCAACAACAACAAAGGAGGTGACTACAACTGTGGTTTCCACAACAACCCCTGAAGAAACAACAGTCACCGAAACTACAACTGTAACAACAACTACTCCTGAATCAACAACAATAGAGATAACCACAAGTGAATCAACTACAGGTAAATAAAAGAGGGTTTTTCCCACCCCATGTCGACCTAATTCCTTGATTACAACTTTGAAGGCTCTATATGTTCTCTTGAGATTCACCTTTCATTACTTCCATTCTGGTTTCATTTGTCCCCGTCTAATCGCACACGATTCATTCTTGGTTCAAAGTTTAGTGTTACCAAAGAATCTTCTAATTGCAGGACGAAATTTGAAATGTATTTTTTTTTCCAGGTTAAAAAGTTTGCCACGAAATAGAGAAGATTGAAGCTGTGATGAAGTAGCAGAAAAGGCTCTGACATTGCTTTATTAGTGCCAGCACTTTAATCAATTATTCTTGAAATATTAAGCACTCTAATATGGAGGATTTAACATGACCTTATTTGGTGGGTTTTTCGGCCTTTGCAATGCGTGATTGGATCGGAATCAGAACAGGAATTATTTGGCTCTCGGATATTACTCTTATTTTACAGATTCAGATCTTTTTTCTCACTCCTAGCCCTCATCAAGCATATATGCAGTTGCCAGTTGGAAGCAGTCATGCAAGATTGAATGTGCCATTATTCCCATAATACATCATGCATGTATTCCTGTCTAATTTGATTAAAACCCTTGAAAAGTGAACAAAGAAAAATTGACTGGAGCGGGATTCGAACCGGCGACCTCCTGAATACCGTACAGGCGCTCTACCAACTGAGCCATCCAGCCCTACGTTGGTGGTGACCCCAATAGTCAACTATCTTTGCTCGTTTGGCAGTCAGAAGCCATGAAACCATGCACACAACGCCACACCCCAGGGATCGTTTCGCAGCATTGTTGCATGTATCATTGAAAAGAGATCTGGGGTGTGGAGGTGTGTGCGTGGTTTCATGGCTTCTGACTGCCAAACGAACAAAGATAGTTGACTATTGGGGTCACCATCAACGTAGGACAGGAGACTAGGCAGCATATTTAAATTAAATGAAGTCATGCTTGGTAATCTTTGTGTTTAATGAGCCCACATACCCTTGCTTAAACGTTTTCAATCAAATCCATACACCCTCATGCACATACTTGCATTATTCATATTGTTTGATTGATTTGATTGACATTGTGTTTAAAATAAAACTCAAAATTAAGGCCACAAACAATAAAAAAACAAACATATATGTGACATTTGATATCCCCAATCATCCATAATTGAGTTAATTTGCTAATAATACGACTCTGGTCAAATATCATCATCTTTCAGTTGTATAATGATTAAAGTTCCCAGAGCACATATCTGTACTTCATGAATATTAATGAGTTGTATTTGCATATCACATATCTGTAGCACCCCATGGTTTAAACCAGTATATCTGACAAGTTACACTGTCCTGTGCTACAATCTTGCTGTATTTGGTAGCTCTCACTCCTCTCAGTATGGTTGACAATTGCTTTCCTTTTTTGATCAATTTCTCTCCTTTTCTGCCTCAACAAAACTCGTTGAAAATTTGGGGTTTTGCAGAAGTTGGGATTCTGAAAAGGATTCTGGCACTAATTTATTCATAGATTGGACCAATCATAGATAAGGAGTTTTGGCCAATCACAGCCAAGCACCCCAAACTTTTAACCAATCAGGTGATCTGCAACAGTGAAGCATAGGAAGTTTTGGAGGGAAGATGTGTACGTGTGTACGTGTCATTCTGTCACAGCACATTGAGCAAGCTTGGTACTTTTGAACTGACATGAACGACTCTTTTAATTGCAGAGGCATCTACCACAGTGGTTACCACAACACAGGAGATCAGTACTACAGCAGGAACAACAACTGCAGAACGTACAACCACTGGTATTGTTACAACAACACCGGTGGAAACTACAACGAAAGAGACAACTTCTGTAATTGTTACCACAGAGGCATCAACAACAGGTATGCCTAAGCATAACAGTTTCCAATTTCTCTTTAGGCTTGCCTGTTTTATCACAATCAAATTCTTGTAAATGTAGTAACACGCAGGGGCGTGCACTGGGGTTGTCCGGCGTGTGCACGGACAAGGGGGGGAGACAATCCCTTGATCCAAGAGGCGACACGTACAGATCTTGAATTTTGTTCAAGTTGCCCTTGTTTTATTCAATCCAAATAATGGAGTGACCCAAACAGCACGAACAGGGGCGAAAGGTCACAATAAATAAACGTCTTAAAAGAAAGATATAAAAATACACAGACGAGCTCCTTATCTTCACTCCAAAATAATAAATGTATACAATTATAAGCAATGATATAATTATGGTACCGTCAATATGGTTCTGCTTACCCGGCCCCACGGCACCAAGTGTGGCCTAAGTTATTGCATCTTCAGCCCTGGAATATGAAGGTCTGAATACACCATCTGTCATAACAATACATAATGTGCTCTAAGTATTTAAGGTAAAACATACCTCAAATTAGAATACAGTCCGAAGATATGGGAAAAAAACTTATCTAATGCGAGTGACTCTCTTTAGCGCACACTGCGAACTACACAGTGAAAGCTAACCAAACCTATTACACAAACAGCGCGGGTCAAAGGTCACCCTCGTGATATTGTTGTGGGTGCATGCAATATACCATACACACACACCGCGTACATGCCGTTACACGCAAGCAACCTACACAGTGAATCTCCGTGCATGTTACATAATTATTGTGAACAGCGGGCTCAAAAGTTGCACACAAAACACTGCTAATCGTAAAAGTACAGCAAGGATAAGGTACATAAACTTGTCTTACCCCTCCGCAGAGGCCTCCTCTCTGTCAGTAACTTAAACGGAGCCACGCAGGCTACAGCAAGAACTGGAGACTTTCCGACCGTAATCGGACACAAAACTGCCTCGGTTCGCATAAAACTTAGTGAGGATCAACAGCGCGTGCCGCATCACAACGTCCTCACAATATTAGTACGTAATCTTGTTGATCAAACCTTACACACAGTTTCCATTTCAAAATCATTGTCTAAAATGGAAGATAGACTTTCATCCTACAAAATAATGAGGTGAGTACAGTTTTCACCGACAAAACATATTGTACATCATCAATTAACTAGTGCACTATATTTTGTTGCGGAACAATTATTACATATTGTTTACAACTGTAGTAATCAAACAGTTAGGCTTTTCTCAAGTCGGCATTTGCCAGATCCCCACATAAAGGACAATTATTGTGAAAAAGATATGGTTGACTAAGTCTTATGAAGTAAATGCAGGGGCCGATTTCACGAAGCACTAAGATTGATCTTTAAGTGTGAATTCATCTTAATTGCTAAGCAACATGTGATGTCACAATACAAAACCACTATGGTGATACTGAACAACTTATCTTAAGTTTAATCTTAGTGGTTAGTGAAATCCAGCCCAGATTCCTTTGTCAGGTTTAATTAACTGTTTGTTATTTCATTGTATTTAAATTCCCAACCAAAGTTTACAGGTATTTCTACACCTGTTTCATCCTTTCACCTTGTACCACTTTTGATAACCAGAGACACAATAACATAACATTTACTTAAAGTGCGGCTGCAGTGCTTTTTTCAATCAGGTTATTGTATTGCCTTCATACAGAGAATATACTGACAGATAATGAATGGCAAGTCTTATTTTTGTTTCAACCCAGCATTTGGTTTTCCTTTGAATGGCTTTGTAAAACGGGGGTTTTTCATGCATGCTCATGTAGGGAACCAACAGCCTAAATATAATGAAAAAACATAAGAAATGAATAGGCAAACTTGACCTACAGAAAACCTGTTTTTAACCCTGAATCAGTGTGAGGAAGAGGGTAAAATCACAGTCCCCATGTACAGTTTCTTTATTGGCACATGTTCAAGCCATAATATTCCCATTGCAGAGACCCTTTAAGCAGAAACGGGTTACACACATGTACTTAATCAATGCACATGATTTGCAATGATGCTTTATAATATTTCCAGCAGTCAGTGCTGGGTTTCTGACTTTCTGCGCATCGCGTTCACCTGGACCAAGACATGGAAATCTACTATTGAGCAAAACATTTCGCACTTAAGCAGCTTTATGAAAGGGGCTCTCAGTTTTTGGTCATGTAACAGGTTTAGTACATCAGTGTGAAAGTGTAGACGCCTGGCATAGTAATAGCGCTCCGCACTTGCGCTAAAAATAGCACCGGATCTGACAAATTGCATCCATGCAAACGTGTGTGGGTGCGCGTCCATGTACACTACGTGTGTGAGACAATGTTTGTCTGACATTCGGGGATTTTGTGACGTCATTAGTGTGGAGCGCTATTGTTAACATGTAGGTGTAGCAAGACTGGGGCCGATTTCATAAAACTTACAGCACGTCGCAGAGTTAAGACGCATCCTTTCCCTGTGGACTTATCGCATAGATGCGACGCGTCGCAGCTTGGACGCGTCGCAAATCGAGTTGCGACGCGTCGCAGAGCTTTATGAAATCGGCCCAAGACCAAATAAGTGCAATGGATTGAGCCCAACAGTCACGAGTCGTCGCCCACTGCTTTTTGATTGTTGTAGAAGCTCCATCAACCACAGAGAGGACAACAGTTGTTGAGACTACAACTACAGTTCCTTCAACCACTGAAAAGCCATCGACAACTGAGAAAGAGTCCACAACAATTGTGACTTCTACTCCTGAATCTACGACAGAGGAGTTTACCACAGTTCAAACCACCACAGGTAAGAGTGTACCAAAGTCAAGTGCATGTCATGTTTGAATGTTTCTGATATAGGATGAAACATTAACACGGGTAATATAAGATTTTTGGCGAGCTGCGAAGCCTATGTAGTAGTACCGTTCGTCCCGTCCGTCCGTCCGTCCGCGTGAAATGTTAAAGTTTTTAAGTATGCGCTTGAACCGCCATTTTTTTTTTTTTTTTATGGTTGCGTTCTCCAAAATTATGTTGTTATTATTGTAAATGAAAAAATAATGTTGACGTTTTTTCTATTGTTTCAAAATGTTGATTTTTTTTTTTTTTTTTTTAGATGGGTGTGTTATCCAAAATAATGTTGTTATTATTGTAAATGAAAAATGTTGAAGTTTTTTCTATTGTTTCAAAATGTTGAAGTTTTTTCTATTGTTTCAAAATGTTGATTTTTTTTGCTATCATGTTTGTAACTGCACATAAGGCTGCAGCGAGCCATGACAGCTTCGGTGTTCTAGTTGTTTAGTTTGTTTGTTGCTTTGACACACCACACCAAGATTTTTCAACCAACTTCCAGTTGCCAACATTTTATTTCACCAGGTGAATGGGTTGCTAATTGCAACGTGATTCCAATATGTACATTATGCGCATCAATACAATGGGCAACTTTTGAATAACCATTGTTAACCATTGTTAACCCTAGAGGGCGCGCTTCACCGTTCTTAGGAAACGTGTGTTGTGTTGCTTTTGTGCGCGAATATTCATCGTAAACACAACTGGCGTAAAATAAGTGCATGAAAATGCCGGGTACATACTGTGCGGTGCTCAGTTGTGGTGGTAGGGGGGACATGAGTTCCCCAATGAACAAACAAATGCATAATCTATGGAGATTGGCCATCAAAAGTGTGAGTTACAAACGATCATGGTGGCCGACGTCAAACATCATAATTGTTTTGTGCACAAAGTTTTTACCTTGGCAAGCGAAACCTGGCACATTATTCCTCGCCAAACATACGAATTTCACCTCAATATGTATTTTCGGGCATTACAATTGGTTTGGGTGGCAATGAGAAGCCAAAAGTTACTTTGAAATGTCCTGAATTTAATGTTCTAAACAAAATTCGTGTACAAACATAATACTACATAACGTTACAAGTCATTCAATTTTTAACAAAAGTAATAATCGCGAATATTAATCAATAATGTAATTGATAGACTTATCCCTCAATGTAAATTTACTTTGTATCGACTTTTATTGTAACTCTTAATAATTGAATGTTTCAATTAAATTGTATACGAAATACTGAGAATCTGGACACTTGTCACTAAGTATTGTTGAACTTTTGGCAACATATAAGGTAATTATTTTGTTTTTGGGTCATTCCACAAAGTTGGGGCACAATTTGTGACGCCGTTCCCTGTTACATCGGTAACTTCTACTGCCTTCTATTTTTACATTACAACAGAGTGAGTCATATTACTCTGCAAAGATAAAGCACGACTCTGCAAGAACCTTGTAAGGTATATAACGATGCCAATTTAGAATCCACATGCAGGTGACAAGATGTTTATTACCACTGATGTAACAAGGGACACCACAGCAAATTGTGCCCCAACTTGGTGGAATGACCCTTTAAGATATTTTATAAAGAATGTTATGTGTATATAAGTTAATTTAGACTTGATCATGAATTATAAACAACTGAGGTAATTTTCTTCACAGTTGCATCCACGACAGAACAGAAAACTACTGTGATCACAACTCAAGAAAAAACTACAGTGCCATCAACAACATTGTCCCCGACCACAACTGAGAAAGTTAGTACCACTGCAGTAACAACAACTAGCCCTGTCTCTACCACAGAGAAAGTGACTACCAATGTGCTGTCCACAACAGAAGCAAGTTCCACAGGTGAGCTTTGATTGATGTGTAGATTACATTTATCATGACTGCTTGTATGCTGGATTTTATGAAGGACGAAAAGTGGCCATCTGTTTTTCTGCTCTCAGAGTAGCAAAAAAGCAGATTTTACGTTTTGGTTAGATGCAATTTTCCACTTTTCTTCTTTTTTGCTTCCTCAAAAGCATATCAAACTAAATTGTAGAAAATAATTTTTCTGCTTTACTGCTACACTGAAAAGCAGATCTTAATTCGGCGGCCTAAAAGTGGCCATCGGCTTTTCTGCCTTCATATTAAAAAGGGCAGCGCCTTCCTGTTGCGCTGACGGTGAAGAGGGGTTACTACCGTTTCCTTTCCTGGGAATTGAAGACGATCGCTGTGGAAACCAATAATAAATGGTTCACCCTAATGTTCATATGAACGATTTCCCAATCATATAGGCTGTCTATTGGATGATGGCTAGATGATTAATTAATTATGCTAATATGAATTATTCTTTGAGATGCGGTTCAGTGCTAGTAGCAGGAGGGCGCGGTTCTCTTTATGTAGGCAGAAAAGCCGATGGCCACCTTTCGGCCACCGATTTAAGATATGCTTTTCCGGTAGCAGAAAAACAGAAAAATTAGTTTCTACAAAAGTTAATTCTGCTTTTGAGGTAGCAAATAAATAGAAAAGTGGGAAAGATCATCCAACAAAAACGTAAAAATTAATCTGCTTTTTGGCTATTCTGAGAGCAGAAAAACAGATGGCCACTTTTCGTCCTCCATATTGATTTATTAAGGAATAAAACAAAAACACCGTAATGAACGTGCTTTGCTCGTAAAAACAAGACATGCTACCTGTATAAACTTATTTATCAGAGCGGTCTTCTACTACTTTGCTGTATATGTGGCATAGGGTACAGATAGGCTTATTAATGTGCTTGCAATAATTGATAAACAAGATCAAGATGAAGTTATTGAACAGTAAATATTGTGATAAAATGTGAGTTTTTCTTACCCTCATATAGCACCTCCATCAACCACTGCGGTGACAACTGTAAGAGTTACTACTACAGGAATACCAACAACTACTACCAAGCCATCAACTACAGAGAGAGTTACCACTACAGTTGTAACTACTACCCCAGAATCGACTACAGAAGAGAGAACTACAGTGCAGAGTACTACAGGTAATTAATGCTGTTACACATGTAAAACCTCGCTAACTCAAACTTCAAGGGAATGAACTTTGAGTTATCCAGACTTTGACTAATGCAATACTGCGGGTTTGTGCACATAGATTAGGGAAATCGACTCACAATAGTAAGTGGCATGTTACATATGCCAAATTACATGTACATGTACTTCATTTTTAATTATATATCTGTAGCACCTAATATGGATAGACTCAGCTGCGATTTGTTTCATTGTTCCGAGGGACAAAAATTTGACTTAAGCAGGGTTTTTGCCACAGGTAATTTGACATACGGAAGTATTTATGTACACAAAAGCCTATTCTTTCGGCGGGAACAAAGCATCACTTTGAGTAAAGAGGACTTTTGAGTTATCCAAGTTTGAGTTATCGAGGTTTTACTGTAATTGTTTTCTGAAAGCTTGTCATGTGTTATTTAAATCTTGTCAAAACAACATTTATCTTGCAAATGAGGCTTGCCCATCACCGACGTGGATGAGCTCTGTATACTCAGTGCTTGTGAGAGCACGTGAGAAAAAATCACATGCTTGCTCAGGTGGGATTCGAACCCTCGACCTCCTGCTTACTAGTGCAGATGCCTTACCTGCTAGGCCACCGAGATAGCTGGGGTCTGCAGGGTGAATCGAATCCAATATTGCGGCGGGTACCGCAGTAAATCATGAATATTAATTGATTTTTGGTCGGGAAATAGATAATATGCAAATTAGGCTTGCCCTTCACCGACATTTATCTTGCTTCTTTTTTTTTATATAAATAATCAGAGTCGACTACACCGGAGAATGTAACAACTACCATTGTGACAACAAAGGAAACTACCACCGTGTCTTCAACCACTAAACAACCAAGCACTACCAAAGAAGTGACTACCACTGTCCTAACCACAACTCCAGAGTTTACAACTGCTAATTTCACAACTGCCAATTTCACAACTGTGAATGTAACAACTGTGAATGTAACAGAAACAACGACAACCTATTGTTCAACAGAGCCAACATATACAGGTTATTTTTATTTTTTTTATATCACATCAATTTTATTGAGGGAACCGTAACAGAAAAACATTCATTCATTCTTGTGAATTTGCAATGATTTGTCGACGTAATAGATCAATCATCATTCGTAATTAAAATCAATCATCAATTTCCTAATTGTCATAACAACTATATTTCTTGTGGTCTTTGGATAGTCATTTTGATGTTGGCATAGCATAAGGGTAAAGGATTATATAGGGAAGATAGCGGGCAGAAAAGGAAGATTTTCAGACTTTTCCATTCATTCATTTTGTTTGCCTTAAATTTCAATCAATGAATTGAATGTAATGTAACATGTATGTAACGAATGTAACAGCAAATAAAAATGTTTGCCCTGTTTTTTTCTTGCAGAGGAAATATTCTGCGAGTTTCTTGATGAGAAATTCAGAGTAAGTATCTTGAAGTTTTCAAATAAATATTTTGATAAGAAAAACATTTACTCATTATGAGGAACCTGGGCTAGTCTGCAAGGTCGGTAGCAATTTCATCCAGTCAATATGAAATCAAATTTGATAATCAGATTCCAATAATGACAAGGTTTACTCACATTTTTTAAAGAAAAGATCATTTTTCCCCTAAAAATGGGCACAGAGACCTCCTATTCATGAGCACAGTGTCAGTTGGGACAGCCATCTTGGTTTTTCAAATTGTACACTGGTACCCGGAACAAAAATTAGGGGAAAAATGATCTTTTTTTCAAAAAATGTGAGTAAACCTTGTCATTATTGGAATCTCCAATTCTCCCTTGGTCCATAGCTGGCTGCATGAGACATTTTAGGATCGTTTTGAAGGTGAATTTACAGGATATTGACTCAGGGTAGAGGCAGAAAGGACTGCTTTTGCCACTCATTTACACACAAGGGTCAAGGTACTTGGATCCTACTATCGCCAGATCATGTCCAAATGTTAAAAAAGGCGATTTTTAGGGTCCAAGTTACTCGGACTATAAGCAAGACATTTTAAGATTAAGGGAATTTGTGTGTGCTTATCAACCTCATGACAATGGCCCTACGTATGATTACTTTTATTCATTGTGATGGTATGATTTAAAAGTTTACTGTAATCAAAACACATATGAAGTTATTATATTATCCTAAATGAGACCTTAGGGAGACATCCCCATAGGGTTGTGCACTGAACTTTACTTACCTATTTCTAAACATCCTCCAAACCAATGAACTTGAAATTGACATATGTTTTTGTTCAGAGCATCCTCTATTCTCTATACAAATTTGGACGGTAAAAATGTGTCTTTAAAAGGTACTTAAAACATTAGGGAGACACCAAAATGTCTCCTTAATGTTCGGTGTCTCCCTAAGGTCCGATCCAGGTGGATATATCTGTATATTTTGTTGTAAAACTCAACACTTTCGCGACGAAAAACCTTGCTTACGTCACATGCAGAACGCCATATAGCATGCTGTGGTGCGAGCCTATACTAGTTCTGTATGTGACGTCACTTGCTTTTGTTGCGTGGATCGGTTTCAAGAGGCACTTTTGGGGGGCGGGGCATACATGTACTTATTTTGGAACGTTTTGGTCAAAGGTAAGCACTTACATAAACATATAAAATATAGTCATTATATTGTATTAAGCAATATTTTAAAGCACTTTCACCCCTTTCCCAATTTTGATTACAGTAAACCTTTAATACATGCACATACTTTCTATGCGCTGGTCAAAACTTCAGTAGTTTGCTGAAGCTATTCTACTAAACTGGTTTGGGGACCTATACCACATACCAGGGAATCCAACATGGAAAAAAGTGACCAGCTTGTCACCTTTCTCTGTTGGACAGAATACAGCGTCGAGTTGTTAACCTGGTGGGCCAAGAATTGTCATCTTCCTTGGAACCCCTCTCACATCGTCGCAATGTATCTCCACTGAGCCTGTTTTACAGATACTATCACGGCATGTATTCCAATGGTCTTTCGTTGGTCGTCCCTGTTGACCGTCCCTCACAACGAACCACTCGCCTCTCAGTCAAATCCCATCCTCATACAGTCGTGACTCCCAAATGCAGGTCCAATGTGTATGCTACGAGTTTCTTTCCACGTACTGCTTCACTCTGGAACTCCTTACCTGCATCCTATTTCCCTGCTGTATATAATTTGTCTAAGTTCAAGTGCAATGTGAATAGGCTTCTGTTATCTTAATTCTGTGCGCTTTATTTCCCTTTCTCTTTCTTTTTTAGCCCTCACCTCGAGTGGCCTTTTTGTCTTGTGTTGGGCGACTTCCATTAAAAAAAAATATATATAAAAAATATTAAGACCATTCCATATTCAGATAATACTGAAGAAGTTTTTTCCTGAATGTTTGATCTTTTATCTGTCACAACAGTAAAGAGAAGAAGGCTCGTGTTTTAATGTTCACGCGGCCCTGTGATGGCAAAAGGGTGTAACTCAATTTACACCATTTTTGAGATAAAAACTGTTTTGGTTAAAGTGAGTGCACTTTTTCCATTAGGCGAAATCTCAAGTTCGTACGATGCATCGTTTTAAAGCTAGCATGTGATACCTCATTAAGGTTATTCACCGTAACTTCAGATATACATCTCTTTGCTAAAACAGAAACATGCAATATGAATTGTGTAACACAAGATACACCCTTTTGCCCTACAGATCATTGGCAGGGAATTTGCGTAACATAGATGTACACCCTTTTGCCAAGACAATGCATTCTATATGACTAATTATGAGCAATGCTAACTTGACATACACCCTTTTGCCAAAAATGTGTTGAGATGGTCAACATTGATTGTGCAGTCAAAAGGGAGAATCGATTTTGAAATGCCTCTAATGTGAAAAATAATCATAGAAAATGGTTGAAACTTAAAATATACCTTCTGTATGTTGTAAATATTAATTTCAGCAACTTTTTCCCTGAAATAAATTGGCCAGAAAAAAGTGGTACTAGACAGAATATTCAAAGCCGTTTTTCTCGAAACATGATTTTTCGAGATACAACCTTTTGCTAACAGTCCTGGGCAAGGCTGTGTTTCAGTCTTGTGTCTGGTATAGCATTGATCAGTAATGTCTTTCCTTTTCTGCTTGCCTTAACAGCCGGGAGAGTTTATAAATGTCGGTCGACCATGTACTGTGCTCATCTGTGATGAAAGGGGAGAAATTATTGTGCAAGATATCGTTTGCAACCGAACGTGTCCTTTTGTAAGTATGATACTCAATATAATAATTACCGATAATGGGTACTTAGGGAGACACTCCCATAGGGACGTGCACACGACTTTGACTTGCAGCCCTTTTCCCTGCTTTTCATCAAACAAACTTTGGAAGTGACACCAAAACAGAAATGATCACAGATTTACCTATAACTTACAGTGTATAAAGATAATGATATGTTAAAATTTCTCTGCCTGAAATGCTGTATTTATCCAGAAAAGAGTACAACCAAAGGGGACCCCAAACGAATGACCTTATTGATGAAATATACACGTCTTGAAATTAATACGTGACTTTCGGTTACTGGTGCCGGTTCTACTGGTGCTAATAGTGTTGAATGCAAAAATATTTAAAATTGTTTGGTCTGCTTTTCTTTAATTTGATATCCTTTTTACACTTAAATAATTTGAAATAACCACAAGGGAAACTGACTGAGTTATTTTAAGTCATTGAAAAGTGAACAAAGAAAAATTGACTGGAGCGGGATTCGAACCGGCGACCTCCTGAATACCGTACAGGCGCTCTACCAACTGAGCCATCCAGCCCTATGTTGGTGGTGACCCCAATAGTCAACTATCCCTGTACGTTTGGCAGTCAGAAGCCATGAAACCACGCACACACCGCCACACCCCAGGGATCGTGTCAATGATACAGGAGGTCGCCGGTTCGAATCCCGCTCCAGTCAATTTTTCTTTGTTCACTTTTCAATGACTTTAAACTCAGTCAGTTTCCCTTGTGGTTATTTCACGAATATCAAATAATTTGAATTAGCTTTCATTATGATTTCACTATTACTCTAGTCATCATAATTTGCAATGTTTTCTTCCACTGTAGGGGCAGCTCATGGAAGTCAGTCCAGACAGATGTTGTCCAGTTTGTGGTATGTAACTTTGAATTTCAAATAAAGCGGCTGTTATGAAATATGTTGTAATAACTTTTGTCATTATCCTGGTCCGAAATCAACCAGCTGGAGTCCCATTTATTACTGATTTAGTTTCCCTTGTATTGCACCACTAATTGCAAAATTCCTGAAGTTAATTACTGACCATAAAGATAACTTAACTGGTGCCATCATTATGAAAGGGCCATCTTGCAGTGTATCAAATCAGTTTCACTTGCGACTTGACTTGACAATGATTTCATCAAAGTGTCTGGCTATACTGCCTTAACTTAAGCTTTAAATGACCCATTTGAATGCTGGTTTCATTTAAATCACTTTCACCTGTGTGTAGGATTCATGCAGTAACATAATTTTAATTACAACAGTCGAACATTTAGTAGATGTTTTTCTTGATTTCGGGGACGGCATTTGTTTTCTTGATTTATTTTTAAAATGTATTTCATAGGCTTTAATAGAAAGTGTGCATTTGCTCCAATGGGAGACTTTGGAGAACCAGTCTTCAAGTCAACAGCGCACGCGCACGCAATTGTGAGCATGCGCGCATTGTTTTGCGCGTGCGTACTCGTGCATGCGCGTGCGCTGTTGACTTCAAGACCTGTCCTCCAAAGTTTCCCATTACTCGTTTTGGAAGCTAACCTACTTATTTTGTTTTTGTTATTACCATTACAGTTCCACATGAAACCCAATGCTTCTTCAGAAGCAATCTCAATCCTATTGCAATCGAAGATTGCCTGTCGATTGTCCCTATTCCGTACACTGACTGCGATGGATTCTGTGCTTCGGATACTCGTGTGGATATGTTACCTCATCCCCACGTCCGCATCGGCTGTGGTTGCTGCAAACCTACGGCAATACACCAGAATTTTGTCACGATGCAGTGCAACAACGGAAGCACATTTCCTCAACCATATTATGAGATCAAGGACTGTCAATGTTTCCCTTGCGGCTACAATCCAATGGAAAATCTTGTTGTAAACCACGTGTAGTCTACAGTAAGGCCATAAAAAAAAATTGTTGTATTGGCGTAACCCGCCCGACCCAAACATATGCCCCGACCGTAAGCATTTTAAACCCCCCAAAAAAATAAAAAAAAAAAAAAAAAAATCGGGGAAAAAAAAAATATAAATTCAAAAAAATCGCAAACACGGAACTTCCAATATTAAACCGGAAGTGCGTCGTATTTTCACTGACCTAAAAACAGTGCATATTTTGATTGGAAACCAGACTGGTTAAAGTTGTTAAATGTTATTTCTTGTCTTTATTTGACTCGTCAAATACTGTGATATACCGGAAAAAAGCATTTAATACAGGAAAAATTAAATAATAAAAAATAATAATCCGCCCGCCCTACCCTATTTTCCAACCCTCCGTTACTCCAATACAACAATTTTTTTATTGCCTAATGTACAGACCGATTCATGAAAAAAAAATATGTCACATATATTAGGATATAGATTCGAACAGATATGGCGGTTATGCTTACCGATAACTTTCCGAAATCCCTTTTAAATAAATTAAGGGGTAATTAACACCCAAATAATCCTCCTCACGCTGAAGGGCATGGCATTGTGTGCAAAACAAAATACTTACACTAGTTTTGAAATAATTTCCAGCATAAAGAAAGTTTTCCCACATCAAAGAATCGGTTTAAAATAATTGATGATAAAATGTAAAAGTTATGAAGGCGTTGAAGGAAGTGTGAAGAAAGGAATTATGTGTAACGACTACGGACCTGGAATAAGTAAATTGGCTAAGGCCAAAACTTTATTTTGCTTTAAGTAGACGCTTTATTTTTCTTCTGTAAAATTTAAGAATAGGAATTGCGCAAACAGTGAACAGATAATGAATAGTTAAGTTAAGTCAAGCAAAAAGAAGCGAAAAAGTTAAAATGAGTTTTATTAACTGAATATATTGACATATAATATTATAATATGATTGGAGTGTTGTTGGTCGAAATATGAGGTTGCGTACCATGTGATTTGACAAAAAATAAAAAAAGGTTATTGCTGAGCTAAGAATAATTTGTAATTACTTTAGAGATTCCTGCCTACCTACCATTTTAGTATGTGATTTTGTTTAACCCAATTTGTCAGCTGATAGTTTTAATTCAGTGTCTTCGAGAAACATGACAATTTTTTTTTTTGGAAATAATTGAATATTGAGGACAATAAAATCATAATTTTGTTTAAGTGCCCAGCAATATATCAATGGGACTTTATAAAAGGAGGCTTGCTCTATACGATAAAGCAGATGTTGTTTCGTTAAACGTCATGTGTCAGAGGTCAAGGATATCCACTCCTATTCTTAGTCAAATGTTAAGGACAGTCCGGTAATTTTGATAGCAAATTTGAATATATTGTTGGGAATTGTACCAAATTATTGTAAATTCTTACAACGAGGTAGTGTCTGAACATAAAAATATAAATATTTTGGGACATGCGCACAGGCCACATGATTGAAAGGATTCCACTGGAAATTGACCAATATTAACGACTCATTGATACCCACATATCAATATTTGTAAAAATCGAAACGCCGAAGGTTTGAAAACGCGGCCCTTATTAAAAATCGACATTTCAATCCTGCCCAGCCCTGTCATCTTATCAATATTAACGATTTGTATAAAAGAGTTTGAAAAAAATTCATCCTATACACTTAGATTGGTTAAAGTTTGGCTCCCCTTCCATTTAAAGGATCAATTAATCCAGATGAACTAAATTTGTTTCAGAATAATCATAAATGTGCATGAATGTAGGTTATTATTGATTGTTAAAACCGTTAATCATTAAGTAAAAATGCATTGCTTACTTGTTATGCAGTCTCTCTATAGGCTGTTTAGATCTTAATTGAATTTCTTTTTATTTATTTATTGACTTTTTTTGCATAGAACGCAATAAAATAATACCTGCAAATGATTTGGCATCTGTGATGCAAGACTTGCTCATTATTTTAGGCTGTCTTTGCTTGAAAACAAACATGACTAAGAAGTATTTGAGTTGCCTTTGCATTTTACGCAAACAAATCATACATATAGCCCTGAGTTAGGAGGGCCTGATGAGTTTCGATCCTAGCAGGATCTTTGGCTAAACAAACATATAGCTCGATAGACGGACAAACAAACAAAGTTATTTTGGTGAACAAAAGGCCTGTTTGTTTAATGCAAAGGATCCCAAATTTAGGAATCCACCCCTATGCAGGGTACGCTATAATGGGATCCGGATCCGCAAGATTCGTGATCCTGTGCATTAAACAAACAGGCCCTAAGATGTAAGTTATCCGCTCGACCAAAAAAGTATGTTTTACATCAATAATATGCATTACATCAATTAAAAACAAGCTTCAACGATTACCAACAATAATTTTGCCAAGATTGCATTTAGAATCAAAACGAATACCGGCTGCTGAGAACAGTCATTTCAACTAATAAAGTGGTATGGAGGACAAAAAGTGGCCATCTGTTTTTCTGCTCTCAGAGTAGCCAAAAAGCAGATTTTACGTTTTGTTGGATGATCTTTTCATCTTTTGTACTTATTTGCTACCTCAAAAGCAGAATTAACTTTTGTAGAAACAAATTTGTCTGCTTTTCTGCTACCGGAAAAGCAGATCTTAAATCGGTGGCTGAAAAGTGGCCATCAGCTTTTCTGCCTTCATAAAGAGAACCGCGCCCTCCTCCTACGAGCGCTGAACGGCATCTCAAAGAATAATTTATTTTAGCATAATTAATATTAATCATCTAGCCATCATCCAATAGACAGCCTACATTATTATTGGTTTCCACAGCGATCGTTTTCAATTCCGAGGCCACATTATTTCTGAAGTCTTTTCTCCTTTATTTTTGATCTAAGATCAAAAAGATTTTCGGTCGTTGTTTTACTAATTTCTAGATTAATACACCATTGCATTTCAGACGGAAAAGAAATTAACGGTATGTTTCTACCACCACCATTCTTCAATCCCTGTAGTGTAAGTTATACGTAAATCTGTGACCATTTATGTTTTGGTGTCTTACCAAAGTATGATACCACCTTTAATCATAGAGCTACAAACCTAATGTGGAATGCGTATGCGTACACATCACCTGGCCGCCCCGCGGCATACGCATTCCCATCCCCCTTGGCGGCCGGGGAAGGGGGGAGGGAAGAGGGGGAGGGGCGGAGGACCACTTCGTACGCCATGCGCACAGAGGGGGAGGGGGGGCATAGAAGAGCCATTATTTTTATTTTTTTTTGGGGGGGGGGGTTAGAAGACCAATATTTTGGGTTCTTCTAACACTCTCTTCTGCTATGTCTTATTAGGGGTCGAAAAACATGCACAGCCCACACAAGGCCTTTTTCTTATATAATTGGCGCTTAAAAAATCCAGTTTTTTCAAGAATTTTGTTTTTCACTTGCATTTTTTTTTGGGGGGGGGGCTAGACAATATTTTTTTTTTGGGGGGGACTATAGCCCCCCCCCCTAGCCCCCCCCCCCCCCCTTAAACATCGCTGGCCTGGAGGGGGTCAAAAATGTCGGCATTTCGTGAGTATAAGTACTTTATGGACGGCCCCTTTGACGCCGGCTTTTTCCGAAGGACGACGTAGGCCCCGTACCAGTAGGGGGCCTAAATGTTCACTGAACTGTACAAACTTTTAGCGAGAAAGATCCCACAATGCATTTCTCAAATTCTCATAATACACTTCTGGTACGTAGGTTTGTGATTTTAATAATCGCCAGCGTTGTAGTCAAGAAATGGAAGTCCGAGACCCAGATCTGAGGCCGATGGGGGAGGGAGAACCAGGACAAAAGTGGTATCGAGGGGGATTCGGAGGGGAGGCGAGAACCATACTGCCACTCGCACATTATTGCAGTGATTCATGATGTCCTTTCGGGGCCACCAGAGCCGGTTTGTTGATGATGACCTCGTGTGTGCTGTGTCATGCACAGTTCACTTGGTGTTATTCAACAACACACAGCTACTATACACGTAACTCGCACCAAACTTTCTTGATGATCTTCGAAGTTGTAAGTATACAGTATTACGTTTTCTACTTTGAATGGACATTTGCGATTGGTCTTCATGTTTTCTGCCATTTTTCATCTTTTAGAAACTTATCGAAGAGCAAAATTGTGATTAGGTCTAACGTTAGTTCCGATCCTAGGCATTGGCAATATCAATGATGATGCCATGTGTCAATGCTTCGTCAGTACACAGTACAGTAGCTAGTAGCTAGCAGCATGCAGTGCAGTGGTACTGTTGAATCTTGGAATCTTCGGATTTGCAAATTCGGTGCGACGAAACTAGGAATCCCAGTTTCGTTGACGGATTTTCAAATCCGTTGTTGTGTTCAGAGATTTTCGTGGTCAGGTTAAAAAGCATGGAAAGAATTCCACTGACGGCCATCACTTTACATGTGCACAAACCTATGGGATCGACAGAGGGCGTTTTGAGAAAAATGGCTACCGCTGCATTCAAAAACTTGTGTATAATTGTAGGTAAGAAAACCCTAAAAATCTCACTTTTTAGATAAGCTACCCCAGCTTACACACCTGAGATTGAAGTTCATTATGACTTGCATCAAATAAGTTTTTAAACTCTTGGAGGAAATAAAAAAATAACCCTGTTTCCGTCATGGCCGTCAGTGGAATTCTTTCCAAAAGCATTAGGCCTATTTCCAGTAGGCCTACTAATTTTTGGTTTATTAAGTTGTTGTTTATTAGATTTGTGACAAAACACAACAACTTGGGTTTAATCATTTAGGTGGACATGGAGGCTAAAAACACGTCGCCCAATTTTTGGGCACCGGTCGCGGTGCAAGTCCTGCAGCATGCACTGCACGCTGCATTGGTCTAACTTCTCTCAATGTGGGGACTGACAACGAGTCCACTTAACAGATTTGCAAATTCGGTACCGAAAGTAGGAATCGGATGATAGAGGGCGTTTATGATCTAGTTTCGTCAAATTCGTAGATTCGTTGCAACATCACTACTGAGTACTGTCAATGATTCGTTAGTACACAGCTGCAATAGCCAGCAGTGCATGCTGTGGTACTGCTGGTAGCCATGCATGATAAACTTGATAAAGGCAGTGTACAGGATTTGCAAGGCCTCCAAAAAGAATTATTGAGTTTGAGACAGAAAATGGAATCAACAGTTCATAAACAGTGCAAACAGTCACCATGGGAAATCTTGGTTCATCAGATGCTGGGTTTTTTTCAAGGAAATCAAGATTTAGTGTCTTTTTAAGTTTAATTGTTTAACTTAAAAAAGATTGTTAGTCTGTCCCGTCCGATCCTTTGAAATAAAAACAAGTTAAAGACCATTACTAGCTGACTAGGCCTATCATACTTTGGTAGCATACCGAAACAGAAATCTCCACAGATTTACCTAGATATCGGCACAAAATTTGCAGAAGACCCCGCCACTCACCTTGCCTACCCCGTAACCGCGGATTCGCGGATACGGAGTCACGCTTCAGTGAATGTGCTTTGTACACAGTGTGTGCAGTTCACTTCTGCGTACCGGTATTCACTTCCCCGGACCCACATTGGACTTAGAATTTTTTCCAACCTTCCCCATTCACTTTGCATTGCTGCACAAGACAAAAGGCCTGAACAGCTTCACTTTGTACATGTATCCACGTATCCGCGTATCCACTTCCCAGGACCCACATTGGACTTAGAATTTTGTCCAACCTTCCCCATTCACTTAGCGTGGTTCATAGGGATGCTTCGTTGTCTAATAAGCTGTACACAACACTGGGCCTAGCCAGTTTGCACTGCAAGGTAGAATTCTCCCCCGCCATTCGTGATTCGCTCGACCTCATAGCCATTGAATTTTAGGGGGTATTTTCGCGTGGCGGAGTATTTTGCAATTGCTCCTAGATATCTTCAAGTTTTATACAGGCTTTACATGTAATTTAGATGGTGATGGTAGAATTTTAGAAACATACCGTTGACATTTTGGCATTACTGGAGATTAGTACAATCAGGTTAGCTGGTACAGCTTCTACCAGCTAATTATACATGAGCGACTAATCTGAGGTAACCCCGAAACTGTTCTGCCTGAAATGCTGTATTTATCTAGAAAAGAGTAAACATGATGGTAAAAACCAATTGACC
Organism: Astropecten irregularis; assembly: GCA_963971285.1. Taxonomy (NCBI): domain Eukaryota; kingdom Metazoa; phylum Echinodermata; class Asteroidea; order Paxillosida; family Astropectinidae; genus Astropecten; species Astropecten irregularis. The sequence continues at coordinate 5,380,284 of OZ020255.1, forward strand.
AAAAACTATTTTGATCTTCGGAAAATCAAAAATCCTGTGAAAAGATTTTAAAATACTTCAATACTTAAAAGGTAGTATCATACTTTGGTAAGAGACCAAAACAGAAATGTTCACAGATTTACGTATAACTTTCAGGGTATGAAGATGATGCTAGTAGAAACTACCGTTAAAATGTTTCCACCTGGTGTATTTATCCAGGAATTAATAAAACAACGACTGAAAATCTTTTTGATCTTTTAAATGATCAAAAATAAAAGAGAAAAGACTGTGGCGCGTTTTTCAAGGGCAAGGGAGGCTAAAACTACGACAGCCACACAACTGCGTTTTAAAGACTTTTTTCCAGATCATTATATTTTAAAAGCAAAAACACCCATTGTGGCCACCCTTTAAGACTCATTTGTAGACCGTTCTACGTTGTCTAGACCATCCCTCCTTGGCCGTCTAAGTTCGAAGATAGAAATTGTTTAGCTCCAAAAACAGTCTATCCTAGACCGTTCAGACACAAGTGGGAAGACCCTTTTCAGTTTATAAAACTGAAGATAAACCACTTTTAGTACTGTGTCTGAACACCTTTATTAAAATGCAAAACCACCTTGGTCAGCATTAAACTGACTTCACTCTAAAACCAACCTCCAGATTGTGCTGCACTGTGCAATTAATCTCAAGGATTCCCTATGCCCAGAAATCTCAGAAAACGTTTTTTGGGGGGGATGTCATTCTTTCATTGCTTTATTTTCTTCAAGACTTTTTCAAGGAAGAATCCAGGATGGGAAGGTCATTTTAGTGTGGTCCATGGTGCTGTTGTTAACAATATCCATGGTATATAAATGGGGCCCAGAACTGGGGCCGGGCTTTTTTTTCAATGAAGTCTGACACTCTTTCACTTCTCAAAACCTAATGGTATTAAGTTGCAGCATTGCTGCGTGTATCATTGAAACGATCCTTGGGGTATGGCGGTGTGTTCGTGGTTTCATGGCTTCTGACTGCCATACGAACAAAGATAATTGACTATTAGGGACACCACCAACATAGGGCTGGAAAGCTCAGTTGGTAGAGTGCCTGTACGGTATTTAGGAGGTTGCCAGTTCGAATCCCGCTCCAGTAAATATTTCTTTGTTCACTTTTCAATGATATTAACTTTACTTACTTTTGCTGTTTGGTGTCTTGGTGAATGGGGAATTCTGTTTAAAGGTACTTTCATACTGTGGTAAAGTTGATAGAAAAGCTGTGGTCTGTTGAACATAATTTGATTTTTCATGGAATTAGAACAAACTTAAAGGTGAATTTTTCAGCTCAATTGATCATTGGAAACAGTAGAACAGCAAAAAACTGATTGCAATTGTTACGCCAAATTGTATGCAACTGTAATTGTTTCGTTCTTTTGCTTAAATAACTCATTTCTGGACAAATTAACAGCATTTCAGGTGGTATCATGGGTTGTGTGTACCAGGTCCATCTTTATACCCTATTAATACGTAATACAGTAATTTAAGCACACAGTTTTGAATGGCGTCCTCTATTGATTATAACAAGAAACTGCGTTGGTGTCAGTATATTATTTTGTACACCGCCAATCATCCTGATTGAAATCTGGGAAGCTGGAAAGCTAATCATGAGCAAAAGACCTGTGGGGAAATCCGGGACATGTTGTCCATGCCGAATATTCTTCTAAGTTCGTGTTTCTTTCAGCAGTTCAGGAATAAATCACACACCAAGCCGGAATTTAGATCGATAAACACCACCGCAGTTTCTTGTTTTAATCAATAGAGGGCGCCATTCAAAACTGTGTGCTCGGATTACAGTATACACCGAGCCGATGGCACAAACATGGAGGTAAAAAACACCTGCCATTACTGGTGTGTCCCCGCCCGTATTTTGTCCGCCAACAAAATAATTTACGTCCGCCGCACTCTATACTGCCGGGTGTACGTCCCCTAATCATGGGACGTACATGTACACCCTGCAGTTATACAGTGTGGCGGACGTAAATTCTTTTGTTGCGGGGACACACCAGTAATGGCGGGTGTTTTTTACCTTCATGTTCACGCCGTCAGATCGGTGTATATACCTAAGTCTGTGAATATTTCAGTTTTGGTGTCCTGCCAAAGTGTGATAGCATACATGTACCTTTAATATGTCAATTGAAAATAGCTAAGTTTCTTTTCAAATGAGGATAGGAGTGTTTTATAATAGCGCACCGGCACTGAAATCATCTTAATAATAATTATGATAATGCTCATTTATATAGCGCCAAAGCCATTAAAGTGGGTAATTTGCTCCCAGGCGCTTTACAGTAAAGGTAAAAAAAATGGTAAAATAAAAAAATATGATACTAAAATACTGTACTAAGCAATAAAAAAAATAATTATTTAACAATGAAAATATTAAATACTGCAAATCTGCAATATTCAACAAGTGTACAAAAGAAAGGAGATTATGAAAAATTATAATACTCTTAAACCCATCAGATATTTTAAAAGAAGAAAAAAAAGAGAGAAATTCAATACGAAGTACGGAATAAAACGATGGACTTGGAGCATGAAAAACAGTACTACAGGTACTTATGTATAACGATTGAAATCAAAGACTGGTAGTAAAAGTAAAGGCAAATGAAGCATTTTGTAGTGGCAGTTAAAATACAGAAAATGTTGTGTTGAATAAAAACCTAATTGCAGTAATCATCTTCATTTTGATTTTCTCCAGAGTTCTGAAATCAAAGTACTGAAGAAGAACTTTTGATAGTTCCGACGTTCAACTGCAACTCCTCAGGATGTCAAGTCATGTCATCTCGCTGCCCCTCACCCAGTACTGCCCCGGTAACACCACCATGGGACAGATATGGGTGGACCGTGGTATCGGCAGGTGCCTCATTGATACGGTCGTTGCCTCCTTGCTCCTCTTCATACTCCTTATCCCCGGCGGAATCCAGATTCTGATGTTCATGAAGCGGGCCGTTCATGTAGACAGTCGTTACAAGATCCGTCCGTTGTGGTACCGTCTGCAAGTTTTTCTGTCTGTCATAATGGTTGCACAGCACGTCACCAGGCTCATCACACTTGGTGTGCTAGGTATGTCAGGTTTCCTTATTTTAAAACCTTATTAACAAATTTAAATCGTGTTTAGTCCTATTTCCATGTATGAGGCACGTTCACACACACCAACAAAGTGAGACTATTTGGGGTCAAATCAAATCACGACCCAAATAGTCGCACTTATTTGTGTGTGCACACAAATAATTACGATTTGGAGCGAGATTTAAACTGCACTAGCAGTGCGTCTTTTTGTAAATAGTTTTATTTGCTGTGTGAACAGTGCACCAAAAAATCCTGGTTTTTTTAATCCCATCATGCAACGAGCGTGCTGGGCAGCTGCCATTGATTGTGCGTTACACATTAGAATTGGGCGTACGCAGTTTGATTAAGAAATCCTACTGGTGCGATTGAGGTTGCGCTTTTTTGTCTGTGTGGAGATAACAAAAAGCGAGACTATTTGGGTTGTGGTTTGGAGCACGACCCAAATACATGAAATAGTCACTCTTTTTGGTGTGCGTGAACGTGCCTATATTGTGTAGTTCTTGATAATTTCATTTCTTTTTGATTTGTTTTGTTTCATTTGGTTTGGTTTAGTTTCATTTCATAATTTTGTTTTGTTTCGGATTGTTTTGTTTTAATTTGATTTGATTTATTTATTGAAAAGTGAGCGAAGAAAAACTTAGTGGAGTGGGATTCGAACCAGGGACCTCCGGAATACCATACCATGTCGGATTTCTCAAACTTTTTTAAGCAGTAAACCCTCCTCCCGAGCAGTTTTAACTTCAGGATTTTAGCGGCAGAAAAAAACGATCAGTTTTAAATATAAAACCGTTTTAGAGCATCCAGACACAATTTGTTAAAACCGATCTCAATAACACGGTGATTTTTAATTGTGAATTTAAAACGTTGTTTTGAACGTACCCTATAGATGATTTCTCAAAAGAACTAAGAAAAAACCTGTTATTTTCAATACTGTGCTGCAAAATAGTAGCTGTTTACATTATGTTGGTATACATACATACAGTACATGATGTATAGGACTAGATAACCGTGCATCTAAACTGACTAGACAAATTCAAATTTGTTTTTAAGGAGTACTCAATTGGTCATATTTTCGCCAATGCCAGCCCCAATATGCTTAAATTCTACATGCTGTATGGTGATAGCCAAGACATGGTTGTATCACATATCTGAATCTTGAAGTGATAAACAGTTTGATTTTACATGTAACATAATGGGTCCCGACACAGTGTTGCATTTTTTTCTGGGACACCCTATAGAGTGGAGGCCATAGTATCTGGGAAACTGTCTAACAATAGGCAGGATATTTCTTGACAATAGACCCCAACAACTGCATGTAACTGACTGGAGTGTCATCAGGCATTGCTGACAATCTTAGTAATTTGAATAAAAGAGCACAAAGTGTCTTCTGGTGTGTTAAGGTCAGCATTCCCTATGTTCCCTGGGTTTCCCTAGATGTTGTTGTTAGTCTACCGTTTTATTTACCTGGCAAGGCCTAACCCTGACACACCCTAAATCTTCTAACTAGTACATGATGTAAATCACATCTGCATATCTGTAAGACACAGTGGGTACGTTCAGACAGCGTGTTAAATTCGCTATTTAAACAACTGTTTTAACCTGATCAGTTTTAGCAATAGGCCTATGTGTCTGGCCGCTCTAACATGTCTAAAACAGTTTTACATCGAAAACCGATCGGTTTTATCCGCCGCTAAAACACCAAAGTTAAAACTGCTTGGGAGGAAGGTTTAGCACTTAACCCTTACAAAAATATCTGCAAGCTTGCCGCAACTGCACGCAAACTTGCACGGGTTCAAATATGTAAATAAGCTTGCGGCAAGCTTGCGGCAAGCATGCAGGTAAGCTTACCTCAAGCCTGCAGGCAAGGTTGCCACAAGCCTGCGACAAGCTTGCGGCAAGAAGAATTTATAAAGCATATTGGGTCTGAAATTGGTGAAAATATTACCAATTGAAAGAGTACATACTGTACAAATTTGCAAGAATAACACGCATAGTGGTCAATACACACATAATGTGTATGAAAGAAAGATGAAAATCAGGTTTTGAGGTTGGATAGTTCAGTCTTAGTTTTTTCACTCAATTTCAGTCAAATTTTGCTCAAATTCTACATGTACTGTATATGGCGATAGCCAAGACATGGCTGTATAACATATCTGAATCTTGAAGTGATTTTTTATAACAGTTTAATTTTCATATAATTAATAGTTCCAACGCGAAGTGTTGTGGTTTTTTGGGGGACACCCTGTATAGTGTAGGAGTCCCCAAGTTTTCTGTATAGTGCAGTTTGTTATATTGGCGTTTCACTATACATGTTTTTGTCAATGTTACAGAAAAGGTTAAGATAAAATTTGTGACTGATTGTTTTTGGTTGACTTGCACTTTCAGGAAATGAAGATAGCATGGTGGACCTATACGGCTATCTGGAGCTTACTGGTTGCTTCTGCATGACCTGCTATCTCCTCTCCATAGTCATCCTAACCATGGAACGATCTCGAGCGCTCGGGAGCCGAAAGTCCGGCCACGTCTCTGTGCTGCTGCTGTTCTGGGCCCTCACATTCGCCAACGAGAACATTACCTTCGTATCGTGGTCCAGTTCTTTCTGGTGGTGGAAGATGGAGACTCGTGCGGATACGGTGGAGCTGGTTTTGTGGGTAGTGCGCTACGTTTGCTCTCTGGTGCTGTTCGTCGTTGGGTTGTGGGCACCAGGCTTGCCTAGGAAAAGCTACAGCGTTCTGATACAGGAGGATAGTGATGGGGAACATCAGGTAATAAGCTCTGGAGCCAATTTCAAGGCCCTGCTTAGCACAAAACTTTGCTAACCATGAAATCTCTGTCCTAATAAAAAACAAGATTATGTGGATCGGTTTGCGGAAACACCATGTAAAGAATCGTTCGTGCTTTCGCACTTCTATTTTGTTTTCACTTCTGCTAAGCACAAAAATTGCTTAGCAAAAAACTGTCTTGCCCAATAAAACAAACCAAAATTCCATTTGATATTCATGGTCAGGGAGCAACAGCCAAAGAACAATCACAAGTGATACAGAACACATGGAAATTTGGTTGTTAACCCTGTTTTTATTAAGACAGAAATGTCATGCTTAGAAGATTGTTGTGCTAAGCAGCGCCGTGAAATTGGCCTCTGGTCTGAACATGCTGAATGACAATTGTTGTGTTGTATATTTTGCTTTGGTCTTATTGTTGTGCAAACAAGGCAACCCTATCCTATTCATGAGCCTTTCCTGCCCAAATGTTGGTGTTCATTTCAATAAAGATAAATTCAAAACTAAATTTTAAAGGTGCAGTACAGGATTGGTAACATACCTACATATATGTAAAGATAATTGTTCACAGATTTGCGAATAATTTCAGGATATGAAGATGGTACTGGTAGAAACATACTGTCAAAATATTTCCAGTCGAAATGCTGTATTTTATCCGGAATTAGTAAATCTCGGGGTGAGATCAAAACTCCTGTATAAAGATTTAAAAATACCGTGAGCATTTTTCAGTTTCTGATGATGATGTGAGCTGAAAATTTCACAGGTTTGTTTTTATTCCATGACAAATCAAATTACGAATAGTCTGTGGATGTTATTATGTCACCTTTTACCAATCCTGTATTATGCCTTTAAATTACTAATTCAGCTACCCTGCATGATCACTGTCCCATTTGAAAAATTCATTAAACTGGCACTTACAACAAATTCATTATTATTATGACTGCACTTCTTCACCTCTTCAACTTCAAATTTGAGTATGAAAATAGTGCTCCGCATAAATGACATCACACGAGTGATTTGGCCGACGTGCGAATGTACAAAATTCCTGGATGTCAGACAAACTTTTCACCAATGTGCGCGGTACATGCAAGCGCAACATACGGATAGTACAATGAATATCAAAATAGCTCTTCGCATTAATGATGTCACCCGAGTGATTTGGCACATGTACAAAATCCCCGGATATCAGACAAACTTTTCACTAATGTGCGCTTGCACGCAACATACGGACGAATTTGTCGTATACTCATACGTATAATTAATCACTGTGAAAATGACGTCGACCGTGAGTAGTGGTACGTTCATCAACGTTACTCTTAATGAAGATGACGGTGTCCAAGTGGTGCAAAATTTGATATTTCTGTTTGGAAAATTATTCAAACATCTGGCTGAAGCGTTGGTTACATTGTCGTGGAGTAACAGTCACTGACAAAACGAGTGATTTGTTGGAAAGGTGGGCTTAATTTAAGCTTGGTGATCACCTACCATAGGCCTAGTCTGAGTATCACCCATTCTACTCCGTGTCACGCATGCATAATCCTGCTGCCCGACGGCGACTACCCCCTTGCATGTCATCAGTTTACGCGGGTAAACTGCGTTCACGCATTGTATCTGAAATATATTGGACAGGGTATCACCGATCCATGCATGTGTAGCGCCCTCAGCGAAATAATTACACAAATTTGATCAAACCATCTAGAAATAGGTCAATTTTATAAAAAACAAAAAACAAAAAACAAACATATACATACTCTAGTTCGTAAAAATATGAAACTTCCCATACATTTTTTAATACACCAATAACACATTGGCAAACTCTCATCTGTTTTCAATATCCGTTTTATTAGGTCTTTAAATGGTTCATGATCCCACATCTAACAAATAGGTAGTCCCTATCACTGATGCTGCCCTCAAAAAGGTCCGATACAAAAACCCCACTGCCTATCCCATTCGGTGAAACTGCAATTAAATCTTTGAAAGTAGAATGATTTTTGTAACTGGAATAAACGTTTCCTTGTCTTTCAAAATGTCTAGGCATTTGTACCAAACATTCTGTGCAGTCCACAACATGCCTGATATTTTTAAAGGTAGTATCATACTTTGGTAGCATACCGAAACAAGAAATGTTCACAGATTTACCCATAACTAATACAGGGTATGAAGATGATGATGCTAGAAACATACCGTTAACATTTGTCTGCCTGAAATGCTGTATTTATCCAGAAAAAATTAAAACCAGTGACCAAAATGATTTTTGATCTTTTACAGATCAAAAATAAACGAGAGAAGACTTAAGAAATACTGTGGCCGTTTTTCACGATTTTCTCGAAATATGGGCACCGTAATGGAATGTAATGTACACAGATGACTGTTACTGTATCTTCCTTGATATTTGTGCCCATGAATCTGTATTTCTTTGATATTACCTTTAAAGGTTTACAATATTAGTCACGATATTGCCTTTAAAGGAATAAAATGTTTTGAGGAGAAACCTCTTAAAGTGTTGACATGATGGGAACATTATAATAATAATAATAATAAACATTTATACAGAGTGCTTAAATACCATGTATACAGGCGTTTCTAAGCGCTTAAAGGTAATATCATACTTTGGTTTTTATCAAAGAAATGATACAGATTCATGGGCAAAAATATCAAGACAGATACAGTAACAGTCATCTGTGACTTGAAAATTTCAGTCCCATACGGTTCCCACTTTTTGAGAAAACAGTGAAAAACAGGCGCTCTACCAACTAGGAACCATCCTTTCCTACGTTGGTGGTGACCAGAATAGTCAATTATCTTTGTTCGTTTGGCAGTATCAGAAGCCATGAAACCACGCACATACCGCCATACCCCAGGGATCATTTCCCCGATGCGCAGCAATGCTGCAACCTGGTGTGGTACATGAGGGATCACTCAAAGAGAATACAGCTTTTTAATTAATATAATCATCGAAGTTTTTACTATTATTATACTGATGGCTTTTCAGTAGGTTTTTATCTCACCACTCTTAGTTACATTACATGTAATGTTCATGTGTACGTCAGGATCTGGATGGAATTGCTTAGGAAATGAAGTAGAGCCATGAAGTGCACATAATGTACGACAAACCAGTGAAAAAATGTCATATTTTTTTTTCATCACCTTTGACAGAATTCAAAACTCAATGCACTGGGTTTTTATTATGATCCTTATTTTGGCTTCCACTATCGTCAGAGTTTTTCATTATTAGATGATTCTTCAGTATCATTGCTTCAATTTTTGCACGAAGAAGAAACTTGTCATAGATAGTCTGTGTGCCTTGGTCTCTTTTCGTGGAAGCAGGGCTGCTGTCATCTCCATCTTTGTTCGTGCTGTATCGGCAGCATGCGCAATGCCATTCGACTACACTGAATAGACCAGATTCCACATGTTCAGATAGGTTTGTGTCCTCTTCTTCGAAACTCTCTGCAAAAGACCCGGCGTTCTCTGCAAAAGGCCCGGCACTCTCTGCAAAAGACCCGGCACTCTCTGCAAAAGGCCCGGCACTCTCTGCAATAGACCCGGCACTCTCTGCAATAGGCCCGGCACTCTCCGCAAAAGACCCGGCACTCTCTGCAAAAGACCCGGCACTCTCTGCAAAAGGTCCGGCACTCTCTGCAAAAGGTCCGGCACTCTCTGCAAAAGGCCCGGCACTCTCTGCAAAAGGCCCGGCACTCTCTGCAAAAGGCCCGGCACTCTCTGCAATAGGCCCGGCACTCTCTGCAAAAGACCCGGCACTCTCTGCAAAAGGCCCGGCACTCTCTGCAAAAGACCCGGCACTCCTTGCAGAAGACCCGGCACTCTTTGCAAAAGACCCGGCCCTCACTGCAAAAGGCCCTGCACTCCTTGCAAAAGACCCGGCACTCTCTGTTAAAGACCCGGCACTCACTGCAAAAGGCCCGGCACTCCCTGCAAAAGACCCGGCACTCTCTGCAAAAGACCCGGCCAACTGGTTTCCTTCGGTAGCACTTGCAGACGGAAGATACAGTGCTGTGGCTTCTTCAGTCTTCTGTTTTTTGGAAACGGGTGCAGCACTTGATGTTCGGCCTTTGCGTTCTCTCTTCAAATTCTCCCCCTGAAAATTTGTACAAAAAAAATCATACAATAACAATAATGTGGACCGGATCGGTTTGCGGAAACACCATGAAAGAATCATTTGTACTTTCGCACTTCTCGTAAGGTCTCAACGTTTCGACTAGCCTGCTCTAGTCCTCATCAGGAAACGTCCAGTGTGTTCGTAGAGTAATATTGTAATAAAAGGAGCGCTCCGTGCTGTCCTGCATGCATATGTACACATGTACTGCACGGGTCTACTTTTGCTGCATACATTCTGTGCTCGTGTACACAAATCTGGTTACGCATCTCCCTCTCGACTCCGATCAATTCAAAACCATTTCTTCTCTATAGCACCATGCTCAAATCCATTGATTTTGCATTCATTGCGAGTAAATCTCGTTTGTCTCCGAAGTTTCGTGAAAGTTTGACCAAATTCTTTCCAAAATACTGCGTTTTGAATGAGGTTGTTTCATTCAAGCTACATTTTTGAAGATTTCTCGTACATCAACCTAACATAAGCAGCCATTTTGGAAAATTATGAGACACAAATGCTTTCATAAAGTTGAGTTTGCGTTTGAAGTACTGTGATTGTTGAAAATGTGACGTTCGATATCAAAAAACTAGCAGAATGAAACACTTGACCTTTCTTCCTTTAACTTGGAATATCTCTGTCAATTTTTAAGGTACTGAGTTAAACTAAACACCATTGTATTTCTCACTTAACAAGCTTTCTAGCGATACCAAACTTGTTGGGTTCCTTCACAAATGTAAAATTTCATCGTCCTCCCTACTTTCAGCAAATGTTCCCGAGTCCTTAAAACCCCAGATAGAAGAATTTTGTGCAACATTTCAGAGTGAAAAATACAATTTTCGTACACGCATGTTGCGAACTTGAACACGGCCCGTCGGCCATTTTGTCTGGTCTGGCTAGTCTAGTTTAGTCTGGTACCTACAACCTACGTGTCAAAAGTCCACACAATGAGAGCAGACACTAGACCATATTTTCGTCTGCGCGTCTGCGGCCGTTACGTGCGTTCATTACCGTTTTTACCTCATGTAATTTCCCTCCAAAATCAAAGCCCTGCCCTCTTTCCACAAATTTAACCTTGCTAATAATATTGAAGAGGACATCACAAACATATATTCATGGAGAAATAAACATTTTCACGAACGCACGGAATGGCCGCAGACGAGAATATGGTCAAGTGTCTGCTCTCATTGTGTGGACATTTGATACGTTGGTTGTAGGTACCAGACTAAACAAGACTAGCCAGACCAGACAAAATGGCCGACAAGCCATGGTATATTCATGGAGGTAGAAATAGATTTAGTAAGTCTCTGTACAAAAAGTTTGTTTTTATTTCCTTTGGAGATATCGTACATGTACCTGACACTAGTGACACTGACAGTACACACATGTACATCATTACCAAGCTAACTTAACCACATGTGTTAACTACACATCACTCAGTTCAACCTACAGTCAATCTTATGTAAAACACATCCATCACCCAAAACTGCAGTAAACTGAATAAATTTGTAAAAATTATAAATAGCTCACCTGCTCACCAGGACCAACGAGAGATGGTATTGGATCCGGATGTTCTGGTGTTGGTCCTTTCCCTCCGACGAAATGCTTTGTACAGATATATGTATTCCTGTTTACTTTGGTCCTGTCGAAATTCTTGCGTGCACAGGCCCGAATCCATCGATCACATTTTTCTCCCTTTGTAATCGGCTTTGGAAAGGGCAAAAACGACACTCCTTGCATATGAGGCTTGTCCGGATATCTGGAGTCACTGTTACAAGTGCCATAACAGCAGTGTTTAGTTGAAACCATGTCGGAAAATGAGTACAGTAACCATCAACTGTACACAATAATCATTGACTCACACACTGTACTGTATGCTACTACATGTACTGTAGTGAACACCATATGCATGCATGCTTGCACACACACACCACACATTTGCATGGCTGCAATGTTTGTCTGATATACTGTTTGACGTCACTGCATTCAGCCTGCTATTTTTAGCACTAGTGTGGAGTGCTGTATAGTGTACACACACCCATGCATAATTCTGTGTGCATTCAATTGCTAGGCTTTGACCCCAAGCATGCGTGACCTTTATAAAGGCAACAAAGTAATAGGTCTGGATAGTGCTTAGCAGATCTTTACAATGTACACATACATGTACAACCATGTGCACAGTATATACACACCACTATTGACCATAATGATGTAATGTATGGCACAGCTTATAGTGCTTCTGAATAAAGTGAAATACTTCCACGTTTTGTGAAGGGGAATATGAATTCATTATTCAACGTGCAGTTCATGTCAATTTCTCTATTTTGATTACCAGTATATATATACAGGGGCCAATTTCATAAAACTGTTAAAGGTTGTATCATACTTTGGTATAAGAGACCAAAACAGAAATGTTCACAGATTTACGTATAACTTACAGGGTATGAAGATGGTGCTGGTAGAAACCTACCGTTAAAATATTTCCGCCTGAAATGGTGTATTTATCCAGAAATTAGTAAAACAACGACCGAAAATCTTTTTGATCTTTTAAAAGATCAAAATACTGAAAAGAGAAAAGACTTAAAAATTACTGTGGCTGTTTTTCACTGTTTTCTCAAAATGTGGGCAACGTATGGGACTGAAATTTTCACAGATTACTTTTACTGTATCTTCCTTGATATTTCTGCCCATGAATCTGTACTTCTTTGACAAAAACCAAAGTATGATACTATACCTTTAAATAAAAAGAGAAAAGCCATGCTATGATATCAAGGTAAAATATTATTGTGTCAACATCAGTAGTGCGTGTGAAAAAAATACAAACCACCTGCCCTCCCTATTTTTCGGGGCAATAAAAACATTTGCCAAAAAAGGGCATTTCCCAACCCCCCACCCTATTTTTCCCCAATGTACTAATAGGAAACACAGCTATTTTTTGTTTGGCCTAATCATAAAATTGATTAAATACTGGTGTACACACCTACAAAAGTTGTTTTTTTTGCGTACCGGTATTTCTGCTATCCAGATGAACAAAGCGTAATAAACAACATCTGTAAGGAAGTTTAATTAAGACCTTCACTTCTGTTTGAGTACCAAATTCAGCCAAAACGCACATCTTTGCAAATCCTATATGCTCCCTTTAAGTATAAAACCAAAAGTGAAAATTGAGGAAAAGTGACTGGAGCTGGACTCAAACCTTAGACCCCTGGAATACTGTACCTTTTTTTGTTCACTTTTCAATGACTTAAAGTTAATTCAGCCAGTTTCCCTTGTGGTTATTTTCAGATGATTCCTCCTTTGATTCAATTTTTGTTATCGCCCTTCCCGGCCTTTTGTTCTCCTCAAATACATTTCAATGCATGGGAGACTTTTGACTAACCATTGTTAATCTTAAAGGTAATATCATACTTTGGTTTTTGTCTAAGAAGTACAGATTCATGGGCAAAAATATTCAAGAACGATACAGTAATAGTCATCTGTGAAAATTTCAGTCCCATACGGTGCCCACTTTTTGAGAAAACAGTGAAAAACAGCCACGGTATTTCTTAAGTCTTTTTCTCTTTTATTTTTGATCTTTTAAAAGATCAAAAAGATTTTCGGTCGTTGTTTTACTAATTTCTGGAAAAACACACCATTTCAGGTGGAAAAATGTCAACTGTAGGTTTCTACTAGCATCATCTTCATACCCTGAAAGTTATACGTAAATCTGTGAACAATTTCTGTTTTGGTCTCTTACCAAAATATGATACAACCTTTAAGAGGGCACGCTACACCAGTCTCGGGGAAAGTGCGTCGATTTTGTCATTGCTTTTGTGCACGAATATTCATTCTAAACACTATAGCCGTAAAATAAGCGCATGAAAATACCTGGTACATACTGTACAGTGTCCGGTTGTGGTGGCAGGGGAGGACATGAGTTCCTAAGAACAAACAAATGCAGAATCTGTGGAGATTGGCTATCAAAAGGGCGAGTTACAAACGATCATGGTGGCTGACGGCAAACAGCATAGTGTTTTGTGCACAGAGTTTTTACTTTGGCAAGCAAGACCAAGCACATACTTCCTTGCCAAACATAATAATTTCACCTCACTTTGTGTTTTCTGGCATTAAAATTGGGGTGGGCAGCAATGTGAATTTAATGTTCACAGCTTTTTCCTGCGACTTTTGGAAAGTTTTTTAATCAACATACTTAAAGGTACAATACATGATTGGTAAAGGTCACAGGACTGCACTCATACTTTGTCTGATCAAACATGTACATGAAATAATAAACCTGTGAATATTTGAGCTCAATCGGACATCTGACTCACGAGGAAATAGCGAAAACCCGACTCAATTTTTCTTATCAAACATGAAGAATACTTTACTTTTTGTTTGTTCCAAAAATCGTTCGGGCATGAAAAACCCAGCATCAGATGAACTAAGATTTCCCATGGTCACTGCTTGCACTGTTTACAAACTGTTGAGTCCATTTTCTGTCTCAAACTCAATGATTATTTTTTGGAGGCCTTGCAAATCCTATATGCTCCCTTTAAAGCATAGTACAGAAGTTTTCAGGAGAATGGTAGTTTGCTGCACTCTATCGACAGCCTGCTCCAAAAGTATCCCATTGAATACTTATCGTCATTCCTTTGCAGCCTTTGATCAAGGATGAAGCGCAAGGTGCCGGAGGTGAGAAGTCTACCTGGGCAGATGTTTGGACCAAGACAAAGATGATCTTTCCATATATCTGGCCTAAGGGACGCTACGTGCTTCAGCTACGTATCCTAGTCTGCTTTATCTTCCTGGTGGCTGTCCGTGTCATCAATGTGTACGTGCCTATCCTGAGCGGTAATATAGGTGAGAATTTGGTCCACAGTGGCCAGCTTTGATCATTTCAACTGTCCAATAAGCCTTTCGCTAAAAGTTAAAATTAAACAATATCTAGTTGTTCTTGAGTTTGAGTATGGTACACCCACTCCAACACGAAGCTGGTCAACTCGTATGCTGGCCAACTCGTATGGCAAACGACTCGTACGCTGTTTGGTCAACTCGTATGCCGACCAGCTCATACGCCGACCAGCTCATACCCCAACCAACTCGTACGCCAACCAACTTTTGCGCCATATATAATTAAGCTTGTAGTTTGTAAACGTTGGCCACTTTTTTCCTTCAGTAGACCGGATATCCAGTCCCTCAAAAAACATATTTATTTCATTCTTACAAATACAATGTACTATCTTATTATTATGCTGGTGGCGTACGAGTTGGTTGGCGTACGAGTTGGTTGGCGTACGAGTCGGTCGGTGTACGAGTTCGGGTGTATGAATTGGTCGGCGTATGAGCTGACCAGCAATCCTCCAACACTGCATGTGATATAATTTGCAGCACATTCAAAACTACATACATTGTATCTTTTCATGATTACTCCACAGTGAATGCATTGACATCTGTCAACGGGGGCAAGATAATATTTCCATGGCAACTGATTGCTATATACGTCGTTCTGAGGTTTCTGCAGGGAAGTGGCTCAGGTGAGTTCAATGTTACATATTTTGGGTTCATTGAGGTCATACATGTATTTGGAATTAACCAAATCAAACACTTTTGATCTCAGGCTGTGCTCCGTGATCATGGGTTGATGTGGCTGGCAGCCAAGGGCGCCCATGAATGCCTGCAACTCAATCACGTTGTAGTCACATCCTTTGCAATTCAGCACCCCAGCTACGAGTAAGGATGATTAGCCTCCCAAATTATTATTATATTACTATTACATGTATATACCTTCCTTGGTCACCAGCGGCTACAAAAATTCCCCTTTGTGAATGAATTTGAATAGTGACTTGAATAGTGTCCGAGTCCGGTCCGTCCGAGTCCAAGACTGAGTCCGAGTCGAGTCCATCTAAGACTGAGTCCGAGACCAAGACCAGGTCAATACATCCAAGACCGAGTCCGACTCCGTGCGAGACCGAGTCCGACTCCGGTCAAAATCACACAAACCTGTATCAATTTGCTTTTGTTTTTTCTTCAAAATTACAAAGACACCAAGTTGAAATACCGGCCTCGGTACAGATTTGCTTTAAGAAATCTGCTTTTGACATTGCAAAAAGCTACTGATGACTTTGCAGTAAGAAATCAAGTTGGCATACACTCAAAACTGGTGAAACTTGCCGGTCTCAAGCCGGACTCGGCCCGAGTCATAGAGTCATGAACCTCCGAGTCCAGGACCAAAGTCCGGCAAAGTCTGTCTCGAGTCTGGTCTCGAGTCCAAGACCGGACTCGAGTCTCACAGCACTGGTGACTCTAATAGGTAGTCTTGACCGGCGACGTTCGTTTTGTTAATAGAAGACGAAAGTAAAGAAGGGAGCAGTCTATTACATCTGGCTCAAAACGAAAATCTAGACAATTTTGGCAATGGGCCTCTAGAAATACCAGGCAGCACTTATTTGCATAATTTATTTAGCTCATCAGTGCCATAGTTTGTGTCTTTAAGACCCTGACATTGATATATGAGGAAGATTGAGCGATGCGCATCTAGGATCTTTGGCAAAATGAAACGTTGCAAAAGAAAGATGTTGGACTTCACATATTGGCATTGGAATTTGCAAGAAGTGAATTGGGGCATTGAGAAGTTAAAAAGCCATCAGATCACTGCAATACATAATATAGGGTGCACAAAAAGAAACTTCCGTTGATTTTGACGCCCTAACCCTTTGAATCTAATCGGTTTGGCGTGATATGAGTAGTCTGAGTGTTTAGGACACATCTTAAGCTGCAGTTTGATACCCTACTTGATGCCAAGGACTCAACACTGTTCAATACACACACCATTGTTTGTCAAAAGTTACAAAACCAAAAGTTGCACTATTAGGTTTACAGTGTGTAGCTGCACGTAACCCATTGTCGACCCAAACAATATCGCCCTCCCTATGCAATGTATGATAAGTTCAACCTGTTTGAACTTGTTAACCTACAAGTGCAACTTTTGATTTTGTATCTTTTGACAAAGTTGAAGTATATGCGCAGCTCAGGCTGGGTCACTGTCTACCAAATCTGCGATGCCTTTGTGCGCGTGCATTGCACCCTAATGAATACTTACAGTAGCCACTGCTTGAAATAGAAATGGTGGGTCAATTGTGAGCGTGATCCAAAATTAGGTAACATCCAAAAACATGAAATAAATTTCCTTCAACACCCTTAAAAATAACTTCTTTTCACTAAGAAATGACAATATTTTTTTAATATAAAAGAAATTTCTTACACTATTTAATTAACCAAAGTTTTAATAATAAAAAAAAATCTGTAGTCTCAGTTGAAGGTAGTCATTTTTATTGATGTCCGTCCCTCACGCCCTAAAATCTTCTTTAAAAATGGCACATGGTGTCAGGGCTAAACATTCACATGTTTTTACTGACAATAAGTATTCAAGAAATCTTTAGCGAAGCAATTAATGGATTGATGTCCGTCCCTCATGTGGATCATTGAAAAGTGAACAAAGAAAAATTGACTGGAGCGGGATTCGAACCGGCGACCTCCTGAATACCGTACAGGCGCTCTACCAACTGAGCCATCCAGCCCTATACGTTGGTGGTGACCCCAATAGTCAACTATCCTTGTTCGTTTGGCAGTCAGAAGCCATGAAACCACTCACACACCGCCACACCTCATGTGGATCACGCTCTTTGCCAAAAAATGTCAAGATAGTCTTTTTTAGCAGTGTGTTTGCTGCCCTCTGTTGGCATGATGAGGCAATTTATTCTTCACACAAACAAAACTAAAGTTGCCTGTCCAGACAATGACATAGATAAAAATCCTTTTGACATGGTGCCTAACTTTCCTCTTAGCTGGTTTTGATAGGACTTTGATCTGTCATCTGCTGTACACTGGCTCTTTTGACCAGCCGACGAGGAAGTGGCTATAATTGGAACTGGCTTCTTACGTTTAAACTTGTCTTTGATTTTTAGCTGGAATTGGACTCTTGAGCAATGCTCGTACTTTCCTTTGGATTGAAGTATTGCAGTACACAACTAAGAGCATCATGGTTCGTGTCTTCAGTCACATGCACAGGTATTATTATTATTAGTCATTTGATGCAAAAAATTGACTAACATTTGTTGTCCCTGTTATAGCCGACACTGAAATTTGACAAGGAGGTATCATTGAAATTGACGTCAAACCCTTTTCATTTCTTTTTTGGCAAGTTTTTTGTCATACTTCACTTCTGTGGAGCCGAGGCTAAGATTCAGATATTGGGATTGTGATAAGATGGGTCCCAAAACTATTACGAAAGGAAAACTACTTTTTGAAAAGTTACTTACCTAAATATACCTTGGTGATGTCCTCTTCTACATTATTAGCAAGGTTAATTTTGTGGAAAGAGGGCAGGGCTTTGCTTTTTGAGGGAAATTATGTGGTAAAAACGGTAATGAAGATGTAACTTTTCACAGTTGCACAGACGGCCGCACACGGGAATAGTCTGGTTTCCACTCTGACATTTTGAAGACTCTTGATCTGTTTGGTTTGGGCACTAGACTAACCAGACCAGACAAAATGGCCTCACGCGATCAGATGGGCTGTGTTCAAGTTTGCAAGAAGCTTGTATGAAATTTGCATTTTTACACTGAAATGTTGCACGAGTTTCTTCAATACATGTATTGGCTTTTAAGGACCCTGGAACATTTGCTGAAAGTCAAAAATATCATTTTTGAGGAGTGGAAGCTATTTAAGAGAGCTAAAATAATCAATGTGTTTTGGGGATCCCATCTTATCACAATCCCCCAGATCTCAAAATGCAAATAGTACATCTACATGTAGGAACTAGAGAAACTGCGTAACAATGTGACTTTAAAAAGATTTAAAAGTAAAAAATCAGTCCTCAATCACCAACATATTTGATGGAGGGAAAATTTTCGACCCTACTGGGTCTTCACCAGTGCTTGCAATGGTGTTTTGATTGCTGGGAATTCTACATTCAAACATTCATTCTATTTATCTATGTTTGCGGAAATTTTTTAAATGTGGTCTTCTTACGGAAATGCTGTTTTCAATAGAATCTTGACCCCCTCCGAATCCTTCACGGTTACACCACACTTTCGAAATGCTACTAAATCGTTAAGACGAACTAAGGGCCTGTTTGTTTAAGGCAAAGGATCCCATATTTAGGGATCCACGTCTTATGCAGGGTACACTAAAATGGGATCCAGATCCGCAGAATCCATGATCCTGTGCATTAAACAAACGGGCCCAGATTTTCCATGGTGACTGATGTTTGCACTTTTTACGAACTGACATGTTGAGTGCATTTTCTGTCTCAAGCTCAATAATTGTTTTTTGGAGGCCTTACAAATCCTGTACGCAGCCTTTAATATCTTGGACTTTGTGCTATTTACGCAGTTTGTCAATGCAATGGCATTTGAACCGGAAGACGGGGGAGTTACTTCGCATGATGGACAGAGGTACACTCAGTGTCAACAATCTCCTCAGGTCAGTGTACATAACGTATAATTGTCGCTTCCGGTATAATGTCAATCAAACTATGCGCATTACCCAATGCGCGGTATTTTTGAACGCATGAGGGCGCTGTTAGGTGTACAACTTTATTTACTTCCAGGGGTACGGTCCGGTTAACTGTCAATTGAGCAGAGGTCATTTTAGGACAATTTTGTCTTTTGGGATACGATAGAAGTGTATATTTTTACTACGACATGTACATGTACGAGTTGTATTCTGACACAGCGGTACACAAGAACAAGGCATTGTCAAAAGACCCCCGGAAGTATTTCGAAGCGCCCTCAAGCGTTCAAAAATACCGCGCATTGCAGGACGCCATTTAAAGGTTGTATCATACTTTGGTTTTTATCAAAGAAATACAGATTCATGGGCAAAAATATCAAGGAAGATACAGTAAAAGTAATTTGTAAAAATTTCAGTCCCATACGGTGCCCACTTTTTTAGAAGACCAGTGAAAAACAGCCACAGTATTTTTTAAGTCTTTTCTCTTTTATTTTAGATCTTTTAAAAGATCAAAAAGATTTGTGGTCGTTGTTTTACTAATTTCTGGATAAATACACCATTTCATGCGGAAACATTTTAACGGTAGGTTTCTACTAGCATCATCTTCATTCCCTGAAAGTTATACGTAAATCTGTGAACATGTCTGTTTTGGTCTCTTACCAAAGTATGATACTACCTTTAAAGGTAGTATCATACTTTGGTAGCATACCGAAACAGAAATCTTCACAGATTTACCTATAACTTACAGGGTATGAAGACAGTGATGGTAGAAACATACCATTAAATTTCTTCTGCCTGAAATGCTGTATTTATCCAGAAAAGACTCAAACCAGGGACTCAAATTATTTTAAAGATCAAAAATAAAAGAGAAAAGACTTCAGAAATACTGTGGCCGTTTTTCAGTGTTTTCTCAAAAAGTGGGCACCATATGAGACTGAAATTTTCACAGATGACTGTGACTGTATCTTCCTTGATATTTTTGCTCATGAATCTGTACCTCTTTGACAAAAACCAAAGTATGATACTACCTTTAATTAGACATTTTCTTGTGAGTTGGGTGTCAGTTCGTAGTGTCGGCGACGAATTATACTGCAGATTGTACAGGTACACACTTGTATGACCATTGTATGACCACCATTAGTCACCGCTTTCAACCTTGACAATGACTCTGTTTCTCTCTTTGATTGTTTGCAGTTACATCATCTTTCAGATTATGCCCACCATTGTTGACATCATCGTTGCTATCGTGTTCTTTATCACCTCATTCAATGCCTGGTTTGGTCTGATAGTCTTCGTTGCTATGGTGGGGTATCTTGGTAAGTGCACTGGCATATAAATTAATACATCGTCATAGTTTTCACGAACGAACAGAATGAATTTGGCAAAAATATTTTTTTTTTCAAAATTTTTTGGGGGGCCAAAATCAATTAAGGCCATTGTAACAGACATCTTGGCGAAATTCTTTAGTCAAAATCAGATGAAATCAATAGAATCATGAAAATCAATAGAGGGCAAATATCACCTACTTGTAAGTGCTATTTTAAAGAGGATGTTCAACACTCAACAAACCTTTATTTCTTAGAACTATTATCCTTAATTTACTTTTTATCTATCTGACACTGAACACAGAAAGAGAGTCTTTTTTTTTTTTTTTTTTTAAAACATGCTCAACTTGCAAGCTCCCCAAAATTCAGATTCTCTGAATTTTGTAATGGGGCAGCAGACAAATCTGTGTGATTTTGTGGTGTGAGATATGGGAGCCTTAAAGGTAGTATCATACTTTGGTAAGAAACCAAAACAGAAATGTTCACAGATTTACATATAACTTACAGGGTATGAAGATGGTGGTGGTAGAAACATATCTTTAAAATATTTTCGCCTGAAATTGTGTATTTATCCAGAAATTAGTAAAACAACGACTGAAAATCTTTTTGAACTTTTAAAAGATCAAAAATAGAAGAGAAAAGACTTAAGAAATACTGTGGCCGTTTTTCACTGTTTTCTCAAAAAGTGGACACCATATGGGACTGAAATTTTCACAGATGACTGTTATTTTCCTTGATATTTTTGCCCATGAATCTGTATTTCTTTGACAAAAACCAAAGTATGATACTACCGAGGGGGCGAATTTAGCAAAAGTGCTAGTCTTTGTTCACGACTATGTTATTACTTGTACGAACCGACGACCCGCACTGACCTGCATGCATATATGTACATGTATATAAAGGCCTCTCTCAAACATAGTCTTGGGAATCTCCCAAATCTCCCCCCGAAAACAGGGTGAAAACCATAGATCTATATACTAAAATTACTAGAGCGCTAGCTCCGCGTTCTCCGCGCGTAGACGATTTGAAGCCGTTCTGGGGACAGTCATTTTGAATTTGAGTGCGTGTCTGTGGAACAAGAACACTTTGACTGGAATGCCTTTCGAAGAATGTACTCAATATGCAACGCGCAAGTCTGTGCAAACGGTACCCGTAGCGCATCTTTATGACGCTTTCAATCATTGCGTGACTGAAGTGCAGAGCGTGTGTGCGCACGGCGATAAATGAAACGCGCATTTACCAAAGGTGCGTCGGATTTTGGGCGTATTTGGCTTCGATAACGCACCTGTATAGAACACAACGCAGGTATGCAAATGAACGTACAAAAAATGTACAAAATTTTGGGCTTTCCATAGGTTTGTGCACAAACATGGATGCGCCCAGCAGGCGGGGCATCACTTTTTACATGGAGCTAGCGCTCGAGTAATTTTATATAGCTCTATGGTGAAAATACACTGCGCATGCGTTACTTTTGAATTAGGCGCAGCCTTTTAACATACACGTACATGTCCATGCATGCAGGCCAGTGTAGGTAATCATACATATTCAACAGTGCGTCATGGTGAAAACGTAGCACGCTACATAACGAGGTGCGCACACAACTCACTGCCCTTACACGATTCCCAAGACTACAAAAATGCACATTGTTCTATGGGAACAAATTCAGCATGTATACAAATTTTAGTTTTCACGAAGGGATGAATTTGTGCATGTTTGTATAGGGGAGATTTGTGGATCATTGCCAATGTTCAGATTATGTTCAGATTTATCTGTATGAATAATGCATGTGACCTTTGACCATTTCTTGACAGTTGTCACTATCGCCATCACGGAATGGCGGACGAAATTCCGGAGGGACATGAACCTGGGCGACAACAAAATGAAGCAAAAAGCTGTGGATTCCCTACTCAATTTTGAAACGGTAAACATCTCCATTTGTTTAAATTTTTCTTGCTTTATTTATTTTTCAATGATTTTAAATTGTTTCTCAGTCAGTTTTCTTATTTGATGATTATATTGATTAAAAAGCTGCATCCTCTTTGAGTGATCCACAACGTAACTTGGAGTTTTTTTTTAGGTTTGCAGCATTGCTTTACCATATTGTATCTTAAATTAGTGTTAGGATTTTTATCCAGTTAAAGGTTAACTGACCCGGATTTAATTATTCGGTTACAAATTTGCGCTAACCGTTAAGTGAAACTGAAAGGAAAAAAAAGAAACGAACCTTTGGCTCAGGCTCAACAACTCAGAAAAGGTAAACTGTAGAATTTCAGTCAGGCATTTTGTCAATTTTGCCAAGTACAAACACACATACGGTATCTAAAAGAAACATTGTGTACTTGATCTAAATGCTTGATCTAAAGAATCACATCGTTAAAAGTATCCTGAAAGTGACGCTCACATTGAAAAAGACTTATATTCCATAAATCGCACACGTTGCCCATGATTACATAGGTTAACCATTAACCTGATTTTTTTTACGGCTTCTGACTGGTAAACGAACAAAAATAATTGATAATTTTGGACACTGCCAACATATGGCTTGATAGCTCAGTTGGTAGAGCACTGGTACAGTATTACAGACGTCAAAGGTTCAAATCCCTCTCCAGGATTAGCTGCATCTAAAGTAATGCTAGATGATTTTCTCCTAGCCATATATTCAAATCTATGGCTGTGCTGCCAATTGCCGCAGCTGCATCCATAGTTGACAAAACCATCTTGACTCTGTTTTATAGGTCATTCATTGAAAGTGTATTGTGCTTTTCGATCATTTCCTGGTATTTTAACTTTAGTGCTAAGAACAAGAACAGTTTGCAAAGGATTGTTAATCTGGGATCCAAAATAACCGGAGAGCCCCAAAGAAACCTTAGTCAGTTTTGCGAACAACAAATACTTAGAAAAGCTAAATCGATCTTATCCAGTGAAACTGATCATGTGCTGACAACCTTCTTTGAATATCTCCCTTCGGGGCGTCGTCTTATATGCCCTCCATGCAAAACCAATAGAAAGAAGTTTTCATTTATTCCAGTTGCAGTTTCACTTTTGAACAAATCAAATTAATGTACATGTAATGGAATGATAATTGCACTCTTACGTTTTAGGCACTATTGTTGTACTGTTTTGTTTTTTTTTAGGATATTTTACGTAATTTTACTAGCATCTTCTTTTTATACAGTATATAACGTATAACAATTCTATCATCATTTTAATTAAGATAGTATTCTGTTTGTATTTGAAAATTAATTGTTTGTAAATTTCTATTTATTTGTTGTGATAATGTGATTAATGTTTAATGAGCTGTCCAATCACAATGTAATTGCCTTTTTAAGGATAAATAAAGTATTTTGAATTGAATTAAATTGAATAGCCAGACATTTGGGACACGGTCTATTAGCTTACAGTACCATAAGATTGAGTCATGAATATTCAACCAATGAAACGACAATAACCAGTATTTTAGAGCAAGTAAATGAATTTATATGTGGATCGTTTTGCGAAAACTCCATGTAAGTATCGTTTGTTTTTTCACACTTCTATTTCATTTGCACTTCTCATAAGGTCTCAACGTTTCGACTAACCTGCTCTAGTCATCATCAGGAGGCTAGTCGAAACGTTGAGACCTTACTAAAAGTGCGAACGAATTAGAAGTGCGAAAATACGAACGATTCTTACTTTCGCACTTCTATTTCGTTTTCACTTCTCGTAAGGTCTCAACGTTTTGACTAACCTGCTCTAGTCCTCATCAGGAGTCTAGTTGAAACGTTGAGACCTTACGAGAATTGCGAACGAAATAGAAGTGCGAAAGTACGATTCATAATTCTTACATGGTGTTTCTGCAAACTGATCCATATACCAATTGTCACCATGCAAAGCCTCAAATCTTTCTGAAATGTATTTACTTTTTCTTTTTTGCACATGTCAGGTAAAGTACTATGGCAACGAGCATTTTGAAGTCAACATGTACGACGAAGCCATCATATTGTACCAGAAAAGCGAGTGGAAGTCCATATCATCCTTAGCTGCTTTAAACACTGCACAGAACAGCATCATTACACTTGGCTTACTGGTCGGATCCATGCTATGTGCTTACTACGTCAGCGAAAACACACTCAGCGTAAGCAGCATTTTTATATATTTTTCACAGTAGCGTAGACACGTCCTCAGACCTGGGGGTATGATCCTGTAGCTGGGTCATACTTCCATATACGTTTGTGCACAAATACATAGATAGATATACAAAAATGAAAACCTGGGTGGGGGGGGGGGGGGGGGTGTGTACCCCAACTTACTAGTGCAGATGCACATACCGCTAGGCCACCGAGCTAGCTCCCGACCAAATCATTTAATATTCATGATTTACTGTGGTACCCGCTGCGATATTGGATACGATTCACCCCACTGACCCCAGCTAGCTCGGTGGCCTAGCGGTATGGCATCTGCACTAGTAAGCAGGAGGTCGTAGGTTCGAATTCCACCTGAGCTAGCACATGATTTTTTCACGTGCTCTCACAGGCACTGAGTATACAGTGCTCATCCAAGTCGTTGAAGGGCAAGCCTAATTTGCATATTATCTATCTCCCGACCAAATCATTTAATATTGTCGAAGGCCATGTACAACATTGGTAACAAACCAAAACAGAAATGTTCACAGATGTAAATATAATTTTCAGGGTGTGAAGATGGTGCTGGTAGAAACATATCGTTAAAACATTTCCACCTGAAATGGTGTATTCATCCATAAAAAGAGTAATACCAAACACCAAAAACATTTTTGATCTTGGCAAGATCAAAAAGTCCTTCTTCATGTTTTATAAGAAAAATTGAGTCGGGTTTTCACTATTTTCTCTGGACTCGGATGTCCGATTGAGCTCAAATTTTCACAGGTTTATCATTTCATGTACATACTGGATTAGACAAAGTGTGAGTGCTATTCTGTCACCTTTACCAATGTTGTACATGCCCTTTAAAGGTACTATCATTCTTTGATTTTTGTCAAAGAAGTACAGATTTGTTGGCAAAAATATCAAGGTAGATACAGTAACAGTCATCTGTGAAAATGTCAGTCCCATACGTGCCCACTTTTTGAGAAAATCATGAAAAATGGCCACAGTATTTATTTATTTATTTTTTTTTTTTTTTTGATCTTTTAAAAGATCTTTTAAAAGATCAAAAATATTTTTGGTCGTTGTTTTACTAATTTCTGGAGAAATACACCATTTCAGGCGGAAACATTTTAACTGTATGTTTCTACCACCACCATCTTCATGCCCTGTAAGTTATACGTAAATCTGTGAACATTTTCTGTTTTGGTTTCTTACCAAAGGTTTCTTACCTTTAAGTACCTTTAAGTAACTGACTTTAATAAGTGAACTTGAATTATACTGTTACTAACTCTTGTTGAGTTTTGCCGAAATATTGCAACTCGTGTTGGGTGCTAGTGGCCCTAAGTTGAATACTGTGTATATTTGTCTTATTGTACAGGTTGGTGATTATGTGCTATTTGCATCCTATATAACCCAGCTCTATGGGCCGCTCAACTTCTTTGGAACATACTACAGGTAATGACACCTTTTGAAACCAATGATGGTTTTTCGTCAGAACAGGGATCATGCAGTGTATGCATCTGTACATCACTACTGTTGGCTAGTATTGGTAATGTTTGCCTAAATGAAAAAATAATGTGTGCCACCAAATGTCCAAACGGCTTTTCAAGCCTTTTGATTTATTTTTAACCTTTTTAGAATTTTTGGAATTGTAATGATGTACGTAACTAAATTCCTCTCTATTCTTTTAATGTAATTTTATCCATTTGTAAGGAGGTTTTGAGATTGTTTTACAATGTGAAGCGCTACTTAACAATTTATGTATTATTGGTTTTTCCGCGTCAGTGAAAAGCCTTTATTTTTGTTCTGATTTTTGTTTTTCTTCCTTTTCTTCTTGTCCTCACGGCCCATAGAATTTGCACACATTTTGTTAGGACACCCACTTTGGCCACTTTAAGCAGTCAATCTTAACCAAACTTGGTCCAAGTAAAGTCCCTGCAATCTAGATGTGCCGCAATTTACATCATCATGACGCCATCAGGTGTCAAATTACAAGCAATTTAATTTTGATAATCAAAATCTTTAAAAATCATCAACAAATCAACCGTTTGAGATATTAAGTTCATTCTTTCGCCAAATGTCAATGTTAGGGAAGGTCTTTCTTTGTGACATATTGCTTGACCTCTGTTACCTCTACTTTGAGTAAAACAGGAAGTAGCTCCTCATTCAAAAGTAGTGAGAGCTAGGATCATGATTCTTTTTCCAATTGTCCTCATTTAGGGTTCCCTTATTTTGTAACTACTAGACCTCTGTGACCTCTATTAAAACCAGAAGTAGCATCATATTACATGTAATTACTTGAGAAGCAATGTAGAAGTTATGCGGAAAAGCCAAATATGTGCTGTTTACAACAGCCATAAATGTCTAGTTATTATTATTATTATTGTCCTCCAAGGTCCAACAAGAAAAGAACTAATTAATTGTGATTTTTATTCTTCATTCTGTTTTGTTTTGTGTGCAGGATTATCCAACAAGCATTGATTGACATGGAAAACATGCTGGATCTCCTAAAAGAAAAAGAAGACGTAAGTTGAAAATAAAATGGCCGAAAAGTATGTGAGTCAAAAAGATTCATGATGGATGGATCAGTGATGTTTTTCATAACAAACACATGACACTCAAAAGTCCAGTAAAACAAATATTTAACAAGCATTCTCTCCTGCTTATTAAAAAAAAGGAATGAAGCAAATTGGTAACTTTTAAGAGGACTTTAGTCTATCTTAACCCTAACCCCTAGGCCCTTGTACTAGGAAGTATACTGAATCAAACATACTTAAACAGTTGGTCCAGGTTCCAGCTGTTGAAGTTTGATTAACTTGGTATGTCTATGCCTTGGTGTGTGGCTGTAGACCAACTGTCCTAAACCACACAGAATGCCACAATGCCTTTCAACAAAATGCCACAGTGCCTTTCAACACACAAGTGAACCACCACAACTTCCTGTGTAACTGTGCTATAGGTCATGGGTAACCTTACCCACAAAATAAATGCCAGTGCACTACCACAAACTCCAACACTTGTTTCTACAGGTCTCATGCCTTACTTCCCCAAACCTGACAAAATGAAACAGTGTACTCCTGGACCTTTGGTACTGACTCAAATAAAGGCCAACAACGGGTCCTTACAGTTTGGTACCAAACAAGCCAAAACTCAACAGAACTACCTGTGGGAATTTGAGTGGTTTGCTGTTAGGGTAGATAAACATGATAAAGGTACTCATTTTGTAAGCTGTCCATGGAATAATTGACAAAACAATGTAAAGTAAGCATTGAATGACTCTTGAATACCCTAAATTTGCTCCTTTGATGTTTTGATTCAGTCAATCATTAACATTCTATGGACAGTGTACGTATGTACTCACTCCTTATGTGTATGTCTTTCTTGTAGGTTATTGATATGCCTGGTGCTCAAAGCCTTGTGGTGAGCAAGGGTATGTTAGAGTTTGACAATGTCACGTTCTACTACAACCCATTGTAAGTATTCCTCTCGAAACTCTCCTCTTTAAAGGTACAATACATGATTGGTAAAGGTCACAGGACAGCACTCGCACTTTGTCTGATCAAACATGTACATGAAATAATAAACCTGTGAAAATTTGAGCTCAATCGGACATCTGAATCGAGAAAATAGCGAAAACCCGACTCAACTATAAAACATGAATCGTCATACCTTGAGTGAAAAGGGGATATTTAAAACAACTCAATTGAGGGTATCCTTTATGTTTGTTCCACAAATCGTTCGGAGGAATGATCTTTAGAAAAGACACTAAATCTTGATTTCCTTGAAAACCCAGCATCTGATGAACCAAGATTTCCCATGGTGACTGTTTGCACTGTTTTTGATCTGTTGAGTCCATTTTCTGTCTCAAACTTAATATATTTTTTTGGAGGCCTTGCAAATCCTATATTTCCTCCTTTAAAGGTAGTATCATACTTTGGTTTTAGTCAAAGAAAATACAGATTCATGAGCAAAAATATCAACTGAAGACAGACACAGTTACAGTCATCTATGAAAATTTCAGTCCCATACGGTGCCAACTTTTTTGAGAAAACAGTGAAAAACGGCCACAGTATTTCTTAAGTCTTTTCTCTTTTATTTTTGATCTTTTAAAAGATCAAAAAGATTTTTGGTTGTTGTTTTACTAATTTCTGGATAAATACACCATTTCAGGCGGAAACATTTTAACAGTATGTTTCTACCACCACCATCTTCATACCCTGTAAGTTATACGTAAATCTGTGAACATTTCTGTTTTGGTTTCTTACCAAATTATGATACTACCTTTAAGGGGCTGTTTGTTTCAAGTACATGCGCAATCAGTGATCCTGCTGCTCCGGATCCCATGTTAGCATATCCTGCATGGGATGTGGATCACATGCTTGAAACAAATAAACAGGCCTCTAGTCATCATAGGTTTTCTGTTTTTTGTTAGCTTTTAGAGACTGTTTTCTTAAGTTGTTACAAATCTCCGAATCTCTAGTTCTGTAAAAAAAAACAGGGTACTAGTAAGAGCCACAGATGGAGATAGTTGCAACAACTTTTAAAGTTTGGACCAAAAATGGCTGCACATTATGTGTACAGTGCTGTGTCTCTTTCTCTGTGTATATCGATGCATAGTCGGCCATGTTTGGTCCAGCCTGTGGGACCCGTCAGACCACAGCTTTCTCTATGTCTGGTGCCAGTCTTTGAATGACACGACAGAGTAATGGATTAAATAGAGTATCTTTTGATGCAAGTAATGTAACTTTTGCACACTGCTCATTAGTCAAAATAATGACCTGAAATTTATAAAATGCTTGGAGTTAGGAGGACCTGACCAAACATCCTGTTAGGATCGAAACGCGTCTGGCCCTCCTAACTCCAAGCACAGTGTCTTTTGCTAAGATTTTGGGGGATTTGCAAAGAGAACCTGATTAAGCCACCATTCCGACCTCAAGACATGTAGACCACTTTTCCACCACTCTACCACCTTAGCTTCCAAGCCAGGGGCCAATTTTATAGAGCTGCTTAGCACAAAAAATTGCTTAGCACAAAAATAGCTTGCCCAATAAAATAAACCACCATTGAAAATCCTATTTGATATTCATGGTCAGTGAACAACAGGCAAAGAACAATTGCAAGTGATACACAACACACAGAAATTTGGTTGTTTATCCTGTTTTTATTCAGACAGAAATGTCATGCCTAGCAAATTTTTGTGCTAAGCAGCTCTATGAAATTGGCCCCTGATGGTAGCAGCCTTCCTAATGTACCTTGTCAAATTTTACAGGGACCAATTTCGCGGCCCTGCTTAGCACAAAACTTTGCACACCATGAAATTTCTGTCTTAATAAAAAAACAGGATTAACAACCAAATGTCCATGTCTTGTGTATCATTTGTGATTGTTCTATGGCTGTTGTTCGCTGACCATGAATATCAAATGGAAATGGATATCAAATGGAATTTTTAATGTTGGGTTGTTAAATTGAGCAAGGCATTTTGCGCTAAGCAATTTTTTGTGTGCTTAACAGCTCCATGAAATTGGCCCCAGAGTGTCAGTCATCTTAACAGTTGAAGATCTGACCCAAGACCTTGCCCAAACACAGCTTTAATACTTTTCTAATATTCTTTCTTTTTACAGGAAACCCATTCTAAAGAAGGTCTCCTTTACAGTGTTGCCCGGCCAGACTTTAGCACTCGTAAGTTTCTCAAAACCTGATCACTCCCAAGTAGGTCAAAAATAAAATCACGACAGGCTTAGATACCAATAATCCTGGCTTTGGTGCCTGCTTGGAATGGTCCCACAGATGAATAAATATTCAAATAGAAGTACTTCTTGAAGAACAAGAGAATAAGGTATGTTCACACAAGCTGCTAACTACACTGAAAATTGCTTACTGAAAAAGTAGGTTCTGAGGCAGGATTTGAAGCTTTCAAGTCCTGTAATATTACGGAGAGCAGGAGGGAGTGAATTCCAGAGCCGTGGAGCTACTGATGAGAAGGCACGTTCCCCGTATGTCCTTGGTCTTGTCAATGGAACATGTAGGACAATTCCTGGAGCGCGGAGGCCGGGCCGTCGATGGCATTCTTCAATTAGAGATGATATGTACCATTGAGTAGTGCTGTGCATTTTTAGAGCTTTTGAAAACCGGAAAACGCTTTGAAAAAATTAGCGGTTGCCCGAGCTCCGAGCTTCGATAATGTGCACGATCCATCATGTCAATGGATGCATAGCACTGTATGTAGGAGTGTGTAAAACATTGCTACAACGGTCGATGCGGCGATGTTTACATGAGTTTATGGTCTCGATCTACGTGCGTGTTTAGGAATCTTGCGATGATTTGGTGCCGGCAACCTTACAGAATGTTCAGTCAGAATCGTTCATAACTTGCTAGCGTGACATGTCACATTTCTTACCGAAAAATCTGCATTGAAGCCGGCCGAAATCCACGGTACCGAGCGCGACTTGACTGCATGCACCAAATACACACGTTGTACGTACGACATGTAGGCTTGCACTTCCGGCCCGATTGCGAATTGGCGACTGTGTACTGGTGCAC
Organism: Astropecten irregularis; assembly: GCA_963971285.1. Lineage (NCBI taxonomy): Eukaryota > Metazoa > Echinodermata > Asteroidea > Paxillosida > Astropectinidae > Astropecten > Astropecten irregularis. The sequence continues at coordinate 5,411,709 of OZ020255.1, forward strand.
AACGTATGCTTTGAATGGTGCAGCGCAGATACACATTGTGGAATTTTCTGGATGCAATTCTGCTGCTGCATGGGCCGGGCCATGCGGCCACGTGGTGTGCATGCGTTGTGCATGATGCATCGTACGCGATATGTTTATGTCTTTTTTCGAGCGATCGTCGCTTTCGGAAGCCTGTTCGCAATATATTTTTTTAATCAAGTCTGCGAAAAGTTTGTTTCTACTTGGCAAAATGGACCAAAAATCGACTGAAATTCAAGTATGTATTATACAGTCTACATTTTTAGGGTTGTTTATTCATTGGGCAAACGTCAGTCTACTTTTTAAAATGTTGGTTTCGTTATACCGTTTTTGAAATTTTGAAACCGGATGGCTAGATTTTAAGCAGAAGCCTGGAAATCCGTTTTTAATGCACAGCACTACTTTGGAGCCAGGTTGTGTATGGCCTTGAAGGTTACCAGCAAGATCTTGTACATTATTTGGTACTGTACTGGTAACCAGTGTACTTCTGTCAAGATTGGTGTGGTGTGGTCATATTTTCTACTTGCAGCAGCATTTTGAATAGCTTGTTAGTTAGTTAGTCTTTTAGTGAAGATGCTGGAAGGCCGGCCCACAAGAAGACTGTTGTGAATGCAGCGTGTGAACGCTCAGTGAAAATTCTCAACCGAAGTCCCACTGTGATATTTTAGCAGCGAAGTTAGCAGTGAAGTTAGCAACTTGTGTGAACATGCCTACACATGGATGCTTGTGAAGACCATAAGGGCTTTTTGATAATAACGGGTTTTGATCTCTTCTAGGTTGGACCCTCAGGGGCAGGCAAGAGCACCATCATCCGTCTCTTGTTCCGTTTCTATGATCTTCAAGGAGGTCAGATAAGGATAGATGGACAAGACATTAAAAAGGTCAGTTATTTCTCATTTATGGCTTGACCCCAACCCCAAACTCCCCAATTCGGGTACACTTCCCATATAGAAACCTATGTGGATCGGTTCGCACTTCTCGTAAGGTCGCAATGTTTCGACTAGCCTGCTCTAGTCATCATCAGCAATGTGACTAGCCTGCTCTAGTCCTCATCAGCAATGCGACTAGCCTGCTCTAGTCATCAGCAATGCGACTAGCCTGCTCTAGTCCTCATCAGCAATGCGACTAGCCTGCTCTAGTCCTCATCAGCAATGCGACTAGCCTGCTCGAGTCCTCATCAGCAATGCGACTAGCCTGCTCTAGTCCTCATCAGCAATGCGACTAGCCTGCTCTAGTCCTCATCAGCAATGCCACTAGCCTGATCTAGTCCTCATCAGCAATGCGACTACCCTGCTCTAGTCCTTATCAGTAATGTGACTAGCCTGATCTAGTCCTCATCAGCAATGCGACTAGCCTGCTCTAGTCCTCATCAGCAATGCGACTAGCCTGCTCTAGTCCTCATCAGCAATGCCACAAGCCTGCTCTAGTCCTCATCAGCAATGCGACTAGCCTGCTCTAGTCCTCATCAGCTTATGCTACTAGCCTGCTCTAGTCCTCATCAGCAATGCGACTAGCCTGCTCTAGTCCTCATCAGCAATGCTACTAGCCTGCTCTAGTCCTCATCAGCAACGCGACTAGCCTGCTCTGGTCCTCATCAGCAATGCGACTAGCCTGCTCTAGTCCTCATCAGCAATGCGACTAGCCTGCTCTAGTCCTCATCAGCAATGCGACTAGCCTGCTCTAGTCCTCATCAGTAATGTGACTAGCTTGCTCTAGTCCTCATCAGCAACGTGACTAGCCTGCTCTAGTCATCAGCAATGTGACTAGCCTGCTCTAGTCCTCATCAGCAATGTGTCTAGCCTGCTCTAGTCCTCATCAGCAATGCGACTAGCCTGCTCTAGTCCTCATCAGCAATGCGACTAGCCTGCTCTAGTCATCATCAGCAATGTGACTAGCCTGCTCTAGTCCTCATCAGCAATGCGACTAGCCTGCTCTAGTCATCGGCAATGCGACTAGCCTGCTCTAGTCATCAGCAATGTGACTAGCCTGCTCTAGTCATCAGCAATGCGACTAGCCTGCTCTAGTCATCAGCAATGTGACTAGCCTGCTCTAGTCATCAGCAATGCATCTTGCATGCTCTAGTCCTCAACGGCAATGCGACTAGCCTCCTCTAGTCCTCCTCAGCAATGTGACTAGCCTGCTCTAGTCATCAGCAATGCGTCTTGCATGCTCTAGTCCTCATCGGCAATGCGTCTTGCATGCTCTAGTCCTCAACGGCAATGCGACTAGCCTCCTCTAGTCCTCCTCAGCAATGTGACTAGCCTGCTCTAGTCATCAGCAATGCGTCTTGCATGCTCTAGTCCTCATCGGCAATGCGTCTTGCATGCTCTAGTCCTCATCGGCAATGCGACTAGCCTGCTCTAGTCCTCATCGGCAATGCGACTAGCCTGCTCTAGTCCTCATCAGCAATGTGACTAGCCTGCTCTAGTTCTCATCAGCAATGCGACTAGCCTGCTCTAGTCCTCATTGGCAATGCGACTAGCCTGCTCTAGTCCTCATCAGCAACGCGACTAGCCTGCTCTAGTCCTCATCAGCAATGCGACTAGCCTGCTCTAGTCCTCATCAGCAATGCGACTAGCCTGCTCTAGTCATCATCAGCAATGTGACTAGCCTGCTCTAGTCCTCATCAGCAATGCGACTAGCCTGCTCTAGTCATCGGCAATGCGACTAGCCTGCTCTAGTCATCAGCAATGTGACTAGCCTGCTCTAGTCATCAGCAATGCGACTAGCCTGCTCTAGTCATCAGCAATGTGACTAGCCTGCTCTAGTCATCAGCAATGCATCTTGCATGCTCTAGTCCTCAACGGCAATGCGACTAGCCTCCTCTAGTCCTCCTCAGCAATGTGACTAGCCTGCTCTAGTCATCAGCAATGCGTCTTGCATGCTCTAGTCCTCATCGGCAATGCGTCTTGCATGCTCTAGTCCTCAACGGCAATGCGACTAGCCTCCTCTAGTCCTCCTCAGCAATGTGACTAGCCTGCTCTAGTCATCAGCAATGCGTCTTGCATGCTCTAGTCCTCATCGGCAATGCGTCTTGCATGCTCTAGTCCTCATCGGCAATGCGACTAGCCTGCTCTAGTCCTCATCGGCAATGCGACTAGCCTGCTCTAGTCCTCATCAGCAATGTGACTAGCCTGCTCTAGTTCTCATCAGCAATGCGACTAGCCTGCTCTAGTCCTCATCGGCAATGCGACTAGCCTGCTCTAGTCCTCATCAGCAACGCGACTAGCCTGCTCTAGTCCTCATCAGCAACGTGACTAGCCTGCTCTAGTCATCATCAGCAACGCGACTAGCCTGCTCTAGTCCTCATCAGCAATGTCCTCAATCAACAATGAGGACTAGAGCAGGCTAGGCGAAACCTTGAGACCTTACGAAGTGCGAACGAAACAAAAAGTGCGGAAGTACAAACGATTTTTACATGGTTTTTCCACAAACCGATCCACATACTAATTGTCACCATGCAAAGCCTCAAATCTTTCTTATATAGAAACCTATTTGGTGAAACTAAATTTTGATAACTAATAAACCTTTCGCAAGATAAAATTTAACAATATCTTTGTACACTGAATTATTTCGTTGTAGGTAAACATGAAAAGTTGAATTCTCCAGACTAAAGACAATGTTGCTATATCACATGAGTTAGTGCTAGCTTTTGCGTGGTTAACAGACATCTCCCACCAATATCAAACATGTACATGAAATAATAAACCTGTTAAAAATTTGAGCTCAATCGGACATCTGAGTCACAAGAAAATAGAGAAAACCCGACTCAATTTGTCTTTTACATTAAAACATAAAGAATGATTTTCTTCTTACCCTGCAATCAAAACTGTTTTTGGTCTTTGTTTTACTAATTTCTGGATAAATATTCCATTTGTGCTGTGCTTTTAAGAAACGTTACATCACAGCCTCTTCAACCTCTGACATTCGTGGGTTTTATTCAGATTATTCCATTGTACTTTGTGTTACTGAATCTCTAGGTGACGCAGCAATCTCTGCGCAAAGTAATTGGAGTTGTACCCCAGGATACAGTACTCTTCAACAATGATATCAGGTAAGGCTGTGTCTGAAATAAAAGGCTATGGCTTAGTTGTCACATGTGCCTATGGCAGTGGCCAAAGATTATATAGCGCTACGTGCAAGATGGACAACTGACCATAGGGCGCGTGGTAATCGGCATGGAGGTCATCATTCTCCATACAAATTATACACGATCCGCCATTTTGGTGTGCAACTGGTGAGTAGTTTGTACACGGGACATACATGTATGGGGGCTGGGAGATTTATCAAAGAAAAGGGGAGTGTTATGTAAGATTTTGGCCCGAATTCCATTGAAACCTATTGTTTATTGTAAACAGAAATATTTGCCATTAGTGTGAAGCATTTGAATATGAAAACAGCGATTTTTTTGTGGTTTTCTGGACCTACTTTTGTAAGTATCACACATATCATCTTATACGTGGAGTGCCAGAATGGCGCCCATGGCGATTACACGTTTCAGGGAGAGTTCCCCATCTTGCGCGTAGCGTTTTATAATCTTTGGTAGTGGCTACAGCCACTTCCCATAGACTGTGTAATTTCAAGATGTAGCCAGGGAATTTGCACACAGCCAATATCAGAGTATAGATATTCATAAATGGCTTTGAAAGACAGCCTTATACATGTATTTGCTTTATACCCAATGTATATCCAGTCAGAATTTCTGATTTCTCAATAGCGCTCCGCACTAATGATTTACAAAATCCCCGTATGTCAGACAAACACTGTCTCACACACGTAGTGTACATGGACGCGCTACATGCACACATGTGTGCATGGTTGCAATGTTTGTCTGAGATCCGGTACTATTTTTAGCGCAAGTGCGGAGCGCTATTCCCCATCAACAGTAGAAAACACAGCCAGGGGTCTGTACATGTATGTATGCAAACCTGCACAGTTTTTTTGTACAAAAAGAACACTTTGTACTGTAAAACTACCCCCGTTTCAGACAGGCTTTTTAGCGTCGTGCCGAACCAATTAAAAGGCAAGATTTGAATTAAGTCCATAGAAAGTTCAATCTGAAACGCACGGTCTGAAACGTAAACAACACCGCCCAAAAAGTCTTCTACAGAGCTGTTGCTATGGCCGCATTGTTCGTTTGTTTGTAAGCCTTTGTAGAACTACTCCAATGTATCAAGTTTGCCTTAATAATACATTTTAATTTGTTTTCTGACGTAGGTACAACATCCGCTACGGGAAGATAGGCAGCGCAGAAGAAGAGATCGTTACGGCAGCCAGGGCAGCTGATATACACGCTAGGATCCTCTCCTTTCCAGAAGGTAAGCCTGGAAGTCCAACGAACACATCCCGCCCCAGATGCATGCTTAATATCTGGGTCACTGTCAGGTTTTGGGGAGGAGGGGTGGGGATAGGAAGCCCAGTCTAACTTAGGCTATGTTCAGACTCGCTACTTCAGAGACTGAAATAAGTGTACCCTTTGCAGTCACAGCGGGAGGTAAACACTTCATCCTAAACCCCTTGCGTCCATACTACACAGGGTTAAACTGAAAACAGTCCATCTCTGGTGTTTAGAGGTCAATCGTGTCGCATTACTCTGAAACCGAACTTCCCTTAATTCACAAGTAGTGACATAAATCGCAGTCAAGCTAAACTGGATGTGGTTGAGATAGACCGTTCAGATGTCTTAAGGCACATTTGTAGACGGCCCTACATAGTCTAGACCGTCCCTCCTCGACAGGTTTAGTTTTCGAAGATGGACCCTATTTTAGCACCCAAAACAGTCTATCGTAGCCCGTTCAGACACAAGTAGGCAGACCCTTCTCAGTTTAAACCGAAGATAGACCACTGCTAAATAACTGTGTCTGAACACCCGCTATAAATCACCCTCATGGCCCACCCAGTATTTGTAAACAAACCAAAGTGGAATAGTCTGTGGTTAAATTTGACATATTTGCCAACTTGGCACCCTTAAAGATCATGGAATGTCATTTGTCACATCGGCCCCCCATCTGCAAAGCCACACAAGTGATATTTATACTTTTAAAGGGAGCATATAGGATTTGCAAAGATGTGCGTTTTGGCTGAATTTGGTACTTAAACAGAAGTGAAGGTTTTAAACTTCCTTACAGACGTTGTTTCATGTACCTTTTTAGGCTTTGTTCATCTGGATAGCAGAAATACGGCTGAACTAATCTTGCTCCCTCCGAATCCTTCACGGTTACACCATGCTTTCGAAATGCTACTAAATCGTTCGGATGAACAATCCTTTTAAAAGACACTAAATCTTTATTTCCTTGAAAAACCCAGCATCTGATGAACCACGATTTCCCATGTTGACTGTTTGCACTGTTTACGAACAGTTGAGTTCATTTTCTGTCTCAAACTCAATCATTTGTTTTTGGAGGCCTTGAAAATCAGGTCAGCTCATGCACAGTTCCACACCATTCTGCCATACACATAATGAGAGGGTTAGTCACTAGTTGTATATGAGGTGTCTGGGGTTAAGGGGGTAGACACTAGCTGTGAAATAAATAAATTCCCTCATCACAGTGAAAGTCATGATCATTCATCAACACAGTATATAATGACAGCAAGGCCATTCATCTGCTAGCATTGAGATTGTACAGCACCCCCTCGTCTCATCTAAGCTTATTGGTTTATTGTGCAATGGTCTGGCCATCAGTCCCAATTTCGAATCAGAAATTCACTGGCACGAAGATTGACAAAATGGTTTTAAGTACTGTCATACTTTGGTAGCTTACCGATACAGAAATCTTCCCAGATTTACCTATAACTTATAAGGTATAAAGATGGTGATGGTTCAAATATACTGTTAAAACTCTTCTGCCTGAAATGCTGTATTTATCCAGAAAATAGTAAAACCAATCTTCGGGAGATCAAAAAACCTGTGAAAAGATTTAAAAACACCGTAGGCATTTTTCATTGTTTTCTCAAAAAGTGGGCACCGTATTTTTGCCCATGACACTGCATTTCTTTGACAAAAACCAAAGAATGAAATTACCTTTAAGAATAAATGCAGTGTAACCACTGAACACTTGTAAAGCTTACTTACTTAATCACCGGAATTCCTCTTTGTGTATAATGAAATGGAGTGACGTAATTGTTAATTACGGCCAGAGCATACTGGTCAGAATGTTGAGTTAACCAACTCTTTTCAGAGCCGCCCCATACTCCCAAAAGAGATAATGTCACATGATGTTATGACAAATCTGTTACTTTATGTACTTCCCCCATGCATAGCCTCAAATCTAAGTAATGGGGATTGTGATAAGACGGGTCCGAAAACTAGAAAGGAAAGCAAAACTACTTTTTGGAAAGTTACTTACCTAAATATATATTTGTTGTGTCCTGTTCTGCATCATTAGCAAGGTTAATTTTGTGGAAAGAGGGCAGGGCTTTGATTTTTGAGGGAAATTGTGGGTTATAAACGGTAACAAAGATGTAACATTTCACGGCCGCACGGACAGCCACAGACGAGAATAGTCTGGTTTTTACTCTGACATTTTGAACACTCTTGATCTGTTGGGTCTGGGCACTAGACTAACCGGACCAGACAAAATGGCCTCACTCGATCAGACGGGCTGTTTTCAAGTTTGCAAGAAGCGCGTAAGAAAATTGCATTTTAACACTGAAATGTTGCACAAATTCCTTCAATCTAGGCTTTTAAGGACCCAAGAACATTTTGGTGAAAGTCAGAAACTTCATTTTTAAGGAGTAGAAGCTATTTAAGAGGTTAAATAATCAATGTGTTTTGGGGATCCCTTCTTATCACAATCCCCTAAGTAATGTTGTTGGTTTGTTTGTGATTGATGTGTACAGACTACAAGACAGTGGTTGGTGAGAGAGGACTGAAACTAAGTGGAGGAGAGAAACAACGAGTGGCCATCGCTAGAACCATCCTGAAAGCACCTGAATTTGTGCTCCTAGATGAGGTAAGGTCAAAGGTCATCAAGGAGTCAGGGTTCACTCATAGCAGGATTAAGCGCACATTATACACAAGTTGATTTATGATTTTTCATGGGGTTGATAGCAGTATTGTATGTTGTATGACAGGCCGGCCTCGAAGCCGGAAATTTGCTGCCTCGGCCTTGGCCTCATGGGTCCATGACAAGGCTTTGGCCTCGGCCTTGAAGAATTTTGACTGATGACTCAGCTCGAGGCAGGGAATAATGTGTTTAAAACTGAAATTTTTTCATTAAATACACTTACAGAAAGAAAGTTATTATCACGCGAATAGCGCTCACCTGCCTCGCAACATTATTGTGAAGCGTGTAATGCATCGAATGTAATGAATTGAGAGCATGGTACCTTGCGCTTGTGTGGTTATAAACCGCATTTTGAAGTTCGGGTACTGCGTCTAGACTAGCAAACAGTCTCTCGCAGAGTGAAATGATATGCTCGTGTGTGACTCCGCCTTGGCCTTGGCCTCGGAGACCCATGACTCGGACTCAGCCTTGGCCTCGGAGGTTGTGGACTCGGATACAACACTGGTTGATAAAATTTTGCAAATTAGGCCGTGTCCCAATTCTCTGGCTGCGACCACAAATCACAAGTCTATGGAAATGGCTGCAGTCACTGGGTAGTGGCTGCCATAGGTACATGCGTATTTTGAAGCCACAGCCAGAAAATTGGGACACAGTCTTAGGCTTGTGTGTGTCACCAATGTTGGTGACTCATGGCTAACATGTTTGGAAAAGAAAGATTGGATTATGGTATTGCAAAGTACTAGGAATACTGTGTTAGTTTGAAACTGCTCAAAATATTGTGTTGTGGTCAGATATCAATTGTATGTCAAGTGGACCTTTGGTCGTATATGTACGACATTTGGTCATATGGCCATTTCCTCATAAGCGGTCATTTGTTCATGTGACTGTTTGGCTCATATGTTCAATTACTGTACCTCATAAATATTCACGAACTATAGCCGAATCCCAATTGGTCAATTCACCATCAAGTGCTAGTAGTAATTTGCTGATCACCATCGAGCAGGCCAGGGAATCTCTGAAGGAACTGTTACACATGTAACATCTCACTGCGCTTCCTAGGAATAGTTTGCAGCATGCGTGCGTGAGCCTTGACCTACATGAAGTTAATGGCGGCTCACGAACACGAACATTTTGCTGCACTTACTGATACCAATTCTTGACGAAATTGTGAATATTTTTGAGGTATAGTAAAACAAATATCACATGGTTTTGTTTTCCGGTGGACAGTCGATGTATTCTAGCTTCCCTTGGTGCTGCAAGTTGACAAACTAGTTTCCTCTGCTTCGCATCCGGAAATATAGTTTGTCAACTTCCAACACCTTGGGAGCTAAAATTGACTGTCCACCCTCAAACCGTGTGATATTTGTATGATATTGATGGAACAATACGCTCCCACTGCATAGCGCTGCTTCATAAAATTTACAAAAATGTCCAAAGATTACATGAACATCCGAGAAGAATGTGTTCATGACAAATGTTATTCTGAAAAAAGGCTATTGACTAATAAGACATTTTTGTCAAGTTACAAAATGTTTGTCGAGTTTGTTTAGAAACAAATATGTTTTCATTGACTTAAAGGGATCATAGGTGATTGGTAAATGGTCACTGAACAGCACTAACACTTTGTCTAATCCAGCATGTACATGAAATAATTAGTCTGTGAAAATTTGAGCTCAATCAGACATCTGAGTCTGGAGAAAAATAGCGAAAAACAACTCTCTCTTTTCTCATATAACATGAAGACTGTTTTTGATCTCGCCTAAATTAATTGTTTTACACTTTTCTAAACAAATACAGCATTTCATGTTGAAATATTTTAGCATGTTGTATTTGTTAGGTGTTCGGGTTCAAGCCGAACACCTATTGTTATTGTTCGAGTTTTTTTTTTTTTTTTTTTTTTTTTTTTTTTTTTTCTCCTTCCACCCAAACTTGTCAGCAGGACTTCTATATCACAGTTACAAGATATTGACTTGAAACTTGGTGGGAACTTCGGTCATGATGCCAAGTTGTAATTAGAAGATTGACGTCATGATGACGTCATCGGGTATCAAATTACACGCGTTTTTAGGAAAAACTTTGGTGCTTAATAACTTGAGAACCACATAACCTATGGTTTAGATATTGACATATGTTACTCAACACGTGAATGTCAACAATTAATATATTCAATGTTGTGTACAAATGACCTCCACTTCCGGTGTTACCGGAAATTGAAGTTTGACTCAAAATAACTCTAAAACGGAAGGATTTGGGCACATAAAACATATTTGGCTAAAAGATAGAGAAGGTCTTGGGCTTTCAGAAAATATAAACAATGACGTCATACGGGCTATATAGCGCCCTCTACGGTTGATTAAAGACATACAATGATTACGTAATCCGAAAGTAAACAATGAATTTCCGCCAAATTTGGTAGGTGTGAAGCACTAATGTACCTCGACATGTATGTGAAGTTTGAAATCTGTGACGTCATTCAACCGGAAGTTATGCTCTTTTAAAGGGAAAATTACTGAATTATTCCAATACTGTTTACTCAGTAATTACATGAGTACATCAGTGAAAACTGCTTGTAATGTGATTACAAGAGACTCTGATTAGTACCAGATGGCAGCCATTGCAAGGTGATTGGAATGTGCTTCATTACATCATAGAGCTGCAAACAGACACATGATAGCCTCAACACAGGAGTTTGATACACCTCATACACTTTTAAACAGTCAATTTTAACCATACAAAGGCCCAGACAAAGTTCTTACAGCGTTGATTTGAAGTGAACATTTACGGCATCTCTTGATTTTATATGAATTTTTAAATATTTCTCACATTGTGTTACGTGAAAATATGGTCATGTACAAAAAATATGATGATCGATTGACTCTTTTTCCCATACACTATATATGTACAAAAATTGTACATAATTCACTGTGTAGAACATGTACATGTACATGTGATGTCCAATTGCGTGACTCAAAACTTTGTTTACATCTTGCTATAGATATTTGCACGTAAATCTTATTATATATCATTAAATACCAGCACCAAATCTTAATCGAAATGATATCAATGTAGGTTGCGGAGTATTGTACATCATTTTGTCAAATGGCAATGTGTTCCATAAACACTGCAACTAAATCCATGGGCTAAAATTAAGTTTTTTTACGTTGAGATACGGTCACTTTTAAACCATGTCTTAATAAAACAAAATAAAAACTGCAAAATATTTACATCATATGCACTCAATGACTTCTATAAATGTTCAGTTTCTTTGTGATGAACTAACTGGAAGTTATCATCCAGAACATATTAAAAATTTAAAGGTCACGCCATTTTGTACACGCTATCAGTCAGTGTACGAAGTGCAATCACATGATCAGTATTTGATCAGTCACGCAGTTTAAATTTAGTGTGTATTTCAATATGCCATTGTATGAGCGACGATTGACCAAATACGTTCCAACAAAATTTTTTTATTTTTGGACACATATATTAACAGTTTCACTACGAAATGAGACCCCGAACACCTAGTGGTTGTTAACACAACCACAATGTCTAGTTTTGTTTTTGTTAATGATCAACTTATTTTATTCTTATCTAAATAATTGTAAATATTAAGCAAAGTGACACGGCCAAATACAAGCCTATGCTTCCTGCAAGCCACCACCATTCATCCTCCTTTAATATTGTAATGAAATTGCAACTTAACTTGTTATTCTGAGTGATGTTTGGAAATAAATGATGAAGGCACACTTTGTCATGTCCATCTTTATAGTGGGTAAGTTATAGGTAAATCTATGAATATTTCTGTTTTGGTTTATTACCAATCCTGTAATGTACCTTGAAGCATGTTCAGTCATTCTTCCTATCCTTTCCTGTCAGGCAACCTCTGCGCTGGACACAAGAACAGAGCGGAACATCCAGTCCTCATTGTCCGAAGTCTGCACAAACCGGACAACGATTGTAGTAGCCCATAGATTGTCCACTGTTATTGGTGCTGACCAGATACTTGTCCTACAGGATGGCTATATCGTAGAGAGGGGAAGGTCAGTTATCACCCATTGTGTCACTATTTCCATATTCATTAAAGGGAGGCATAGGTGGCAAGTGTGTTTAATAGGCATTCTCCTCTCACCAATGTGGCCTGGATTCGATCCCGGCCTGGGTCATATGTGAGTAGAGTTGTGCGTTGGTTCTCTTCTATGCTACGAGGGTTTTTTCTCTGTGTTATCCGGTTTTCCTCCCTCCACAAAAATCAAACACTTTCGATCTCAGGCTGTGCTCCGTGATCATATATGGGTTGATGTGGCTGGCAGCCAGGGGCGCCCATGAACGCCTGTTATTCGATCATGTTGGAGTCGCATCCTTCGCAATTCAGCACCCCAGCTGCGAGTAAGGATGATTAGCCTCCCAAATTATTATTATTATTATAGTAAAAGCTTGGTATAATTTCATTGAAATTATTGTTATTGGTATTTTTACTAGGCACGAAGAACTGCTTGAGCAGAATGGCGTATATGCAGACATGTGGCAGCAGCAACTACAGACGGAGGAAGCTGGAATGAATGATCGGGACAGCCTTCTTGGTTCAGGACCAGAAGATGTTGACTAAATCCATCATGACATCATTGCATGTTCGATAAGTACTTCTACCATCATTTGTAAATATAGAACCGCATTAAGGTATACTAGAAAAACGCAGGGCGTCCAACTGTGTGTTTTGTAATTCTGTACTTGTAAACTTGCAGAGGAAGCAGAGTGTCTCTAAAATGTCAAATAGTGATCTAAAGACACTCAGACAACCCTCTGACTAAAAACTATGTCTTCATGGGCCAATTTCATAAAACGTACGAGGCGTCGCAGAGTTAAGACACATTGCATCTCTGCGATGCGTCACAGCTACGAAGCGTCGTGGGACATTACCAGAAATTTGTAAAATGCCCTTCCTGAAAGGTGTGTTCGTTGTAACGCGCTTACTCAGTACATGTATGTATTTTTGCTGGTAGCTAGGTGTAAATGCACGGGGGCCGCTCTTCATCAACACAGTTAACTATTGCCAACACCCGCGGCCAATCCAACAACTTTGACCCATGGATGTACACTGTAAAATTTGTTACTAGCTGAACATCTTTAGGCTCTATGTAAATTTTGAAACACTGCCCTCCATCGACACTATTTGCAAATTTACATCTCGTAGGCTTTTTTTCAGATAACTGGACTTGAAACACAGCGAGTTATTCAGTTTCAGTGTCTTGAGCTATAAAGTGTATCATGGGTCCTATTGGGAGATTTTCGGAAGCATTATGTATACAATTGGTTTTTGGCATCATTTTCCCCAAAACTTTGGTGAATGAAACTTCATGAGTTGGTCTTTCATCTAAGCTATTTGCAATTTTCTTCCTTGACATATCTACGAGAGTACGACCTTATGAATGGAAGATTGTATACAAGCTCAATGGAACTGCGCTGTTGCGAGTTCACGCCTGCGCAGATGCAGACTTTACAAATTTCTGGTAATGATCCATTTCAGCAAACAAGTCGCAGGGGCGATGCGTTTAATGTCCACTTTGGCTCATTTTATGTTCTTGAACCAGACAGGCTTTTGTACTTCTACGACTGTTTTCCACATTTAACTCTTGCTTCCAGATAACAGCGGCAGCAACGCGTCTGATAGTTGCTGAGCGCACCCAGATGGTCCAAAATATGCGCAAATGTGAATAATAGTTCAATGTTTGCCTTTGAGAAAGATCCTGTTAGGATCGAAATGCGTCCTCCTAACTTTAAAGGTACAATACGTGATTGGTAAAGGTCACAGGACTGCACTCATTCTTTGTCTGATCAAACATGTACATGAAATAATAAACCTGTGAAAATTTGAGCTCAATCAGACATCCGAGTCACGAAAAAATGGCGAAAACCCGACTCGATTTTTCTTATAAAACATGAAGAATAGTTTACTTTATGTTTGTTCCAAAAATCGTTTGGACGAACGATCTTTTGAAAAGACACTAAATCTTGATTTCCTTGAAAAACCCAGCATCTGATGAACCAAGATTTCCCATGGTGACTGTTTGCACTGTTTGCGAACTGTTGAGTAAATTTTCTGTCTCAAACTCAATAATTTTTTTGGAGGCCTTGCAAATCCTACATGCTCCCTTTAAGCATTGGTAAAAGTATTACTATCAGTATTATGTGGAATATTAGATTTTCGAACTTTCTTTTTGAGCGGGAATTATCAGTCTGATCAATTCTCGATTAATGTTTCCCCATCCATCCTTCAGGCGTGCCGTACCTGTAACAAATAAATTATAAGACCCATTAAAATGGGCTCTTCCGTCCATACAACGAAACTGCATTTTTTCGTTCAGCTTTCGTTTAAAGGTAATATCGTACTTTGGTTTTTGTCAAAGAAATACAGATTCACAGACAAAATTTCAAGACAGATACAGTAATAGTCATCTGTGAAAATTTCAGTCCCATGCCTACTTTGAGAAAACAGTGAAAAACGACCACAGTATTTCTTAAGTCTTTTCTCTTTTATTTTCGATCTTTTAAAAGATCAAAAATAATTTTGGTCACTGGTTTTACTCTTTTCTGGATAAATACAGTATTTCAGGCAGAACAATTTTAACGTCATATTTCTACCATCACCATCTTTATACCTGTAAGTTACAGGTAAATCTGTGAAGATTTCTGTTTCGGTATGCTACCAAAGTATGATACTACCTTTAATGTGTACGGTACTCAACTGGTTCATTTGAAGGAGATATTTATATCTATTTGTTAGTATTTTTTTATCAAATTCACACAGCTTTACTGATACAGTTTATACATAATTATAATACTTCTTACAACCGAGGATGGGACCTTAGGGAGACTTTCCCATAGGGTCGTGCACAAACTTTACTTACCTATTTCTAAACATCCTCCAAACCAATGAACTTGAAATTGACATATGGACATATTATTGAGAGCATTCTCTGTCTTCTATTACAATATGGATTGTAAAAATATGTCTTTAAAAGGTAGGTGGTACCTTAGGGAGACATCGAAAAGTCTCCCTAAGTCCCGATGTCTCCCTAATGTCCACGTTTAGATTAAACTGTCTCCCTAATACATGTACCCCATTTGTAATTACACCACATCCTAAATATGGTTCCTATTTCACAACAATTCTCTTTTTACTAATAATGTTGTACATACAGTTTCATGTACAATGGAAACTGACATTTTTAGCTTTTCCTTCGACAGTTTGTAAGAAATCCCAGACCAAAATCACTAAACATTTTTCAAAACAAAATAGACTAACTTGATTGGATAAATGTGCAGTGTAATTGGGTAAGCTAATTCATTAAATTTGTGTATGTAAGCACTTAAGTATTCTGGACCTTGTAAGTCATCACTTTCTGTTTAATTTAACTCGTACGTTTATTGATTTAGTTTAATTAATACATCTTAATTTCACAGTGAGCATTTTGTGGGGAATTTGCTGAAGCCAAGTAATTTTGACTTATACTAACTGTATTAACTTTCTGCATTATTTTAAAACTGATTTGTTAATGTTCAACTCTTGTGTGTTTTTTTTATTCAGTTGAAAACACACAACATTAATTTTTCCCAAAATGCTAAAAACAAAACATACAAAATGTTTTTATTATCATAATTAGATATATCAGAATTGAGGCTACATGTATAACTTAATACTTAATACAAATTAATAAAAAGCATATTGATGTGATTTTTCTCCAACTTGATGTTTTACCCACCTCCCAAGATAGCGCCCTCTTTTGACCTCTTCAGACCAAAGAATTATGTCTTTGTTTTAACTAACGATGTTTTAGGGTAACCCCATGCTGTTGCCCAATTGCGAATTTGTATGATGTCATATTTCTCTTAAACATGGTAGTGTAGCCTACATTGAATATCAGCTGGCCTTTTTAAGTGCTTAAAAGTAATATTATACTTTGGTTTTTGTCATAGAAGTTCATATTCATGGGCAAAAATATCAAGGAAGATACAGTCACAGTCATCTGTGAAAAATTCAGTCCCATACGGTGCCCACTTTTTTGAGAAAATCGTGAAAAACGCCCACAGTTTTTCTTAAGTCTTTTCTCTTTCATTTTTGATCTTTTAAAAGATCAAAAAGATTTTCAGTCGTTGTTTTACTAATTTCTGGATAAATACACCATTTCAGGCGAAAATATTTTAACGGTATGTTTCTACCAGCACCATCTTCATACCCTGTAAGTTATACGTAAATCTGTGAACATTTCTGTTTTGGCTTCTTACCAAAGTATGATACTACCTTTAATACAAATAAAAAGTGTATTGATTTGATTTTTCTCCAACTTGATGTTTTACCCACCTCCCAAGATAGCGCCCTCTTTTGACCTCTTCAGACCAAAGAATTATGTCTTTGTTTTAACTAACGATGTTTTAGGGTAACCCCATGCTGTTGCCCAATTGCGAATTTGTATGATGTCATATTTCTCTTAAACATGGTAGTGTAGCCTACATTGAATATCAGCTGGCCTTTTTAAGTGTTTAAAAGTAATATTATACTTTGGTTTTTGTCATAGAAGTTCATATTCATGGGCAAAAATATCAAGGAAGATACAGTCACAGTCATCTGTGAAAAATTCAGTCCCATACGGTGCCCACTTTTTTGAGAAAATCGTGAAAAACGCCCACAGTTTTTCTTAAGTCTTTTCTCTTTCATTTTTGATCTTTTAAAAGATCAAAAAGATTTTCAGTCGTTGTTTTACTAATTTCTGGATAAATACACCATTTCAGGCGAAAATATTTTAACGGTATGTTTCTACCAGCACCATCTTCATACCCTGTAAGTTATACGTAAATCTGTGAACATTTCTGTTTTGGCTTCTTACCAAAGTATGATACTACCTTTAATACAAATAAAAAGTGTATTGATTTGATTTTTCTCCAACTTGATGTTTTACCAACCTCCTAAGATGGCGACCTCTTCAGACCAAAGAATGATGTCTTTGTTTTAACTAACGATGTTCTAGGGTAACCCCGTGTTGGTGCCCAATTGCCAATTTGTATGATGAAGTTAGCATAGTAGTGTGCATTGAGGAGCAGCATTGAGGAGTGCTTAAAAAAGTTTTGATACATCCAATAGTAATTTAAGGTTGTCTGCTTTTCGCCTCATTCGAATTATGTGTGATTGTGTTTGGGATAAGATATGGTTCTTGGTATTTGGGAATGGTAAAGGTATAACTCATATCTGTGTATTGAATATGTTTTTTTATCAGAGTCCAACTTTACAAATTCCTATGATTGTATTTTTTATGAAATCATTGGTTGAATAAATTAATCTTGAATACTGTCAAACAGCAAACTGAATGCAGCAACTTAAAGTCAGAATGATGCCTAAATTTCCAATAATCCCATTTTAATATCATACTTTGGTTTTTATCAAAGAAATACCGATTCATGGGCAAAAATATCAAGACAGATACAGTGACAGCCATCAGTCCCATATAGTGCCCACTTTTTGAGAAAACAGTGAAAAACAGCCGTATTTCTTTTCTTTTTTCGTTTTGTCATTTCTCTTTTATTTTTGATCTTTTAAAAGATTGTCGGTTGTTGTTTTACTAATTTCTGGATAAATACACCATTTCATGCGGAAACATTGTAACGGTATGTTTCTACCACCACCATATTCATACCATGTAAGTTATACGTAAATCTGTGAACATTTCTGTTTTGGTCTCTTACCAAAGTATGATACTACCTTTAAATGTAATAAAAACAGAAGTGTGGAAAGCCTTATGTTCTATTGCAGACAGACATAGCTGTATTATTTTGGTTGTTAAACTGCTGCAAATATATTCAATTGTGGTTTTGGTCTAGTTGTTTATACATTAACAAAGTTATGTATAATTTTCGTGTCAATATTTAAATTATGGTTGCGGGTTGGTTGGTGAGGTCAGTTACAAACTGGTGTTTTACAATGACTAATAATATGTGACATTTAATGTTCGATGGCCGTAATAAAGGCAGAAAGGACTACGTGAATTTGTATGATTGCCCTCATTGCAGTGTTGGAGTACTCGTTCTCGTACTGTAGTACAACTCGAGTACAGACAAATACTCGGCCCGTAGGCCTACTCGATTAAAAGTACTCAAAAATAAATGTGCTTGGCCCGTACTTGATTCCACGTACTCGAATTTTGGGAGTAGGCCTACCATTTAGTCCATATTTCACTTTCGTTACAAATTTACGGTTGATAATGTTGCCGATTTCCGATAAATTATACAATGGTAGTATGAAGATCATTGGGAGTTTAGTACCAAATGGAGTAAGCAGCACAGTGTCATTTGCGGCCGTTTGAAAAACATTAATTTCTGAGAAGAGTGACACAACATGATAAACAACCAATTATAAACATCTTTGTGAAACAAAATGCATTTTTTGCACTGTGCGTTGGTTTTGTACTCGGACTTTGGTACTCGGACTCCCCCCTGTACTCGACCTTGAATGTACTCGTACTCGATACTTAGGACTTGGACTCGACAGAAAAGTACCCGGACTCGGTCCAGTACTCAGACCTTGAAGTACTCGATCGGAGTACTCCGAACTCGGATCTGAGGACTCTACTCCAACATACACTGCCTCATTGTAGTGAATGTGAAATACAATGTATTTCATGTCAACATTTATATTTGCCCCCTTTGAAATCTCCATTTTGAAGGATTGCCATCACTGGCTTCATACATGATTGTATCTCCAATGCTCCCCCTCCCCCCCCCCCCTTCACAGTGTTGGAGTACTCGTACTCGAACTTGAGTACAACTTGAGTACCAATAAGTATACTTGGCCCGTACTCAGTCATAAGTACTCGGGGAAAAAAACAAGTACTCGGACTCGTCCCCGAACTCGACAAATTGTACTCATTATTCATCCCCTCAACCCTTTTATAATTCAGAACTGATCAGGAAGGGTGCCCCAACTTGCTCTGAAAACAAACAGGTTCAAATCCTCTTTCCTACCATGGGCAATTCACATTTTTATTTCATCTTTTACCAGACAATCTGGCGAATGCGGAACGGTAAAAAGTGGCTTAAAATTCACATCAAGAAACTTCAAATAGTGAGGGTTAATGATATGTTTACCTTAATTGGAGCAAGGTGAAGACAATTTTATGTGAACATCTTATTTTTCGAAATCGTTGGAGTCCAGCTTTAACTCCGTCCTTCCCTTTCTCCCACTCCTTTGATCCTCCCCCCCCCCCTACCTGCCCCCACCCCTCTTACATCCCTATCACAAAGTGAATTAAAATTCTATTGTTTTACTGCTTATTTTTCTTTATTGATACATTGTTGTAAGTTACCATTGAAAATATTTATGCTAATTAGTTCCTCCCAGTGAGAAGTGAGTCTTTCACAGTAGCAGGGCAAGGAATGGACTTCTTTTTTTAATAAGGAATATGCTAATTTAGTTTTGGTTGAGTGATTTTGTTGCATTGGCATAGGGGCTGTGTACAGTCAATGGGCACTGCAGTATACGCCTGAGGAGCAAGCAGTCACCCCGTGTGTGTATTCCTGTGTGGAAGCTAAAACACTGTATTATGGTTCTGTGTGTACCAGGCCGTGGCCCAAGATATTTGTAAAAGCCAGCTCAGCAGAAACTGTAAGTTTTTCTTTCTTAATTTATCATCATATTTATCATCTTATTTTCTCTCATTCCTACCTTCCCTTACGTCCCCTTACGTCCCCTTACCACCTTCCCTTAAAACCCCTTCAGCCCGGGATTATTTTCAGCCCTGCTTGTTCCGACCTCATTATCAGCCACCGGCCACAATAGAGGTCACCTGGCCCGGCTTTGTGTGCAGAGTGGTATGCGTAAACAATGCAGGTACGCATTGGTTGAATAGCACCGCACAAAAGATCGCATTCAATGCGGACTCTAATCCGTTCACGCCCAGATGTTTGGAACTCAGAGATTGCTGTTCTCTCAAAAATGCAGACCTTTTCAAATGCAAATTATGGGGGTGAATGTACCACAAGGAGAGTATGTATGTGGACAATAAAGGTTCCCAAAACCTCTTGTTCCAGACAGTAACCCCATTCAATGCATTTCAATGGAAATAACGCAGCAATCATGAATATTCTCAGGCCATGACCGACAGGGGACTGCTATGGATGTCCTCCGGGCTGGAGGGGTTAACTCCACCCCTACATCACCTCCTCTCATTTACTCTTGTGGCTAAACTCTCCGTGACAGTCTACATGGGTGTCAATCACGGGGGGATATACCCCCTCCATATTTGAGGGTGGGGTGGCATGTATTATCATCCCCCAATATTTCGAGGCTGAATGTCATTTAATACCGACAAGATATCTGAAGTAGGCCTACCAACAAAGTAATTAACAAAATAGCATGCTTGGAATGTAGAAAGACAATAAATTTTACTTTTTACCCCCCCCCCCCCCAGGTTTTCACTTTTTATATATATGAAAAATTATTTTGTGCACAAACGTATATGGAAGTACGACCCAGCTACACGATCAACCCCCCCAGCTTTGAGGACGTGTCTACACTACTGCCAGGTAATGACCTAAAATGCCCCAGATATGTATGTTGTAGCCAACATTTTGACATTGTATCGCATGGAACGCCTTAGAATGGTTTCAGGAGCGTTGGAAATCCTGAAAAACATACGAAACAGTATATAATTATCTGAGCCAAAAAGTGAATTTTATGATTTTATTTAATAGACCGGTGACGTCACAAAGAACGCCATCTTCGGCAGGTCTTCGGAAGCAACGTTTTCGGATGCACGGAAATGTCACCCAAACAAAGTTCAAAGTTCAAGATGATCATGAAGATGATGGATAGGTAAGTGAAAATGTGATATTTTCTCTTCAAATTGATACCAAATTTGACCGATTTGGAGTAACTGTTTAGATTTTACAATCGAATCATTATTCGTTACGCAAAAGTGTTAATTTAGAAATCGTGGACTTGACCATGCGAAAGATTATTTAGTGAAAAGGAATGTGTTTTGTAACTCGTGACATTGTCAATGTTCATGTACCTCAATGACCCATGGTTAGGACAGTGCAATGATTCGGACACCTGGGGATTTCAAATTGTTTTTCATCAAGATCATGATCCAATTCCTGTTATAAAATGTCACATTTTGTGATAGGAAATTAGAGTGCAGCCTCAAGTTTAAAAAAAGTGTGACCCTTAAGAGCCCTGTTAAAAATAGGGTTGTGAGAAAATACATTAAAAACACAGAAAATGAATGAAATTTGACATGATTTATAAAAAAAGTGTCTAAGTGCAGTCTTAATTGCGCCTGCTTCGCTGTTTTCTCGCATAGTGTGGTGATATACTTGGATTTTCGGCCATGAACATGACTTTGGATTTTGGCACAGCCCATACCATCCTGTAGGGTACATCTGGGGCTACATTTCGTGCAAGTTTTAACTCGATAGCTTCAGTATTGGGGGAGAAATTTCAAACTCTAGCATACTGCTTGCTATAGTTGCCATGGTAGTATACTATTCATCGCACAGCCGGACATGCCTGATGCATGAGGGCATTGAACACCGTTACTATATACACACGATCTATTTCTATTATGGTTAATACAACATGAAAGCTGGTGGTTTTAAATTAACACACACATAAATTGTGGGTGCGTAATTAACTCTAGCCTTCTACAAACGAGACACTATCGCATGGATTTGAATGTAGCCGCCATGTTTTGGATCGTCCATCATATTGTTTTGCCCTTTTTATATTTATTTACATCATAAAACTCTATTGAGAATTAGTCCCTCCAGATGGTACCGATATGTGAAATTTCAGGGCCCGGCTCAATAACTATATGGCCAAGACTGTCTGCACACCTGGTTTGTTCCCACGTCCATGTACATGTGGGCGTGTAGGTGTATAGTCTTGGTTCCAAGACCTTCGTTGTTGCTTTCCGGCTGCCCATAGGGCGCCCCCGCGCGGCGAAATGGGGAGAACTCTGTCAGACTTTGTTGTATTATATACATGTACAGCTTAGATTGTCTCATTAATTCATGTAGCTTGCATTTGCATATTCAATCACCATACGTCATACGCATTTTGCATATTCAATTACCATACGTCATACACGCTGTGCCTTATTACCATAATCTGGCCCCGCCCTCAAATACAAAATATCCAAGACCTTCGTGACTGTCCAAAAGTCTGACAGAATTCTCCCATATCCGCCACGCGGGGGCGCCCTAAGGGCCACGGGAAAGCAACAACGAAGGTCTTGGAACCAAGACTAACCCGGTACATGTACATGTGGGCGGTAGCTGCATGCTGCATGCATGCAGCATGTGAGAAACTTCCATTTAAATTAGTAGCTGCATGGTTTGATATACAATGTAGTTCCACACAAAATAAGCGAACTCCATCATACAGTGGAATCGCGATTTATCACCCAATACTAGTGAACTAAGCACGACATTGTAGATAGGCCTACCGTCAACGATTGCAACACACCAAGGACAAGGAGACGAGGAATATTGATACATCATACCATGGATATAAAAAGTTACATCGTTCTTTCTCATATGCTGCTGGGCTTACATGGTAAGGCACTATTCTGTCTGTTGACTGTCTGTTGAATTCTCAGTAGTAAGTTACTGCTTGCATGTATGGTTTTAATCCGTCTACATTCACACTTGGTTTTACTGTGACTTACTTCACGTTTTGACCCATAATAAATAATAATTTGGGAGGCTAATCATCCTGGGGTGCTGAATTGCGAAGGATGTGGCTACAACGTGATCCAGTTGACAGTGGCGCCTACGGCAGCCCGCAAACTTCAACCCATTATATGACCACTGAGCACAGCCTGAGATCGAAAGTGTTTGATTTTTGTGGAGGGAGGAAAACCGGATCACCAGGAGAAAAACCCTCGTAGCATAGGAGATATATGTAGTTTTTCTCATAGTATAGTCTTTAAGTGCTACCCTAATTTTCTGTATTATTTGAGAAAACTGCAGAGCAGTCGTCATAAAGACTAGCTGCATCACTAAAGAATATGAGACACTTTTTTAGGCTAGAGTTTGAAATTAAATTATTCCCTCAATACTGAGCCTATCGAGCTGAAACTTGTAATTCAACCCATTCCTGTCTATGGCGTTCCAACACTTACATGTACTATTACATGTACATATATGTCAATGGGAACTGAGGTTTATGTTTGCCTGGCGACAACTTTCATTGTTAATGCTACAATTCAATAATTTTGAGTATGAATAATCAACATACGTGCATTGTGTGTAATAAACGTGTTGCTCAACCATACAGCTTAAGTAATATTGAACTCTGGAGTTCCCAGATAGATTCTTTAGAAATCCATGTTGCGACGCATTCAGTCTAAATATAATATAGTCGGTGTTATGAAAAATAGACTGATACGCTAAGTTTTACACAACAGGAGGTTTTCTTAAAGGTAATATCATACTTTGGTTTTTGTCAAAGAAATACAGATTCATGGGCAAAAATTTCAAGACAGATACAGTAACAGTCATCTGTGAAAATTTTAGTCCCATACGGTGTCTACCTTTTGAGAAAACAGTGACAAACGGCCACAATATTTCTTAAGTATTTTCTCTTTTATTTTTGATCTTTTAAAAACATTTTCGGTCGTTGTTTTACTCTTTTCTGGATAAATACAGCATTTCAAGCGAACATTTTTTTAACGGTATGTTTCTACCACCACCATCTTCATACCCTGTAAGTTATAGATAAATCTATGAACATTTCTGTTTTGGGTTCCTACAAAAGTATTATACTACCTTTAAGAACCTTCTTTATTCACAGATAGGTGGATGGACGTCAGCAAATAAATGCTGAATATAAATTGAATATACAATTTAAAAGAAATCTCATTGTGGCAATCATTATAAGAATTATTTATAGCTATTAAAAAGAACAATACAATGCAACTTACTATAACAATAATTACAAAATGCTTTCAGCTGTAAATGTTTTCATGATGCAAATCATTTAATGTGATCTGCTGCTCTTCGTCTACATCTACAGACTGACTGTACAGCCTTCCCCCCCCCCCCCCAAAAAAAAAAAGCAACACTTTGTCGGGAACCATTATGTTAAAATTAAACTGTTTATCACTTCAAGATTCAGCTAATGATACAACCATGTCTTGGCTATCACCATGTAGAATTTAAGCACAATCGGGCTGCAATTGGCAAAAATGTGACCAATTGAAAGAGTACTCTTTAAAAACAAATTTGCAGAATTCGAGAATATTTGGTCAATATACATATAATGTGTTTGAAAGGAAGATGAAAATCGGGGTTTGAGGTTGAGTAATTCAGTCTTAGTTGTTTCCCTCAATTTCAGTGCAATTTTGCTCAAATTCCACATGGTGTTAGCCAATACATGGCTGTATCACATATGTGAATCTCGAAGTGATAAACAGTAAGTTTAATGTTCATATTATACTTCTCGACACAAAGTGTTGCGTTTTGAGGGGGACACGCTGTATAAAAAGGTCAGCTTGCTTCTGTCTAAAAAGGTTGAACCCATGTCGACCATGGGTTTCGATCCCGGGGGGATGGGGGATATATCCCCACCAATATTTGATGTGGGGGATGGCGTGTATTATCACCCCCCCCCCCCCCCCTCCCCCAATATTTCGAGGTTGAATGTCATTTAATACCGACAAAATATCTAATGAATAATGAAAAAATAGCATGCTTCGTTTTTAAATGCTCTAAAAATGCGACTTTCGGATCCGTCTGTCCCTGGTGTGGGGGGGGGGGGGTGTGGGAGGGGGTATCACCCCTCCCACACCCCCCGCGCTCGGTCGCTTCGCTCCCTCGTGCAGGACACCAAATCACCAATCACCCCCCCCCCCCCCACCCCCCAATCATGAAAAGAAATCGACACCTATGATGTCGGCCTTTATTATAATCTATTCCATGGATTTTCTTTGGTTGTGTGCGAAGGCATAATGGTGAAATGGTACTATATAAAGTGAGCCAAGAGTACCCATTTATTATGATACATGTATTTCAATGAATCTGGTCAGTTTCATTCGATGTGATTTATTTCATGATTTAACATCTCTTTTTTCCCTTTTTGCCACACCATATTTTTGTTTTGCAGGGTAACATTTGGTCTTATTTGTTTCGGTCTGTCTTGTATTTGTATACTGAATGCACATGTACATGTACGCTGTAGCGATCCAAATTGTGTGAGCTATACAGTAATCCGAGCACACGGTTTTGAATGGCGCCCTCTATTAATTAAAACAAGAAACTGTGGTGGTAATTTTATAGTCTGGTTCCCTGCCCAAAGATTCCCTGACGACTTTTATAAAAAATTTGACAGACAATAGTCGGGAACTTTTGGGGTCCGGGAACCAGACTAGTAATTTTATCGATCTAAATGCACTACAACTCCGGCTTGCTTGGTACGGAGCGTTGTGCTCGATTTATTCCTGAAAGGCACACAGAGTTAGAAGAATATTCAGCATGGACAACATCTCCCGGATTTCCCCACAGGTCTTTTGCTCATGATAAGCTTTCCAGCTTCCCAGATTTCAATAAAAGATGATTCAAAATAATTACACCACCACAGTTTCCTGTTTAATCAATAGAGGGCGCCATTCAAAACCGTGTGCTCGGATTACTAGCAGTTTCTTGTGTAAACATATGCATGTACACAAGTGCAAAACATGTAACCGTAAATGTATGCCTTCTAAAGAAATTACCGAGGTCATGAAAGCATACATACAATACGATACACCACTAAGTCTTTAAATTTTTTTTTTTGCTCATCAGTGGCCGTGGCTGATGTGACTATCACTGATGACCAGTGGGTTACCGTGGGAACAAATGCAACCATAACCTGCTCCATCAGTAGCCTTGGAATATTAACCAGCCTGCAGTTTCGAAAAAGTGATCCATCTGTCACTGATATAGTCAGTGCAGTTACCATCCTTCAATATGACTTTGCAAGTCAAGACCCCATATACAATACTGGCAGAATTGACAGAAACCATTATGAGTTTCAAAAAGGAAGTAGTGGTGAAAGCTACTCCTTGATCATTAAGTCTGTTACACTGGATGATGGCTTGATGTACTGGTGTCGTTTCTTTGAGAGGGCATCAATCAGTGAAACTGCTGATGAAATAGCTTCGAGTGTCTTACATATAAGAGGTAATTCAATTGAATTTATTTAATTCATTAACCACAAGGGAAAATGAATGAAATTAAAGTCATTGAAAACTGAACAAAGAAAAATTGACTGGAGCGGGATTCGAAAATCATTTAATATTCATGATTTACTGCGGTACCCGCCGCGATATTGGATTCGATTCACCCCGCTGACCCCAGCTAGCTCGGTGGCCTAGCGGTATGGCATCTGCACTAGTAAGCAGGAGGACGTGGGTTCGAATCCCACCTGAGCCAGCATGTGATTTGTTCACGTGCTCTCACAAGCACTGAGTATGCAGTGCTCATCCACGTCGGTGAAGGGCAAGTCTTATTTGCATATTAATTAATATAATCATCAAATAACCACAGGGGCTGGATAGCTCAGTTGGTAGAGTGCCTTTACGGTCACCGGTACGAATCCCGCTCCAGTCAATCTTCTTTGTTCACTTTTTGATAATTCATTTTTTTAAAGATGTATTTTGAACCGGGTCTTGAAACAATCAAAACTTGGTGTCACCACAAACTTAGCTTCAAGTCTTACTTAAAGGATCTATGCAATAGAAATATTATGGCTTGAACATGTGCCAAAAATAAATTGTTACATGGGCCTTTGATTTTACCCACTTCCTCACACTGTTTCAGGGTTAATAACAGATGTTTTGGTTTGTATGCTTATTAGAATTTCCATATTCATGAGCAAAACTGTGATGTCATCTGGGTAACTGAGAGCAGTTATCCAATTGCTTTGTGCACAAAAAGTTGGGGTTGTTTTATAGGTTTTCTGACAAACCTTTCCCCCTCAATGGGTTTTATTGTGCTGAATATGTTCCTTTCACTCATCTGGTGGTGTAATTTTTTTGACCAACCATTTCTGTTGCCTCCTCATTGTTTATGTTTTTTCATTATATTTTGGCTGTTGGTTCACTACATGAGTATACATGAAAATCCACCATTTTGCAAAGCCGTTCAAAAGAAAACCAAATGCTGGTTTGAAACCAAAATAAGACTTGCCATTCATTATCTGTCAGTATATTCTCTGTATGAAGGCAATAAAATAACCTGACTGAAAAAAAGCACTGCATGAACCCTTTAATGTACACAAGTAAACAACATAATAACTGAATGTACACATACAAATTTATCCTCTAAAGAAAGTTACTGAAGCCATGAAAGCATTATATACAATACGATTACATAACTTTTTTTTTTTCCTTTGCCCAGAGACTGAAGCTGTTGTGACTATCACTGATGACCAGTGGGTTACCGAGGGAACAGATGCAACCATAACCTGCTCCATCAGCAGCCGTGGAATATTAACCAGCCTGCAGTTTCGAAAAAGTGATCCATCTGTCACTGATATAGTCAAAGCAGATACCATCCTTCAATATGACTTTGCAAGTCAAGACCTGTTATACAATACTGGCAGAATTGACAGAAACCATTATGATTTTCAAGAAGCAAGTGGTGGTGAAAGCTACTCCTTGATCATTAAGTCTGTTACACTGGATGATGGCTTGATGTACTGGTGTCGTTTCTTTGAGAGGGCATCAATCAGTGATGAAATAACTTCAAGTGTCTTACAAATAAGAGGTTATTTCTAATAATTTACAATGTAGGCCTACAGCCTTCACAGAAATGTCATTATGGCTGATAATGCGCTCAATATTCGAATACATTTTAAGATGACTTACCAAAAACTTGATGACTGGCATTTAGCAAGCAGTGCCGTTATACCAGAGCCGCACCAAAGCACACATGAACAATCAGAATGCTCTGTTGTTCACCCTCCACGTACGTGTTCTGCCCCTGAGTCCTCAGTATGTTAAAGACCCAGAATCTTTAGCGCACTTGGGGATCTTAATATTGTTTTTTAATCAATCAAAAATTAGTGCACAATGGAACTAAATTCTTAATCATTATTTAATAATTATTAGTTATTGGGAAACATGGCATTACATGTACTACCAAAGTTCATAAATAAATTTGTAAACAGTATTGAAATGTCATTAAAAGTATTGAAATGTGGCGTCATTTGGAGATTCAAAGCAAAACTCACTGATTCTTAAACCCTTTCACACCGGGCCTGCGTAGAGTTGCGTAGTGTTGCGTATCGTGTACGCCGAAATAAGGCGGCGTACTCAAGGTGTGCCTGCGTAGATGTGCGTAGTGCAATTGCGTATGGCCGCGTACCCAGTGCAGAAGCACCGCGTACTTACCAACAAAATATGATTGGCGTACAGGTGCGTAGTATTGCGCATATTAGACGTAGGGTAGCGTACTATTGCGTACGGCATGGCGACAATAGCGTAGTGTTGCATAGACTTGAGTATAAATTGCATACTTCCGGTGTCCAATGCTCTACGGCGTACGCCAAGAGTACGCGAAAAAATTAAACATGTTTAATTTTTTGCGTAGATGTCGCGTACTCCTTCTGCGTACTCGGCGTACGTATTGTTATGTAAGCCAGCGTAGACTAGCGTATGAACAGCGTAGGGCAGCGTACTCGCTACGCAATGCTACGCAAGTGTACGTAAGGCCCGGTGTGAAAGGGGCTAGACCTAGACTATACGCCGTGCTAGTGCAGCAATAGCGGGGCAGTAGCGTGGCAGTTGCGCCAAAGAGCTTGCCGTGTGGAACTGAGTTTGCTGAGCCAAATTCGCGCTAAACGCCGTGCTATTGCCGTGCCAAACTTGAAAATAGGCACGTTCTCACGCACCAAAAAGGCGCGACTATTTGGGTCGCGATTTTTGGTGCGTGAGCACGTGCCTAATGTGAAATTATTTGAATTCGGCACGGCGGTAGCATGGCGTATAGCTCATGATTGCATACTATTGTTCAGCGTGCAGTACGCGTACAGTTCCATTGCGTACATGCATGTTTTAAAGTACACCACAAAACACAAAGACTGTCTAATTCTGTTTGTATAAAATGTTACAAACGCGTCTGCTTTTTACCGTGTGTGGATGTGAGAGTGTCATAAATACATTTTTCTTTTGGTTACAGTACCACTGAGTATGAGTACCTTCCATTATAATGGTAAGACATACAGCGATGGAGATTCAATCCCAGTAGTAGCAGGTAATGGGCACCAGTTCACCTGCAGTGCACCTGCCATCAACCCACCAGCTACTTTTACCTGGACCCTAACATCAGGCGACACTACTATCGACAATCCATCAGGTACTCAAACAGATTCAGCAAATAGTGACGATGGCAGGTTGATGGATAGCAGCAACACTATCACTATCAGCATCCCAGAGATCCCATCTACAACCACACTGACATGTGATGCTACCAACAGACAAGACGGAATGACTGATACAGAGATAGACATCACAGTAACACTCGATGTTCGAGGTACAGTGTACAACTTTAATTTTTTGATACGTTTAAACCGATTGTCATTATTATCGTGTTCCAAAGTACATTTTTTTTCCAAACGCACGTCTTGAGTTTCGAAATAAGTAAAACTTTGTTCCGTGCACTACTTAAGCAGATAGCCAATTTGTCCAAGACACTAAAAGCAAATTTTGGTTTAGATAATACGGCCAATGCGTTTTGTTAACAAATACAAATTACAGATTTAATACAGATTTTAGTGGCCGGACGTAAGGCAGAGTGTACGCTGTCAACATTTTCGGTAACATTCTCGGTAATTGCCCAGGTAGCATTAACAATCAATTGTCCGTGTGTTGTGTATCATTTTGTGATTGTCCTTTGGCTGTTGTTCGCTGACCATGAATATCAAATGAAAATTTGGCTGTTAATCCTGTTTTTTATTAAGATTTTGTGTGCTAATACAGGAACTGCATACAGTGTCTGTTTGTCTTCTTTTTCTTCTCCCATAGTGCCACCAAAAGTTGTCAAGCTGTCTGATTCCAGTGGCGTTAAAGACCCAGGATCTACAGTCCCTGTGAGGGCATATACGTCGCATACATTCACATGCCAAGTACAGAACACCAGACCGGTAGCAGGCATTTTATGGCTCGTTGCTGGTATGCCGCCTTCTACTGGTGTTGAAGACCCAATCAGCAACTTGAATTACTTTGGCCTATGGGATACATCTCGCACCTGGTCATTCACACCTGTAAGTGACTTTCACTTACAGGAGGTGGAGTGCATTGCCAGTACTATGGAGTCGGAGCAGCCATTTCCATCCACGAAGATTACACTTGATGTCTATGGTACGTTATACATTCATTAACACCCTAACAGCCCAAACTCCAACAGATAGTTCTGTTGAGGTTTGGCTTGTTTGGTACCAAACGGTAAGGACCTGTTGTTGGACTTTGTTTGATTCAGTACCAAAGGTACACTGTTTAATTCTATCAGGTTTAGAGAAGTAAGGCAAGAGACCATGTGGAAACAAGTGTTGGAGTTTGTGGCGGGCGTGCACACTCTATCTAGTGGTCGATTTCACCAATCTCATCGTAACTTACTATCAATCATAGGACCTATGATGCATAGCAGTCCCAAAGAGGATAGGCCCCCAATATACGATGGGTTATCCTTCGTAACTCGAGTTACGATTGATCGTAGGGCTTCGTGAAATCGATCCCATTGATGTTATCGAATACATCGTTAAGAATATGACTGCCATGTGAGACTGTGGTGGCATGCAAGATGAATAGGAAGAAAACAACAACAAAACTAAGTATACCATTCCATACCTTACCATAATAACCATAATATCCAACGTAACGCAACAAAATGAAAGAAATCACTAAGACCATTTAAGCACACATACACTACCACTACATCATTATTTTTCTTATTTTCTTTTGCCCAGTGCCTGTGGCGGTTGTGACTATCACTGATGACCAGTGGGTTACCGTGGGAACAGATGCAACCATAACCTGCTCCATCAGCAGCCTTGGAATATTAACCAGCCTGCAGTTTCGAAAAAGTCATCCATCTGTCACTGATATAGTCAAAGCAGTTACCATCCTTCAATATGACTTTGCAAGTCAAGACCCCATATACAATACTGGCAGAATTGACAGAAACCATTATGAGTTTCAAGAAGCAAGTGGTGGTGAAAGCTACTCCTTGATCATTAAGTCTGTTACACTGGATGATGGCTTGATGTACTGGTGTCGTTTCTTTGAGAGGGCATCAATCAGTGATGAAATAACTTCAAGTGTCTTACAAATAAGAGGTAATTTTTAATTATTTACGACGTAGGCCTGAAGTATACAGAAATGTCCTTAATTCCTATAATTATTAGAAGATGGGTCCAAATGCACAGTGTTGGAGTACTCGTACTCGAGTACAGACAAATACCCGGCTCGTACTAAAAGTACTCGAAAATGAATGTACTTGACCCGTACTCGATTCCATGTACTCGAATTTTGAGAGTACTCGACCATTTAGTGCAAATTTCATTTGCAATTTCACGGTTGATAATGTTGCCGATTTCCGATAAATTATACAATGGTAGTATGAAGATCATTGGGAGTTTAGTACCAAATGGAGTAAGCAGCACAGTGTCATTTGCAAGGTTTGAAAAACATTAATTTCTGAGAAGAGTGGCACATCAACATGATCAACATCCAATTATAAACATCTTTGTGAAACAAAATGCAATTCTTTTGCACTGTGCGTTGGTACTGTACTCGGACGTGGACTCGGACTTTGGTACTCGGACCCTGCCCTGTACTTGACCTTGAATGTACTCGGAATCGATACTTAGGACTTGGACTCGAGCAATGTACGCGGACTCGGTCCAGTACTCAGACCTTGAAGTACTCAGAGTACTCTGTACTCGGATCTGAGGATTCTACTCCAACACTGCAAATGCACCTCAAACAACTTGACTTCCCTGGTATGTTGTTAAGCTCCTGGCCCTAATGAATCAGAACAATGATGTTTACATGAATTACGTGGTACAGAATATCCATATGAGTGACATAATAATTTATGGCCATAAGTGCAGGAAATGGGTATAAAATTAGGGGTAGGGGAAACAAAACTGGTCGAATCACACAAAATTAGTGTATAAATGTAGGGCCTAGAAGCAGATATAGAAACAAGTATTTGTACGGTGTGTGGATGTGAGAATTTCATAAATACATTTTTCGTTTGGTTACAGTACCACTGAGTATGAGTACCTTCCATTATAATGGTAAGACATACATCGATGGAGATTCAATATCAGTAGTAGCAGGTGATGGGCACCAGTTCACCTGCAGTGCACCTGCCATCAACCCACCAGCTACTTTTACATGGACCCTAACATCAGGCGACACTATCGACAATCCATCAGGTACTCAAACAGATCCACCAAATAGTGACGATGGCAGGTTGGTAGACAGCAACAACACTATCACTATCAGCATCCCATCTACATCCACACTGACATGTGATGCTACCAACAGGCAAGACGGAATGACTGATACAGAGATAGACATCACAGTAACACTCCATGTTGCAGGTACGTACATGTACAGCTAGGTTGTATACTTTTACATGTACATCCGAACCCATTGTCATTATATTCCAAAGTACAGTAACTTGTTTTCCAACCGCACTTCTTGAAAAAGACAAAACTTTTCAAATCTCTGCCTGCGCTATAGTATGTTTATTTTATAACAAATATTTCACTAAGACGACTCGTTTTGGGGTTTTATTTCTGTTTGATTCTTTCTTCTGCCTTTGGAATTTCTGTGACCTCCGTGACACAACTAGCTGAGCCAAGTTCCAACATCGGCACCATTGTCCTAGTGATATTCGTACTAGCTGTTTTGATAGTTGGCATCGGTATCTGTATCGTCTACTGTCCCGCGAGGAGAGATATAGGGTAGGACAAGAAGATTAATACTGTATTACGTTTGCCTTTCAATTATTGGTTGAATGCAACATAATGTTGCATTTTCAATATAAATCTCATATATTTGGGGTTTGTTTTATTGCAGGACACCAATTGACACGACCCCAAGCTCTAGCTCAGGAAGCACTGAAGTGGATGAAAGTGATATGGAACTAAGGCAAAGATTGCCGGAGAAGCAAAGCTCAGATTCTTCTTCGTAACAGCCTGCCCTGTGGATCTGAGTACTTGTACAATAACTCATCAGCTTCAGAACTCGCTTGACGGCTGTTACATCAGGGGCCAATTTCATAGAGCTGCTTAGCACAAAATAAATCGGTAAGCATGAAATATTTGCCTTAATAAAAACAGGATTAAAAACAAAATTTCCATGTGTTGTGTATCACTTGCAATTGTTCATGAATATCAAATCAAATGTTCAATGGTGGTTTGTTTTATTGGGCAAGCCATTTTTGTGCATAAGCAATTTTTTGTGCTAAGCATCTCATCCAACCCAACAGCACGTCAAGAGGGAGAAAATGTACCAGGAGATACCCAGAGTGCCTACCGTAGATTGGGGCTTGCTGAACACTGCTATTTATAGTATATATTTTTTACCGACACCCTGAATGGGCAGCAATCAAAGTAGTCTTGTGAGTGCAGACCAGTAAATAGGTCCAAATCAGTCCGCGGAGCTCATTAATTTTGTGTATACCCTCAAAATCTTTTTCATAAAATCATTTGCTGGGCCCTACATGGGTAGTCTTGTAAAGAAAATGGATTGAACTCCATCACCAGAGTTTGGACTGTCAACTTTGAGCTGTTTGGGTGAAATCGGGCTCTAAAGTCGCTCTACTTTGGCCTGTAGTGGAGGGGTACATTTGTTTAGTCTGGCACCAGTCAACATGACGTTTTCAGGGTATTTTCCTTTGGATGGATTTTTTCTCAAAAAGTCATCTGTTACCCTATAGAAAATTGAAAGGAAAATGAAAATTGAAGTTCTCAGCTTCATTTTGGTGTATAACTTGAGTGTCTGAGAAACTTCTGAGTATTTTTAATAATTTATTTGAAATTGGCCATTTACCATGGGAGCATATGGGTAATATTTACTGGATTATTTACCCAAAATAAACCGAGGTCGACCCAACACAACCATGGACGTGTGGTCACTATAGCGCCACTTGTTAACCTAGCTTGATTGGTGTTTGGATATGCAGAATGGTCTAAAGTAGAACAAAATTTCGCTAGTGTGAAAGGGATATAATCACACTATAGCTAAATTTCCACTGGATGCACCCGGGTACACCTGGTGAATTCCTCAGTGTGAAAGGGAATTCTGATAGACCAACAGTAGATTACCAGTAGATTTTGTCGGAAAATTTTACTCACCAACCGTCCTGCATGGGGAAACTTCGGTAGTCCGGCCTCGGAAGCGCAGTGTAAAAGGTCGTCGCGGTGAAACACCCAGTAACCTCTAGCAGTGGTACACCGTTGTGTGTAATGGGAAGAGCAAAACCATACATGTTGCCGTCGAAAACAAGTCAAGAGAAAATACCCAAAACGGTCATCATGGATAGTCATCTTGGTTACGCTTACGTATTGTTTTACTTTAGCACAGACAAAAATTGATAAACTTGATTGCACTCTTGTTAAAGGTAGTATCATACTTTGGCTTTGTCAAAGAAATACAAATTCATGGACAAAAATATCAAGGAAAATACAGATTTTTGGTCGTTGTTTTACTAATATTTATGGATAAATACACCATTTCGGGCGGAAATATTTTAACGGTACGTTTCTACCACCACCATCTTCATACCCTGAAAGTTATATGTAAATCTGTGAACATTTCTGTTTTGTTTTTTTACCAAAGTATGATACTACCTTTAAAGGGATTGCATACGTTTGGTAATTTGAGCCTACTGTTTGTTTCAAACCAATATAATTGTATATATATACCATAAAACTAACCTGTGAAAGTTTCAATTCAAAAGGTGGTAGCGTTTTTGAGATTTGGCGACAAACTAGAGCGGTTATTTCAAGCCAGAGAACAGTTAGTCAATAGCTGAGAAGCGTTACGGCCATAACGCTTCTCAGATTCATAATTTTGGGAGATAAAAAGTGACATATTTTTCCATAACCGCGGTACTTCGAATTGAACGTTTCTCAATATGCATTATACTATCCAAAGCAGCTGTACTTCTAACCAAGTAAGTTTTTATTGCCATAAATTTTCAGAGTCATTACCAAACGTATGCAATGCCTTTAAATACGTTTGGTAATGACTCTTTTACATGTCGCCAAAATCTCAAAAACGCTACCACCTTTTAAATTGAAACTTTCACAGGTTAGTTTTATGGTATATATATACAATTATATTGGTTTGAAACAAACAGTAGGCTCAAATTACCAAACGTATGCAATCCCTTTAAGCACTGCGCGATGATTGACCATCGAAGTATTGGGGGCGCTATATATTTAACACATCTAGCTTCGAGACTTTTTGGTGTAGACAGTATTATATCTATGGATGAGACGGTCTTTGTGGCTGTGTCGCCAGGAAAAGGTATGTTCAAGTTAAGTCAAACTCAAACTATAATTTAGCAGTTTGTGGAGTATTTTATTTTGAAATAGAATTTTCACTCCTAAAGTTATTGTATAAATTGCACAGAAATTGAAACCTTGTAAGATTTTGTTTGTTATGCTGTATCACCTGATGAAATGGCTGTGATGTGAGTATCAGATACTTGAATGTGACCCAACGGGGAGACTTTTGAGAGTCGGTCTTAGCACAATCACGCAGGCGCAAAACAAAGCGGGCATGCTCACAATTGCGTGCGCGTGCGCTGTTGATTTGAAGACCGACTCTCAAAAGCAATTTGGCTCATGATTCATTGGGCAAAATTTTAATAGGCCTAGGTCTTTATTCATTCCATAATTATTAGACCCTATACTAGGTCTACCTACGAAGCTGTATTAATAGGGACATGCTGAAAAAAATAAATCTTATATGTCGTACGTACGAGTAATATGTCGTACGTACGAGATAGTCATACGTACGACGTATTAATCATATCTCGTACGTACATGATGTATCACGTACGACTTACATCTCGTACATAAGACATTATACAACTCGTACGTACAACTTATATCTCATACGTATGGCTTATATCTCGTACGTAGAGATATGATTCATAAGTCGTACGTACCGTAACGTACGAGTTGTATGTCGTACGTACGAGATGTAAGTCGTACATACTTGTCGTACGTTGTATGTCGTACGTACGAGATGTAAGTCGTACGTACGAGTTGTATGTCGTACGTACGAGATGTAAGTCGTACGTACGAGTTGTCTCCCCATGTCGTACGTGCGAGTTAGGCAAATTTATTTTTTCAGCATGTCCCTAATACAGCTTCGTATCTACCAAATGGGAAGGCCCAGAAATATTTCAGAAACATTTCTTCCATTAAAAGTAATATTCAAATTATGGTCAATCCTTAGCAAACAAAAAGAAGACACATTCGAATGACTGTTTTTTTTTTTTTTTTTAATGATAATTTATTCCCATTGTAAGCTGATAATTTATTCCCATTGTATTCCCATTGTAAGCTGTTAGAGATTATTGGTACATTATACATAATTTGCCTGAATTAATTTAAGATTTAGAAGAAAATCTTAGAGAAAAAATAATTGTTTGCAGTTGTGTCTGGCTAGTTAACTAATACTTTCATAAAATATGGGAAGATTTCAAAATTCATGGTTTTACTCTTTCAGCTGTCATGGTGGTGTAATAAAGCAAATGGTTATAATAATGAATTGTGGCACCTTATCATACTTCCAAAATTAATTTTGCCAATTAATTGAGATAGATATTATCATATTAACCAAAAATTATAATTTTAAAGGCATGATACATGATTGGTAAAGGTCACAGAGCAGCACTCACACTTTGTCTGATCTAACATGCACATGTACATGAAATAATAAACCTGTGAAAATTTGAGCTCAATAAGACATCTAAGTCATGAGAAAATAGAAAAACCTGACTCAATTTTTCTTAATAAAACATAAAGAATGGTTTTGATCTTACCACCAAACAATGATATTTTGGTGATCAGAACTGTTTTCGGTCATTGTTTTACTTATTTCTGGATAAATACAGCATTTTATGCGGAAATATTTTTAAGGTACCGTATGTTTCTACCAGCACCATCTTCATACCCTGAAAGTTATACGTAAATCTGTGAACATTTCTGTTTGGGTATATTACCAATCCTGTACTGTACCTTTAAATGATATTTTGGTGGTCAACTTAGAATACATGAATTTTCTTTTTACTTTTTACAGTTTTAAGTGAGCTTGACCAATTCATGATAATGTGACTTAAATTCATTCCAATACATGTTTCCTGCATATCAACTGTTTAATGGCCATGTTGCTTGTCCACATCAGACAAATTCAATTTAGGGGAAAAACTCATTTTTAATAATGTTGAAATACCAGTTGTATTTTACATGATGCATTCGCATTTGTTTTTTGTTTTTTTATATAATCTTGAAGGTCATTTCATACTTTGGTTTTTGTCAAAGAAGTGCAAATTCATTGGCAAAAATATCAAGAAAGATACAGCAACAGTCATCTGTGAAATTCCCGATCCCATTATGGTGCCCACTTTTTGAGAAAACCATGAAAAACACCCACAGTATTTAAGAAATCTTGTCACCGTTATTTTTTATCTTTGACGATCAAAATCGTTTTTGTTAAAGGTTATATAATACTTTGATTTTTGTCAAAGAAATACAGATTAATGGGTAAAAATATAGACAAATATACAGTAACAGTCATCTGTGAAAATTTAAGTGCCATATGGTGCCCACATTTTGAGAAAGCAGTGAAAAACAGCCACAGTATTTCTTAATTTTTTCTCTTTTTTTGTTGTTGTATCTTTTAAAGATCAGAAATAACTTTGGTCACTGGTTATACTGTTTTCTTGATAAATACTACTGCATTTCCAGCAGAAAGATTTTAAGGGTATGTTTCTACCATTTCCGTCTTTATACCCTGTAATAAATTATATGTAAATCTGTGAACATTTCTGTTTTGGTTTCCTACCAAAGTATGCGAGTACATGTACCTTTAAAGAAAATATTTAGACATGGGGATAGAAATTATTTTGTCCCCACTAAACACCTGGAAAATTTCAATGTTAGGTAGGTCATCCCACCAGCTTGGAGCAAGCGGTTTTGTTGAGATTTTTATTGTTACATTTTATATTTTCCTTGACTTACCCACTTTTTGCCCAACTTGCCCTAGCCCATAATCTTGTAACACATCAACTTAAAAAGTGAAAATCATGTGATGCCCCACAAGTTCATACAGGAAGGTTCTTAACTTATCACTTGCCCGATCAAGTTGACAGAGTCTCTATGTACTAGTGTTTGCATACTTGGCTAGTGTCTGGTCCTGTCATTTAGAGGCAGGGCTCAAAATATCCACTAGACCGTGGACCGAGTCTAGTGATTTCAGTGTCGGTCTAGTAAAGTGTCCGGCTGCACTGCACGAGTCCGGCTGTCCAGTGATTTTGTTTTCCTTACACAATTAAAATGGTACCAAAATTGATGAATTTTTGACACACTTGTTGCACACATTTACGGTTTTTCTATGTACACAGTACATGAGTGCCACAGGTCTAGTGAAAAAAGTTCAGGTCTAGTAAAATGCTTCAGTTACTAGACCTGCTGTCCAGTGCATTTTTTCACGAGATTCGAGCCCTGTAAACATCATTTAGAGGCCCATTTAACATTATTGTCACCTCCGATTCAAGGTGAAAGTGATCAGTTTCATTAGCTGACAGGGAATGTGCATACAAGATCAAGCATAATGACCAGTTAATCTGCCTACACATTACACAACACAAGTCACAACTTTTGCCCCAGTAAAACAGTGCCCGGGCAAGTGCACTAAATTTGCCTTCTGACTGCAATAAAAAAAAATTGAAATTGGAACTGTGCATTGGGTTGGATTGCCAAATAACTTCAACAGAACAGCTACCTTTTATCCCCCTTTTTGTTTTTCCTTTGCAGTTTTTGCGCCCCCTGAAAAGTGGCACCAAGGGCACGTGCCAGCCCCCTTACCCCCCCCCTCCCCCAACCCCCACCCTAGTTATACCACTGGAAATGTCTAACAAGTATGAATTGGCTTCTGACTGCCAAACGAACAAAGATAATTGACTATTAGGGTCACCACCAACGTAGGGCTGGATGGCTCAGTTGGTAGAGCGCCTGTACGGTTGTCAGGAGGTCACCGGTTCGTATCCCACTCCAGTCAATTTTTCTTTGTTCACTTTTCAATGACTTTAAAATTCAGTCAAATTCCCTTGTGGTTGTT
Source organism: Astropecten irregularis (assembly GCA_963971285.1). Classification (NCBI taxonomy): domain Eukaryota; kingdom Metazoa; phylum Echinodermata; class Asteroidea; order Paxillosida; family Astropectinidae; genus Astropecten; species Astropecten irregularis. Next base: position 5,451,133 of record OZ020255.1, read on the forward strand.
TGATGATTAAGTATGAATTATCATTTTAAGTAATCAACAATTCATATTTTGCCTGTTTATGACTTATGTTTGCTTTGCTACATTCCATATTAACCTGCCACCTATCAGTAATCAAATGATCATAATTATTAGCTTCAATAAATGAGAGTGTGTGGTGTAGTAGGACTCTCCTTGTCTTCGTATACTTTCATGATTGTGATAATGATTGCCTTGATCGTGTCCAAGATGACGGCCTGAATGAGGATAGCAATGATACAAGTTGCAACCCACTCCCAGAAAGCTGTCCAGCAAATACTGTGTGTTGATGACACTGACCACATTACTGCCAACACACAGGATAGAACCAGGAGAATGTGGATACTGGCAGCAAGAATCGGCAGGAGACGTCTAGAGGGACACTTGGTAGTCCTGTCCTGCTCGACTTCCACGAGATCCTCAATAGTTGCATTTGCCTCCTCGGATGTTTCAGACTGAGAGATAGATGGAGAGGATGATTGGACATCATCACAAGACTCCATCTCAATGATTGTCACTTCGTTGCTGTTGTTCTTGTTTGTGTCACCTCCATCTGTAGTAAGCTGTTGCCCTGCAACTCCTGAATGAAGACCTGAGTTGGAGTTGGTGATGGCAGGCAAACTGGATGAAGGTCCATCGCAAGACTCTATAGAAATGATGGTCTTGTGCTGATCTTCAGGCAAGAGAGATGCAGCTCTAGAGATGCAGTCATCAGATCCTTGATGTGATGAACCCTTGGAGGATGGCATTGACAGAGAAGTCTGGTATTGTTCTTCATTGTCTAGATGACTGCCATCATGTGATGAGGTCTCAGTTGATCTATCATTGTCGTAAGAATCATCCTCACCCTGCCGTTCCTCAGAGGACAAAACAGTTGGAGCAGACCGGCCCAGAACTTCCATCAAGATTAGGAGCGGGAAGACCAGGGCTCCGACCCCTGCTGCTTTGATCACCATCCCAGCAGTGACATCAAACTCCCGTAAGCTCACTACCACGGCTTCCTCCAAAGATGGCTCCAAGTTGGGATCAGACACCACCTGCACTGCAACCATGGTGTAACTGATGCAGGCAAACAAGCAAGTGATATGTCTGGTACCGGTGAAGTTACCCTCACGCCAGGGCATGAAGGTAGAGGTCCAGAGAGAGCCGTGCTTGAGGTAGTAAGCAGCGTAGTTGACCCTGGGCGGCGGCGGAGAGGTAGACGGTAGCATAGGAAGAATGGTGATGATTCCCTGTTCCGTGTAGGATATACCACCTCTACTTGGTTTGCAGCCAATGATGTAACAATCCTGGGTCTTGGCATCTGTGACCTGTATGTTCGTGATCTCGCTGCAAAATCAACGGGGAAAATGGACTTCAAAGTTAAAGGTAATATACTTTGGTTTTTGTTAAAGTAATGCAGATTCATGGGCAAAAATATCAAGGAAGATACAGTAACAGTCATCTGTGAAAATTTCAGTCCCATACGGTGCTCACTTTTTGAGAAAACAGTGAAAAACAGCCACAGTATTTCTTAAGTCTTTTCTCTTATATTTTTGATCTTTTAAAAGATTTTCGGTCGTTGTTTTACTAATTTCTGGATAAATACAGCATTTCAGGCGGAAACATTTTAACAGTATGTTTCTACCATCACCATCTTCATACTCTGTAAGTTATAGGTAAATCTGTGAACATTTCTGTTTTGGTGTCTTACCAAAGTGTGATAATACCTTTAAATTCAACTGCAAACTTGTTCTTTTTCATGTATTTTAAAAATCTGGCATTGATTTTATAAGCCCAGGGGTCAATTTCACCAAACTCTTCGTAACTCACTAGCAATCGTAGGACGTTTGATGCATTGAAGCCCATAGAGTTAAATAAAAAACAAGAGTGCGCATTGTCTGCACTCCAGCGTGGATGCGCAGCCGCCATCTTTTCTGGTGTAACTTCGCAGGCGCAGTAGAGTCAAAATACCGTACCCGGATGTTACTCGGTGAACTATGCGCACTCTGTGTGACACAACACGACTTTATGCACAGTGCTGCGCGCACAAACCTGGGTATGAATATTTACGCACAATATGAAACGGGATGTGTTTGCCCACGCCCTTGTTTGGTTTTCTTGGGCAATGGCGCTGGCCATGGTTGAGTGTATCACGCGCAGAATGTACACTCTATGATTGAAGCCCTACCTGGGATAAATCCGCTATTGAGAGGTTATCCTTCGTAACTCGAGTTGCGATCGATCACGGGGCTTCGTAAAATCAACCTCTGTAACTTTTTCTGGTATTGAGAAGAAATTCCATAACTTACATCTCACAGGCTCTGTTGATAAGTTCGCGCAGACGAGCTCCAATGTTGTAGGAGGGCAGTTGCCTGCGGTTGAGTCCGGTGCTTGTTGATGGATACATCATCTCCACGGCAACAAGCTTACCGATGGAGCGAGGTGTTGTCACAGTCTTCCGTTCGGATTTCATTCCAAGAATCAGATCAAATGACAACCTGTATTGGTCAACAGCAAATCATTAATTATCAGAATGACCGCATTTGTGTAGAAGAGTGGTAATTTACAGTGTTGTAGTCGAGTACTTTTTTCCGAGTACCAAGTACTGCCGAGTACTTTGACTTCCGAGTACCAAGACAGGTCGAGTACTTTGCCAGTCGAGTACAAGTACTTGTGCACCCGAGTACAAGTACGAGTACAAGTACTTATCTTCCGAGTGCGAGTACAAGTACTTATCTTCCGGAAAAAAACAACGAACAAGTTGCGCTGTAGCTGATCTAAAAATGGTAGTCAATACACAGCGCCGGCTATGCGTTGCAACAGTAATATGTTACAACAACGTTAACGCCAGGCACGGTGAAGTCTATTTTCCAGACTCAACTACTCATAAGCATGTAATTTCTATATGTATTCGATTCGTTGCCCTCTTTTGATTAAAAAGAATGCTGCGGTGTCAATTATCATTTTGTACACTGCCCAATCATCTTTTATTGAAATCTGGGAAGCTTGGAAGCTAGTCATGAGCAAAAGATGAGTGGGGAAATCCAGGAGATGTTGTACATGCCGAATATTCTTTTAACTCCGTGTTCCTTTCAGGAATAAATCGAGCGCAATGTAAAAACCCGGAGTTGTAGTGCATGTAGACCGAAAAACACCACCACACTAACTTTTTTAATCGAAAGAGGGCGCCATTCAAAACCTTGTGCTCAGATTACAGTCACACATTCAGTAGCCCAAATGGGTTATAATTCTTTCAATATTCCTGAAGTGTTTTTTGGAACCAACTTACCAGTCGCTGTAGCCAGTAGTTCCTTGAAGTCTCACTAAACGTGGGTTTGTGTTTGCACCAGGTGATCTGTGCACTGCACACCAACGTATGAGAGATCCCCAACGTAAACGGCCAGCGTAGTCTATGTCAATGACATAGGTGCGTTCCTTCCTGGCCTTATTTCCCTTGGTGATACGGGAAGATGGAGGGCGGGAACGATTGCTCTGCCATGAAAGAATGATAAAGATGGAATTACTCGGTAGTAGGTAACTTACAAATATAAATGGATCCATGAAATAACCACATATCCTGTTGAGTGATCCCCCATATACCGTTCTCAGGTTGTAGCATTGCTGCGAGTATCGATAAAAATGATCCCTGGGATATAGCAGTATGTGCATGGTTTCATGGCTTCTGCCTGCCAAATGAACAAAGATAATTAACTACGGTATTAGGGACACCACCAACGTAGGGCTAGATAGCTCAGTTGGTAGAGTGCCTGTATGTATGGTATTCAGGAGGTCGCATGTGCGAATCCCGCTACAGTCAATTTTTCTTTGTTCACCTTTCAATTACATAAATGGATCCAATTAGTCTTAGGCCCATGTCACATGAGGCAATTTGCAGGCTTCCAATTCCAGGCAATTACAAGGACATAGTCTTCAACAAATAGTCTTCATCTTTAAATCTTGATATAATGTAAAGGGGATAGTGAGAAACTGACAGAAAAATAACTTTTTAAGTTCTACCACGACTTTCCTCTTGCATGTGTGGTGTACTTGGTTGCCTCCAAGTTGCCTGGAAAAGCTGCCCTTGTGTGACATGGCCCTAAGGTCAAATCAGTACCGATCCTTTTCCATTTTTTCTGTTATCAAAGGGTTTTTTATGTTGGAGCATGTTAATGGGCACATTTAGCTGTTTTATTTGGGAATATCACTATTTTGAGCATGTTTTCATCCTGACAATCTTTCAGAGTTGAAAACAAAAGAGAAGGTCCTATACAGCGTTGAACAACAATAAGTAAACAATGCCAAATCAACTTTTAGCAACTAATAGTTGCCTTTTGTCCACTTGAGTCACAAAATTGGGAAAATGGACCTTAGTTTTGCTATTTATCACTGAGCTACTGCATTACCTTGTGGGCCTGTCTAAGATCTTGTAGGAAGGCCAAGAGCAAGAGCAGTCCAAAGCCAGCAGCAATTGGAACTGCAGAATAGAAGACGATGTCATTCCAATCAACAGGTGACAGACAGTCTTCAAGCAGGGCAGAGATGGAAGGACTACCCTGAATGGGACCCTGGATGGTGGTCAGAGTCCCGGAGCTAGAATGGAAAGAAGAATGTAGATTCATTTAACTTTATTCAAAATGCTATGAAGTGGACTTACCAAGTTCGGTCACGCTTTGATAGGAAATATCATAATGGAACCCAAAATGCCAAACCCAGGTGTGCTATTTTGACTTTTGATGTGTTTCAGCAAACTTTTGGTAAGACATTTCATATAGTCTTCCAAGTATAAACTTAATATAGCTTAAGTTTTTGAAAAGTGAACAAATAAAAATTGAATGGAGCTCCATTCAATTTTTCTTTGTTCACTTTTCACTTTTTCTTTGTTCACTTTTCACTTTTTCTTTGTTCACTTTTCAAATGACTTACAATTTGGTCAGTTTCCCTTGGTCTTGCAACAATGTGTCTATGTGAGTTGCGATTATTTGATGTCAGTAAGTCTGAATCTACTAGCCTATTCCTATAATGTTATTCCAAGCCAAGAATTTTTTTTCCAGTGTCATATAGGCCTACAGGCATATTGATAAATTTTAAAAAGATGTTTAAATTTCGGAAACATTTGTTCACTACAGAGATTTATCAAAATATTAAATTAGCCTAGTAAGTCTGTGTTCACAAGCAATTTTGAGACAGAAACAACGAAATACATTATTTATAGCTCTGACTTAGGCCATGACTAGGCCTAGGGCCGGGGACCTATTTGAAAAAGAAAGGAAGTTTGTGTGACAGATGCTCTGCAGTGTCCAATCATTCACAGTAAATTATTTAGTAGGCCTAATTTTACTTAGTAAAACTACTAGCCTACTAGTACTAGTAGTAGTAGGCCGACCCCTTAGGCCTACTTTAAGTTTTAGCAAAACAATTCCTTGATCAGTTGATTGAACACTTGTTTAGGCCTACCAACCATTTTTTTTTTAATGTTTACTGCTTTTGACTTGTGTAGCCTATTCGGCCATTGTTTGTTGTTTGTTGAGCAAAACCTGATAACATTCACAGGAAGTTTTGGCTGGCATACTGATATTTAGGCCTAGCCTACCAAGGTTTTTGGTGTTTAAGCAAATTTTGGCCTAGGCTATAATGACTTAAATTAATGTAAGTAAATGTCTTATTGAAATTGGCAAAAATAATGTGAATTGCATTGACATTGACTTTGACGTTGAACTTGAACTTGAACTTCAAGTTTCCTTGCCTTGGCCCTTGCCCTGGGCTTGACTCGTAATAATAATGAATAACGTAGGCCTACGCATGCAAAGCGAAAGACGGCAAACATTTGAACTTACCAAGCAGTCTCGGTGACTGAAGCCCAAAGAATGATCGCAATAATCAGGAAAATTTGCATTCGAAACGAGGTAAAATTCTCACGAACCAAAACAAAAGGCGTCCACACTGATATCACAGCATAAACACAACTGCCGTTTCCATGCTGTTTTATTTACGTTTCACATAAGGAACTGTTTACAATTAAGTCGTCATGGTAACCATGACGTGACAAAGAACTTCCCATCCACGATTATTGACTCTTTCACTTATCGAAATGACTTTTACATCAAAATCCCTGATTGTATGACTTCTGTATGGTCTATAAAATTGAAATAAATATTGTTTATTTTTCTCCTTCTACAGTAAATTGACGATATTCTGGTTCTTTTTATAAGGCACATGTTGTAATTTCTCGAAGTTTTACTTATTTTTTAGAAGTAAACTTTTCACCGCAAGGTATTGTGGGATGGTTGTCATGTCGACACTGAGGGCGCTATCACAACCCTCCGGAAAAATAGAGGACTTTACACAAATAATGCGTAAAACCCCCAATAATTTCACAATACATTTATAAAATAAACACCCGGAGTGTATCATTTTTGTGTGTGACAGAACTGAAAATAAGAGTTTGGAACTTAACCTTTTATATAAAAGTCTATGTAATTCTTAGTAGGCTAGCTGATGATAAGTGCTGCTTATTAGTCGGGAGATGAAATAAAACGCTCCCGAAAACAAAGTAAATTTATTTCATAATAATAAAAACTCGCTTAACAAGATTCCCAGAATTAAATTGACGGTTTAAATGTAATATCATACTTCGTTTTTTGTCAAAGAAATACAGATTGATGGGCAAAAATATCGAGGAAGAATGAAGATACAGTAACAGTCATCTGTGAAAATTTCAGTCCCATACACAGTACAGTGCCCACTTTTTGAGAAAACAGTGAAAACGGCAACAGGCTAGTATTTCTTAAGTCTTTTCTCTCTTATTTTTGATCTTTAAAAGATCAAAAATAAATTTGGTCAATGGTTTTACTCTTTTCTGGATAAATACGCCTGATTTGCAACATTTGGCCGCCCATATCTTGCCAACCAGTGTTTATAAACAAAAGAAAGGTCTATTCCTAAATCTGTGAACATTTCTGTTTCAGTATGCTGCCCGCGCGCGTCGGGCCCACTGATCTAGATCAGTCACAGACATAAATAACCCATAGACCGACAGCGCCCTATTCAAATGCATGGCGGGGAACCGTAATTGTGACGGCACCCGACTATTGCCAAACTATGGGCAAAAAAAGTTACTTTTACGCACAATTGAATAGGAAGGATTTATTCAAACGGGAAATTCTAGATGAAAACGAATTGATATCAACTTTAAACCCATTGGAGCATTAGGTTTACCTCACATACCATTGCACAGTAATATATTTTTCTCAAATAATGGAAAAATTGAATGAAAAACTTTTGTGTTTGAAATTTCATCTTAATTTTATGAGAGGGAACTAACGCGAGATTACGTGCGCAACTGGCCTCTTTTAGAATCTTTGCGAGATTTTGAAATAAAATCAATTGTTTACGTGCGGCGCGCGCGCCTCGCGCACTGAGTGACGCGCACTTTGCCCATAGTTTTTTGAGATGGCGTCCGTTTAAAAAATTACGCGCTCACGCCCTATGCTGTCGGTCTATAGGTTATTTATGTCTATGAGATCAGTGGTCGGGCCCTCCAAGTTTAGTCTAGCGCCCTCTTGTTTTTTGGAAGTGTACCTCGTGTGCAACTTCTCGTTCCTTTAAAAAACATTTCACGGGATGTTTTCTCCTATCATCACCATTATACTGTGTAAGTTTTATGTGAATCAGTTATCAATTCTGTACCATCCCTTTAAGTACCAAATTCAGCCAAAACGCACATCTTTGCAAATCCTATGATCCCTTTAACCAGTGCATCCAACTTCCGTCTATGAAGCAGTACTCCTATGATAATCTATTCACAGACTTTCTTAGCCACCCATGTGTTGTGCAACAGAAATAGTGTTTTACTACAATAATCTTGAAATAAACACGACTTATGACACCACACCCCCTCCCTACAACAACAGTATTTAGACCAGTGATAACCGCTCAATCACATGAATGAATCATTATTAATTATTCATTAGCCCCCTAAACACTCCGACCAATAAAAACGGTCCTTATTGCAAGACTAATGAATTATTCATCAATGTCTGAAAGTTCCACCAATGACAGATGTTTATGTGTTAAAGTGACAAGGAAGTGGTCACTTGGAATCCCCAAGGAGCCTTCAACATCGCCCCCTCAATTTGGCTTAATTTTCACATCTGCTAGTGACGTTGTGCTAATGAGTTACCAAGGATGGCGTTTTGGGGGACACGATCTTAACTTGTAACGGGAAAATATCATTTGAGATTTGGGAAGGCATACGAAGAGAGTGCTTTTGGTATAGTAGTTGTGCACGTGGACAGTTTTCTTGCAGAGTGCATACCGTGGTTTTCTTATTCTGGATACGCATCGGTGGATGTTACAGACGAATAGGCTGCACGGACTTTAACTTTGCCGGGTAAAGGTAAGATTTATTTTCATGAAGTCAGACACAATGATTGGCCATTCCGGTCTATTGGTTTTACTGCTAGTGCTAGACCTAAACTTCTGGTAGGAATACGTATACTTTGTCGGGAGATTATTTTATTCCATAGATTATTGAGAAAGTTATCAGCAGTCCATTTTCAATGTAAGCCCGGTATTATTCTGCGAAGTGCGAAGCGAATAAGAGAGTTTCCTTGCGTCACGAAAATTTGCTTAGAATCGCAGTTTGCAGGAAATTATGAACTGCATGGATGTGCCCATCCACCGTCATAGCATGGTTTGGGGAAACAACTACCCGTTATACGGATAATCATTTGGTCGTACAGGTTGTGAAGTTGAAACAAGCCTCGCAATATTTCATAAAGAAGTTAAAGTAAATAGTGCATTTATAACTTTCGTGTATACAACAATTACTTCATCAGATTCAGATGTAAGTACACCGATGAAGTACATGTAGTTGTTTGTTAGTTACTACTACTACTAGTAGTTGTTGCCACTTTAGTACTAAGCTTATGTTCTTATTCCCCTATAGTTAGTCGTTAAGTGGTACGCCTTAAAGGGATGGTACAAAACTGTTTTTGCGACAAAACCGTTGCTGACAGTGAAAACACATTATGTAATCCATCATATACCTTAACTGACAAACCTGTAGAAGTTTGAGGTCAATCAGCCATTAATTGGGTCACGAGAAAATAGTGAAAACCGGTTTACACATTTCAACGAATGAATAAAACGCATCGAAGCGATTTATTCCAATCGGGAAATAGTTTCATTTATTTCTCAACGAATATGGCATTTCAGACAAAAACATTTCATGGGGTGTTTTCTCCTATCATCACCATTATGCTGTGTACGTTTTATGTGAATCTGTGATCTTGAAGTGCATTTTGTCTTACCAATTCTGTACCCTCCCTTTAATTTTCTTTATCATTTTGAAAGACTGACACGGTATCCACGATTTACTTCATTATTTCATTTGTGTACAATGAGGAAACCGATTCATAAACACTGAGGAAGGTCTCAGAATGTAAGCTGTTGAGTTAAGTTATAATGTATCGCAGTAAACAGGAAGTATGTTAAGAAAGTGCCACACTACAACAAGCCACAGGCTATTTAGTAAACAGCTGGCAGACGCATCATAGTTTGATTTTTCTTCAGGGGCGTTACATTGATTCCTGCATGGAGTTTTCCTGAAACTTGAAAGTATAACTGCAGCACTTTGTCACATGTGTGTGAATAATTTGTGCTTGACCTGTTGACATGATTTTATGATGAAGTACTAGTACAGCTAGTAGTATGTGTGTCTAGTCTGATGGTGTGAAACCTGCATTATGGGGGACGAAAGGTGGCCATCTATTTTTCTGCCCTCAGCAGAGTATCTAATCGCACTAATAGTCGCGATTATTTGTGTTCCGCCACACAAATAAGCGCGACTATTTGGGTCGCACTGCAAATCGCGACCCAAATAGTCGCGCTTTTTTGGTGTGTGAGAACGTGCCTATTGCATACGCCTTCCTTCAAACCTCGACGTGTAAAGGGAAGGGAAGACTATAAAAACATGAGTTTATTTTGTTGGCAAACTTTCAGGCCATATCAGTTTCCCATAATGGATCGCAATTAGGCCAGTACCACCACCGTGCGACATCCAATATTTCCCCGTGTCCCTGCCTACCTGGCCCTGGGTGGCACTGGAACCCGGACAAGACTGGCTGACGCACACAGCAAACCTCGTTATCCCGAAAGATCACAGCTGATGATGATATGATGACAGATCCTGTAATTATTTCTCCTGAACTCGGTCCTTGAGATTTTTTTCGTGGGCAGAACAGACTCTGAATCTTTGACCAACGAAAAAGAAGTTGGGGAGTCCAAATCCCCACACTCAAAGCGAGAGGTTATCAAAATGGTTACTGGCTTGGGTGTACTTTTCCCCTTGAGTTTGGCTGGCCACTTGAAACTTGAAAGCTGCGTGTGTTGTTTGATAAGTGTTGCTTGGTTTTTGGCATTGCTTGGGGACGTACCATCTTGGCGCCGTGTTCACTGTTTAAACTTCCAACTGAGGCCAATTTCATAGAGCTGCTTAGCACAAAAACATTGCTTAGCACAAAAATAGCTTGCCCAATAAAACAAACCATGCACACCATTGAAAATTCCATTTGATATTCATGGTCAGCGAACAACAGTCAAAAAACAATTGCAAGTGATACACAACACACGGAAATTTGGTTGTTAATCCTGTTTTTACTATGACAGAAATGTCTGCATGCTTAGCGAATTTTTGTGCTAAGCAGGGCCGTGAAATTGGCCCCTGGTCGTTGGGGCAGGGTTGTCGTAGATTGGGATATTTGAGGGGTGTACCACACTAAGTAAAATAGTTTCCCATTGGAATAGTGTAAATTTTGTAAAATACCTCAACTTCACAGTTCAACAAACCTCATCCAGGAGTCCCTCAGTGTTTGGTGCAATGCAAAACGTAGTTTGTACCCTCATCTACCTGATTCTTTTCAATTTTATATCCTGTAATGTGGTATGGTCATGCATGGTTCCTGGAATCTGGTATAAATATAACTGAAGCAAGCCTGCTTTCAGACCCAATTTTCTATAGGGTAACCAATGACTTTTTTCAGATCCAAAGGAAAATACCCCGAAAACGGCCAAATTGACTGGTGCCAGACTGAACAAAATGTACCCCTCCCTACAGGCCAAAGTAGAGCGACTTTAGGTCCTGATTTCACCCAAACAGCTCAAAATTGGAAGTCCAAACTCTGGTGAACGAGTTCCATCCATTTTCTTTACAAGACGTCCCATGTAGGACCCAGCAAATGATTTTATATAACATATTTTGAAATATTGATGAGCTCCGCGGACTGATTTGGACCCATTTACTGGTCTGCATCCCGCATGTTTCTTCATGCATGCATGAGACACCTGTTGACTGTCGCGTCCATTTCAATCTTGTCACATCATCAAGACCGACAAGTTGGCGCGATTAAAGACGCCCTGACGATAACGAGTTAACGAGCCGTCATTCTGTTTGTGTTAATTGGTTTCGTGTATAAACAGGTATTTAACTAATTGCCATAGGTGACATCTTAAGATGACGCAGGTGCCACGAACAGTGCAATGATTACTGCTGGAATTCATCAAAAAACGCTGACTGGTTGGACTTGGTGGATCATGGAGGAAGGGCCTTCAAGAGTGGACATATAACATAGCTGGACAAATGAATAAGCTTACGAGGCTATAAAGCATTTGTAAAAATGGTGAACATTTTTCAAGTGATTATGCTCCATTTAAACCAAATTGGTAAAATCGTTTTCTTTAGCAACAAGTGCCATAGCCATAGTATAAAGTGTGTCCCCCAAAAACGATACCCATTTTCAAAAATTATGACAAGAAATGGTATTTCTCCAGCTATTTGAGTTTTAGTCTATTGCATTCAATGTCTCCCAAGCCATGTTCTGACGAAATTTCAATGCAATCCATTCATGCATTACCAAGCAATTACTGATTGTGTGGGAAACTTTCCTGCTATTACAATTGAGTGACAGTGGTGGTCATCTTAACTTTCATGGTTGTGATCTGTAAATCTCCCCTCGATATGGCCGCCCATATTCACTACACACAGATCACAACTAAGATAGCCAACACTGTCACTCATTTGTAGGTAGGACATGTAGGTAGCGTGGCCGAGCGGTCTAAGGCGCTGGTTTAAGGCACCAGTCATTTCGATGGCGTGGGTTCGAATCCCACCGCTGCCACTACTTTTATGCTACGTTAAAGTGACTGTTGAGTGTGATATCTAGATTATTTCAGGCCTTTGTAAGTAGCCTTCAACCATCCGGATGAATACGATATTAAACGGAATTAATTATTTGGTTAAAGGTAGAGTACAAGATTGGTAACAAACCCAACAAATATTTATACAGACCACCACTGAGATGACCACAACTTTAATATTCATACATATTCTTCCACGTTCGTCCATTAATCCGTTATATACGCAATATTTTATAAATGAGAGAGTTCTGAAAGCCCCGAAATTGAGGAATTGAAGAAAGAAGGCACTGGACCTTCTGTCTGGACTGGAGGCTTCCATTGTGACCATTTTGATGCAATGAGAAAGTGGGTCTATTTTAAGCTGCTTTGCTGATGGATACTTTTTTGAAAATACATGTAGCTTATTTGACTAGAGTGAACCATACTTTGTTTTAGAGGTGGTCAGCTGAGAATGAGCATCTCAAAAATTCATTGGTCAACCCACCATAAAATGAAAAGAAAATGAAAAGTGACATATTCGTCATCATTTTTCTGTGCAACCTGAACACCTGTGAGAGTTCTGCGTATTTTAAAACGATTTTGGAAGAATTAGGAGTTATCATCCATGGGAGTTTATTTACTAGGGTGCAACCATGGAAAATCCTATTTCTCCATGGTGCAACCATCTTGTTCTGTGCTATGCGATACTTGACATAACTCATAACAAGCATAGGCGTGTCACGAACAAGTTAGTGCCAGCAGCACCAATTAAAAACTTATTTCTCGCTCTTGGGGCAGTTTCTTCTGCTGTTGAAACGATGCACCGTGAATGATTGAATTGCTACAATGATTGAATGACCCTCCCCAGTTATTTATGTTTGGGGTGGGGCAAGCCGCTCTTAAATAACGACCGTCCCCCCCCCCCCCCGAAAACCGAACACCTTGCCAAAATGGCAAAAAGGAGACCTTGGCTTGCAAATCAGACACTGATGTAAATTTACGAGCACTGAACGGATTTAACCCGAGCAGCCGTATTTCTATTGTCGTATTTCCAGCTTGTGTGTACATGACGTCACTTCGAGTAGGGCGCCCCCAGTCAGAGGTCAAAGAAGATAGTTCATTGGCACATTCTGTGTACCACAAACATTATACGAGACTTTAAAATCCCGACTTTTCTCGTTGGTCTCTGCAAATCTTGTATGGTTCCAAATTGATGAACATTAAATAATATTATGCTGCAACAATTTAAAACACTTTGTTTGAGTTAGGAGGGCCTGACGTGAATCCTAGCAGGATTACCTTCGAATATGAAGATGGTGCTAGTAGAGTATAAGAAACATACCATTAAAATATTTCTGCCTGAAATGCTGTATTCTTCCAGAAATTAGTAAAACAATGACTGAAAACCGTTTTGATCTCGAAAGATCAAAACCATTCTTTATGTTTTATAAGAAAAATTGAGTTGGGTTTTCGCTATTATTTTTCTCGTGACTCAGATGTCCGATTGAGCTCAACATTTTCACAGGTTTATCATTTTATGAACGTAACGATGGATCCGACAGTGTGACAAGTGTGATTGCCGTTCCTGTGACCTTTACCAATCAAGTATTATACCTTTAAGCACATTTTGGCGCAGCTCTATGAAATTGGCCCCAATATTATTATTTTTGCACATAGTTCAACGATGTGCAGAACGTGGCAGATACGCAGTGTTCACACATTATTTAGTACACAGTGCAACAGTCTGTGGCAAATCGACTTTTTAAGTGGCATAAACTTTGCTCGAAGCGCCCTCTTTTGACTATTTTGTGTATTGGACGAGTTCTCTAATTTTGCGGGTTGCATGAACGTAAAATCGTCTATTGTTTTGAAGATATATCACAGAATCATGCTATAAAGGCAAGTTATACGTTGGTTTTAAATTTCTTGAAACAATACATTCCATGTATTATTTGCTTAAGGTAATTTGATTCTCGGTGATGACAAATAATTTCTAACCGTTTCGAATGTCCCTCCATTCACGACAGGTGTAAATATAGACCCCCCTACGCTACAAATAGTATGACCCACAAAAACCACCACAAAACCTAACGATTCTCGGTGTGTGTTTGGGTCGAACCGGCTCAAAATCCACCAAATTTACACGTTTCGGCCTAAAAAGGCGACAGAAAGTTACTTGATTCTTGAACAAAAGGACCCAAGTGTCATGTAGGGCAAAGATGGCGAGTCTACGTACGGGATTTCACTCGCAAATTTGGTGAGTTATATGGGCATATAATCTGTGATTTTTGTTGTATTTCTTTGCTACGTGAGTTTTATGCATCACTTTGTGATTCGGCGAAATTTTGGGAGACGTGAATTACGCATTTCTTGTTTATGTTTGGCAAGATTTTGTCGAGTTTCCTCGTGACATATTTCTTGGTTGGCAACTGTTTTGTTTGTCTACTTTAACTCATTATGTTCACACATGTCATTTTCTGCAGATATTTTCTCAGAAACCGAAAACGTCTGACTTCAACCGTGGAGCAGAGGAAACAAGTTCAACCGTAAATCACTTCCTTGTGCATTGGAATCGGAGCTACGATCGCTGGTGCTGGTGACTCACAGTGGAAACACGTAGCTGTCCGGACAACCCACAGAAAAACCCATTAATTAACCTGATAATTCAATGTGCTTGGCTCAATCTCAAAAGCATTCCTCCGACATCATTTCCCATGACAACCTAAATGTTAACATTACGAAGAGCTGATGAAAGAGCGAACACAAACAAATTGATGCGGTTTGTTATCACATTGACTGTTGTTGACGTCAGATTGTAAGAATGAAGGTGACGGTGTGTTTCGGATCAGTCAAAGTGTTGGTGCCTTGTGGGAATGGGGACCTCACTGTTGGTGCCCTGATGGAGAAGTCCACACACAGATACAGGAAAGCAGCAGGACGGGTAAGTTACATACAAATTTTGTATTGATTTGAAACTCCTGTCTTATCACTATCACTAATCAGTATACTAGTGTCATCGTGGGACTGGGTTAACTCGAACCCAAGTCAAATTGTAACCAAGTCAACTCATTCCCCAGTGTAAAGTGAAGTAACAGAATGTGGCAAGTTTTTCGGGGATTGTGGGTTGACGGGTCCTAAAACTATAAAGGAAAGGAAACTACTTTTTGAAAAGTAACTTACCTACATATACTTTGTTGCCTGTTGGTCTCCTCCTCTATATTACCAAGGTTAAATCTTTGGAAAGAGGGCAGGGCTTTGATTTTTGAGGGAAATTATGGGGTAAAAACTGTAACCAAGATTGTAACATTTCACCGCCGCACGGACGGCCGCAGACGAGAATAGTCTGGTTTCCACTCTGACATTTTGAGGACTCTTGATCTGTTGGGTCTGGGCACTAGACTAACCAGACCTGACAAAATGGTCTCACGCGATCAGACGGTCTGTTTTAAAGTTTACAAGAAGCGCGTAAGAAAATTGAATTTTAACCTTGAAATGTTTAACAAATTTCTTCAATCTAGGCTTAAGGACCCAGGAACATTTGCTGAAAGTCAAAAGTATCATTTTTGAGGAGTAGTAAGTTAGTTCAGAGCCAAAAAATCAATGTGTTTTGGGATCCCGTCAACCCACAATCGCCAGTTTTTCAATCTAGGAATCAAGTGTGTTCATCTTTCCGGGCCGTTGATCGGTTGATTTTTTAGAAGCGGAAGAGAAAAGAAAATGTATTAAAATTTAAAGAAACATTCTCTTGCCGTCTTGGATAGCTTTGATTAATTTACAACTTCTAAAAAAATGTCAAATCAATCATCAACAAAACAGTATACCGTAGAAAAGACCAAATTTACAGGTTGTAAAGTTAAACCATCACAGGGAGCACGAGTTGAGTCGGGGCTTTCGAGTCAACTCGTACCTTTGCCAACTCGTACAAATTAACTTTGGTACGAGTTGAATTGGGCGTCAAATTTGGGGTACGAGTTGACTCGGGTACGAGTTGACCCATTCCTGTTTCAATACAGTACGTAATTATGCAGTGACCCTCGTGTATATACTACCTCATGGTTATCATGTACTGTCCACTTTACTTCATTAATTGTGTCTTTTCAAAAATATAATAAGTAAATATTACTAAATACTACCACCAATTCATCAAATAGTTGTATCAAATAACCGTTGTCGAAAACATGATCCGGGCCGCAGGATTGGAAATGGGTCAGCTCAAGTCAACTTGTACCCCACTTTTCCGAGTCAACTCGCACCCAAGTTACAAGCCGACCTGGGTACGAGTTGACTTCGGGTTTGAACTTAGAGTAGACCTTGTTACGGGTAAACTTGGGAACAGGATGATCCAGTTTCCAAGGGGTCGATTTCACGAAGCTCTACAATCGATCGTAACTCTAGATACGAAGGATAACCCGTTACATCCTTTGACTTCTACGTGGGGCTGCAATGCATTATAAGTCCTACGATTGATAGTACCTAAGTTACCATGAGTTTGGTGAAATCGACCACAGGATGGATACCCTGATGCTCCAAATCCTGCACATGAGTTGTTTTAAAATAAAACCTTCCAGAACTAAGTTGACTAGGGACTGACTTGACTTGGGACGGAGTTTACGTTTGATCGACTTGACCTGGGACCAAGTTGATTTGGAGTGTGTTGGTTTGGGACCAAGTTGACTGAAAGTGTCCCAATGCTCACTAGTACGTATTTTATAATGTTATTTCCTGCCTAGAGGTAACCTCCAGAAACAGTTCAAAGTTCACACTGTAGAGCGCTTCCTAGTATTTAAACATATCTGCACATGGCTTTGATCAGCTGTGAATTTAATTGCACTGGGGTCGATTTCATCGAGCTCATCATAACTTACTATCAATCGGAAGGACTTGGGGGTGCAGACCAGTAAATAGGCCCAATTCGGTCCGCGGAGCTCATTAATTTTTTGTATACCCTCAAAATCTTTTCTCTTAAAGCGTCTGGTGAGCCCTACGTGGTAATTCATGTAGACAAAATGGATGGAACCCGATCACCAGAGTTTGGACTTTCACCTTTGAGCCGTTTGGATGAAATCAGGCCATAAATTTGCTCTATTTTTGCCCTGTAGTGGAGGGGTACTATTTTTGGTCTGGCACCGGTCAATTCGACTGTTTTAGGGGTATTTTTCTTTGAATGTACTTTTCGGCAAAAAGTCATCGGTTAACCTATGATAGAAAATTGAAAAGAAAATGAAAATTGAAGTTTTCACCTTTATTTTGCCGTATTGGTCGATTGCCTCAGAAACTTCTGAGTATTTTTAATATTTTTTTTTAATTGGCCATTTTGCGTGGGAGCCTATGGGAATTTATTTACTGGTCTGCACCCTTGGACCTTTTGCAGTCCTGCATAGGATAGGCCCCCTTGCAATGGTTTATCATTTGTAACTCGAGTTTCCATCGATTGTAGGGATTTGTGAAATCGACCCCAGGTCATACAATTTGAATCCGGTCTGCATTATAGATAATTTCACTGTTCCTTACATTTTTGGGAGAAATTCTTGTTCTGATTGTTTCAAATCTGTAGTCAATTATAGATCTATAGAAAATTATGACTTTCCAGGGCCAAAATAGGGCAGCACTGAGCACTCAGTTCAAAAATGCTGATCCTACATAATGACTACCAGTAGATGTTGCCTGTGCACCAATGAGTGTCCATGGCAGAGCCAGATTGGCCTTCAAATCAACATCTTCTTGGTGCTCCTGATGAGGTTAACAGTGTGCATGTATTAAGGCTAATATCCAACTGGTTTCCTCCAAATTGGAAGGTGTACATGTAGGCCTAGTTGATGAAAGAATGATCCTGGGGTATTTTGATGGATGTTCCAGATTCTTCTTGTTTAAAAGCTAGGACCTATATGAATACATTACTGGTATGGATAAGTTGTATGGCAGGATAGGGTTTCTGGGTAAATCAAGATGGATGCTTTAGTCATAATTATTACAATAAATGCACATTGCACATGCAGCCGAGGCTCTTTAAAGGGAATATATAGGATTTGCAAGGCCTCAAAAACAAAGTTATTGAGTTTGAGACAGAAAATGGACTCAACATTTCGTAAACAGTGCAAACAGTCACCATGGGAAATCTTGGTTCACCAGATGCTGGGTTTTTCAAGATTTAGTGTCTTTTCCAAAGATCATTCGTCCGAACGATTTGTGGAACAAACAATAAGGACACCCTCACTTGAGTTGTTTTGGTTATCCCCTTTAATAAGTTACTCAAGGTACAGTAAGAAGACGGTGCTGGTAGAAACATACCGTTAAAATATTTCCACCTGAAATTTTTATAGGGCTATCTTTCCAGAAATTGATAAACAACTTTAGACTGAAAACAGTTTTGATCTCGGTGTAAGATCAAAACCATTCTTTGTGTTTTATAAGAAAAACTGATTCGAGTTTTCTCTATTTTCTCGCGACTCAGATGTCCAATTGAGCTCCAATTTTCACAGGTACATGTATGTTATTTTATGTACATGTTGGATTAGACAAAGTGTGAGTGCTATTCTGTGACCTTTATCAATCATGATACCTTTAAAAGAAGCCATTCAAGACAGATGAAGCTGTCTCCTTAGAGGTCTTATTTTGCCTGCTTGTCATTTTTCTCGTTCCCTTCCATTTATCAAGAAAGTTTTCTGTGAATATTCGTTTCAAGGTAGGACTAATAAATAAGTGATGCATCACTGTGTAATGTGTATTGGCCATAACTATTCAGGATTCATTTGAGGCAGTGAGAGTCCCTTGGCAGCTTGTTATGAGAAATTCCAAGTCTTCAACCAGCAATAATGATCCATCATAATACCCTGACTGGTTTTTCTTTATTACTCGCTGGTCCGATGTATTCCATACGTACTGCTGCACCTCTCTCAGAGAGATTTGCTTGAATGCTCTAATGAACACCAAGGCTGTAGAAATAAATACCGTACCTACATGTACATGTAGGCATAATAATATGTAGGCCATACTCAGCAACTGAAAATACACTAAATGCAGACAGATTGTTTTGCATGCACTGCTTTTACTTTTAGTACATTTCCCTGATTTTCTTCTACAGTATTTATTTTATAGGCCTACCGTATGTAATATTGATCATAAATTTGAAGATGCTTGGGATAGAAATGCATATTTTTAATAAAAAACTTCCTAGAGAATCAGTGAATGATTTTTGTTTTTAAAGTGACCAGGGGTCGATTTCATGAAACCCTACGATCGATTGTACATGTACATGTACAGTGTGACACGAGTTACAAAGGACAATCCATCGTAGGGGGCCTAATGGCCTATCCTTCGTAAGGCTGCAATGCATCAAAAGTCCTGTGATTGATAGTAAGTTACGATGAGTGTGGTGAAATCTACCCCAGATCTTACGATTATGAATCTGACCTTTTTAATAAAACCCAATTTTATTGGTAGGCCCTATGCATTGATTCTGTTCATTTTGGGTATCATCATTCAGTCTGTCTCAGGTTTACATTGTATCAGTCAATCGAACATTTCTGTCAAAAAAACATGTTTAAAAAATCCTAAATTCCTTCAAATTGATTTGCATTGTGGAATTATTTTTTCATTTATTTAATGTTTTACAGCCTGTAAAAACTGTAGGGCTCCTTTAAATACATGTTAAAATTATCCTCAGTTTCATGTGACATGTTTTGACTGGTTGGGTCACAATTCTACAAATTTGTAATTTGCACACAAAATTTATGACAACTTATTGTACTGTAGGCTAGTACTGTACACGTAGGCGTACATGTAGGCCTACATGTACATGTACATATCTTTATGTAGAGTGTTCAGATACTGGTAATGGAAACATCCATGTCTGGATGCATGTTACTACATGTTGTATGGGGTATACCTGTACATAATATGCCCATGTACATGTTGTATGGGGTATAATGCCCATGTACATGTACATGTATGTGAAGCACAGGTGAACCTACATTACATACTGTACACAATAAATGTACACTAACATGTGCATGTTAGTCCATGGAGTAAGGAACAGTCTACTCCACATGTGGTTAGTCACACCATGGAGGAAGGAATAGATGGTCACACCACTAGATCATACTGTACATTACACATAGAGCTAGGAACAGATTGTACTGTAGATGGGTTTTGTGAGGCACAGAGGCTCCCTTGTTACCAAGTCCTGCCATGGTATTTGCCACAGACCAGCCAACACAAAGATAAACATTGTGAAGTTTATTCTCTGGCATTTTTGTAAACAAAGTCATCAAGGTCATTTCAGGTCATATGCATCCACATTATAGTGTATAAATATGATGTGTACAATGTGGATACTTGTGCACACATCACTGTACTAATAAGTGGTTTATTTGTTTGCCACAGGCATGTGGATAGTTAGGGATCATGGAATTTTTTAACATGAATGTGTAAAGAATAAAATTTCATTCATTCAGTGCTATAGCCAGGAGTGAACACTGTACAGAGCACTTTAAATCCTACCCTTTCCTTACCATACATGCTGACAATGCGCGGTATTTTGAACGCTTGAGGGCGCTTAGAATTACTTCCGGGGATCATTTGACAATGCCTTGTTCTTGTGTACCGCTGTGTCAGAATACAACTCGTACATGTCGTAGTAAAAATATACACTTCTATCGTATCCCAAAAGACAAAATTGTCCGTAAATGACCTCTGCTCAATTGACAATTAACCGGACCGTACCCCCGGAAGTAAATAAAGTTGTACACCTACATGTAACAGCGCCCTCATGCGTTCAAAAATACAGCGCATTGCCCTCAAAGTTGATCACACACAAAGCTCTTCACAAGTTTGTTATTTGTGCACACATTTCTATTTGGCCACTTTTTTTGCACAGAGAATACTTGTCTACTGGCACATGACTTTTGTATTTAAGCAGAGTGTTCACTGTCAACATTTTTGGTAACAATCTTGCTGACATGTTGCTGAGGTACACGTACCATACCGGTATGTTGTTGCTGAAAATGTTGTCAGTGTACACAGAGCAAAACGAGTTGGGTAACATGTCGCTGCAACATCTCGGTAGCATATTGGCCAAATGTTGCTAGTGTACACAGGGCGCAAAGTGGTGTTGCAACACCTGGGCAACATGTTACTGAAAATGTTACAGAAATTGTTGACAGTGTACACTCTGCTAAAAGACTCCAAGGCAAAACGGAGGGTCACTGAAGGCAGTCATTCTGTAGTACATGATGTATGTAAATGTAACGGATGTGAAATCATCCCCTTGTACATAAAGTATACTGTAGGCCTACACCCTGTACAGTGTGTAGGCCTACATTTGTACAATTGAGCATTTTTCCAGTTTTTCAGGGCCAGTGTGCATACATGTACATGTACCTACATGTAAGTCCCAAGCCATAGCCTCACTCTAAGCATAGAGCTACAAACAGCTCTAAGCCAGTAGGCCTACACTGTACATAGTATACATTGTACCTTTCTTGAGGAAGGTTTTTACCCGTCCACTGCCATTTTGACTGGCATTTGGCTATTACATGTAAATGGGTAGTGTCTAGGCCAAACACTGATATTGTGCCTTTAGGCCTATAGCCTAGGGTTCCTTGTGCTTCAATTCCATCGTTGCATCAATATTTCATCCTCCTCTTTCCTTCCATCTCCTGGGCGAGTCATCCGATAAACCTCTGGTGTTCTGGGTGTTTTCCCTGGCTCCCTAGTCTGTGGCCATCACGGCACGCACACACCCTGAATTGTGTCTGACTCAACAGACGATAACTAATTTAAAACGCCTTGCCCCATGCTCATCCTCTGTGTATACACGATTGTGTCACATGTTTCCTTCCTCTATCAGTCTATGGTCGCACGGAGACAAGCTTCTTAGCAGTTTGTGATCTACCAAGCATGAGATGGGATCATACCATGTAGCCTCGTTGAAACAGCAGGTTCTCGCCTCCCCTCTCTCTCTGGTGTAGTAAACCGTCAAATAAATTACCTGCCGTTGACACGTTGAGCTGTAATAGCATCGGCTGTGCCTGGTTGAACAAAACACAATTGTGATTTAATTATTGTGCACGTACATGTATCACCATCGATCGTTCATATTATTATACTGGGAATGGTTGGCTGTACAGTCCGTCAGAATTTGGGATTTCTTTTCATTCCAGCGTGTCGCTTAGCTGCAAATTGATTTAGAGTTAAATGATCATCCTCTGTAATTTAAAGTCAAAAGGACGTACATGGACATGTACATGTAGGCCTAGTTATTTCAGAAAGTCACCTTTTCACTCATTCACTGGATGTACATTGTATTGTGGTGTGCTTGGAGTTGAAAGTTCTTGATTTTCAGATAACAGCCATATACATACATTAAGGCTGCAGTTTGTATCCGGTTAACCGGTTAACCGACCGTTCAAAAGGGTACCCGGGTACATTTTCCCAGTTACATGTAGGTTAATCGAAAAGTATCTTTTTAATGGCCTCTTCTTTTTTAAATATTTAGACACTTCTAGAGTTCATAAAGAAAAAAACGTCAATGATCTTTTAAAAATTGGACCAGCAGGCTTATGCAAAGCAAAGGCCAAATATTGTGACAAAAGAATGTTGTGAACCAAGTTCCTAAAAGACCCAAACTTACTATTTCTTTGTTATTCTTTGTTTTACGGGTAATCGTAACAGACGGGTAACCGGTTATAAAATTATTCGTAAACTTAGCGGTAGAGAATGGATAAAATCCAAATGATAGTAGGGCTATAGGCCTACATGTACAGTAGGTACACGTAGATTCACTTGTGTGCATTTGCAAAGAATGTAGGCTAAATAGTAAATACATACAATGTAACATCGCAGTTTATTGAAATAAATTACCAGGTACGCTGTACAACTACAATAATATTTATGTTACATTTCATATACTGTTAGTTTTTGTATTGCAGGTCTGTTTTAAACCATGCATAAACTGCACACTACACTATACTGTACTCATACTGTACTGTACACTGTCATTCAGCATCATGTGTTGCAGGTGTCCACATAAATTACAAAGAATTCAAAGATATATATGCGCATGCAGGCCTGTCAGTTGTACTTGAACATCTACACACATTATAACTGGATTGAAGTCAAACGATTAGTATTCCTGGCACATCATGTACCAGCAAATGTTAAGCCATGACACCGTAAAAAATACTGTATCAGTGTAGGCAGCCTAGATATGTATGAATTTGAACATGTATTGTAAATATAGACGACTACAAGTCTACATGTAGCCTACACATTAGACATACAGGGGATTGCAGGCCTACATGTACAGTAAGTGTTCCAGTATGTGCATACATAGTGTACAAATACATACTGGTACATTCCGAATTGCTCATTTTAATATCAGATGAGCACGCAAAAACATATTTTGTCATTCTGTCAATGTCAGTCCATGAACAGACTCTGTTTCCATGCTAAAATTAGTCTACTGTTACCTACAGATTAGGCCTGTGTAGTACACACAAATGTTATGTATACAATAAGGCTGCAGTTTGTAACCGGTTAACCGGTTAACCGACCGTTCACAAGGGTACCCGGGTACATTTTCCCAGTTAGGTTTATTGAAAAGTATCTTTTTAATGGCCTCTTCTTTTGAAACATAGACACATAGTTCGCAAAGAAAAAAGAAAACATTTCAATGATCTTTTGAAAGTTGGACCAGCAGGCTTATGCAAAGCAAAGGCCAAACATTTTGCTATGTCTACCACTGCCAAATGTTGTGACAAAAGAATGTTGTCAACCAAGTTCCTAAAAAGACCCAAACTTACTATTTCTTTGTTTTTCTTTTTTTTCTTTGTTATACGGGTAATCCTAACCGTAACCGAAAAACACACGGGTAACCGGTTACAAAATTATTCGTAAACTTACAGCCTTAGTATACAATGCATCCAGCAAGTTCAGGACCATGTTTCATAGTAACTGCTGAACAATCACACAAATATAAACATTCTGCTGAGCCAGCACAGGTTACCAGCCAGTCTCATACAGTGAAATTACCTTGTAGCTGGTTCTCTGCCGTGGTCATTTATTTTCTGAGTAGCAGCTCAGCTGGTACAGTACATACTGTACATTTGTACATGATGTACATTGTATACGTGCACAACTTTTCGCACTGTTCAAATTCAAAATCTCAGAATTGGTCCTGGTTTCAACTCTAGAATTTTCTTTTGAGCCTCCTCATAATGGAAAAAGTTTCAATCCATCTAGCCCTGTAAAGCCAAAGGCTGTAAAACCACTGTATCATCAAACCTGACATGAAATTTTAGTGCACAAGTAGGCCTATGCTTTTAATTTTTTTTTCACAAAGGAAACATACAATTACTACAAGCATGTACATGTACACTACACTAGCTCTGTTTACACACAAATTATGTACCAGTACTTTTTTGCCAAATAATTAAAACCCCATATTTTCTATGGCCTACACGTGGGTGTACAAACTGCACTATGCTTGGAATTTGGGAGTGGGTCATGGTCATATCTAGGCTTTTAAAATCCCACACACTCAGCATGTACTGTTTATGTACAGACCTGGGCCCAATTTCATGGAATTGTTACCGTAAGCAAAAATTCTTCGCTTACAATAGCATACTTTTTTGGCTTATTGGTTATCGTATTTCACAGGAGTTTCTCGCTACGCTAAGCAAGGACTTTATGCAGAATACATGACAGTGCGTTAGCAGAAAAAAGTCAAGGTTAGCCTAGAAATTCTTCGCTAACCGATTAAGCGTGAAAGTCTTGTTTAAAGATTCCATGAAATAGATTTTACGCGTAGCAGTGCTCGTAACTGTGTTCAGCACACATAATTTAATTATTTTTTCTCATGAAATGACTTGGCAGTTTTCAGCTCTCTAGCCCACCCAGGTGAATGTTGTCTGTGGACCCATAGTGCTCTGCTGTGGGAGTTATCCACCTGTATACACTATACAGTGCACAGGATCAGTCCAAATGTCAACCCCTAGCCAGAGGCTGGATTTGTAGTTTATAATGCAGGCATCATTCATGATGCTAACAGTTGTTATGATGTCAGCATCAGCGTTGTTCCACTGGTGCTTAAAGGTACAATACATGATTGGTAAAGGTCACAGGACAGCACTCATACTTTGTCTTTAAGCAAACATGTACATGAAATAATGTGAAAATTTGAGCTCAATCGGAGTCACAAGAAAAAAGCTAAAACCCGACTCAATTTTTCTTATAAAACAAGAAGAATGGTTTTGATCTTACCACGAGATCAAAACTGTTTTTGGTCTTTGTTTTACTAATTTCTGGATAAAAACAGCATTTCAGGTAGAAATATTTTAACGGTATGTTTCTACCAGCACCATCTTCATAGTTCATACCTTGAGTGAAAGGGGATAACTAAAACAACTCAAGTGAGGGTGTCCTTTATGTTTGTTCCAAAAATCGATCTTTGGAAAAGACAATAAATCTTTATTTCCTTGAAAAACCCAGCATCTGATGAACCAAGATTTCCCACGGTGACTGTTTGCACTGTTAACGAACATGTTGAGTCCATTTTCTGTCTCAAACTCAATGATTTTTTTTGAGGCCTTGCAAATCCTATATGCTCCTTTTAAATGCGACAGTCAACCAGTTTTAATTTCTTGTTGTTGGACTGTAAACACTAGCGAATTGATCAGATATGATCAATACATCACTGTGTGTTGCATATAACATTAATTTGTTAACAGTACACTGAACCTTTTGTTAACACTATGCAGTATTATATAACACCTTAGTAGATCCTTGTCATTTGATTGGAGGATTGTATGTCACGTGATATGTGATAAATAGACCAATTCATGGCTTACGTCACAACCGTTGAAATTTGTACCATCCACCGTGCATTTTTGGTGCCATCCGATTTGTACCATTGCACGCCAGGGACTCTAATACGTGATTGGTCAAGCGGCGTTCCATTTATTTGTCACTGCGTGCGCGCGTACGCGATGGTGTGCAACGCGCGTTACTGTAATAAGAGCAATATAGTTTGCCAAGATTTTAAGCTTTTTTTGTCTCGCTAACTCTTAAAATGTTATCCTCCAATCAAAATCAAATGACAAAGATCTACTTAGATGTTATATAAAACAAATAATGAATGTTTCACATTCGTAGAATGGTAAAAATAATTTCATTCGGTGACAGATGGACTGTTCCATTCCACTCGGCTTCGCCTCGTGAAATGGAACAGTCCATCTGTCACCTCATGAAATTATTTTTACCATTCCACTCATAAACATTCATTATTTGTATACTATGCATGACCTTTTCAAAGTTGACGTTTTCATGTTTCGATTCTAATCATCTACATGCAGCCATGCACAATGTTTCCCTTGGTTTGTTTACTTTGTTTGCTTTTGTGAGAACAGTGGTCGATTTTACCAAACTCATTGTAATTTACTGTCAATCGTAGGTTTCAAAATATGATGCATTGCAGCCCTACGTTGGATATGATGGGTTAAATCCTTCATAGCTCAAAGTACATGTTTTTTGTTTGCTTTTATTTGTTTTCGTTGGGCAGCACCTACAGTGTACATGTACATGTACCTGCCAATGTATCTTTTACTGTTATATGGCCTACTCTTTTGTCCGAAAATTTGAAATAAAGTAATAAAATAAATATGTAGGATCGATTGTTGGGCTTTGTGAAACGACCACAGTTGCCTTACAGTTATTTGGTGTAATTGCATGCATTTATTCTCAAATAAATACATCAATTGATTAATATCACTCCGCACTTGCGCTAAAAATAGCACACCGGATCTCAGACAAATTACATGTGGTATGTCCGCGTGCATGCATGGTTTACACTATGTGCGTGAGTCAATGTTTGAGCACTGAACATTAAACATTAAACCTATTTTATAAATTTTCAAATTGAAATGTACAGTGTACGTTACACAATTGTTAGGAGTCTTAGCAGTACATGTACAGCTATGGCTACATGCAGTTTGAATACCGGCATGTCTGTTCTGTAGAAACATTGTACATGTAAGCCCTACACCTTATTATTATTACTTGTGCGTACTTCCACGTACATGTACATACATGTACAGAACAATAATTGCTTGTGAAAACAAAAATTAAAGAGCAGCAAAGGAAATACAAAGCCCGTCTCTTACAATTCTAAAACTCCATTCATCAAGGAGCCGGAAATGGGAAACATTTCAAATATGGAGTGGGACAAAGGGAAGAACAAATAGTTAGTTTCCTATGGATTATTTTGAGATTGTTTGTGTAGGAGTACTAGTAGTGATAAAAGTGTGTTCAGAAGTGGGTGTAACACTGCCTACTCATAAAAATATGCCTTAAGCCCTGTCCGCACTGGACTTTTTTTTCCGGGGATTTAACCGAGCCGATGGGTAAATGAAAAATGGGCAAATATTACCGGTGTCCGCACTTGGACTTTTAACTCGGGTAACTTAACCGTGCACGCACGGAAGAATTACCAAGCACGCACGGAAGAATTACCGAGCTGACAATACTAGGCTTATGAGTTTACCCGACTCGCACTGTCCGCACTGGACTTTTCGTCTCGGGTAAAGTGTCTCTGGCATTCTACCCGGGCAGAAATTGGCCGGTAGAAATACCCGCGCGGCTCGGGCAAAGTAACTGAGAGGTAGACTTCCTGAGACGTCCGCACTGGACTTAAAATGGGTAAAGTACCCAGCGTCTCGGTTACTATGCCCAAAAAAAGTCCAGTGCGGACAGGGCTTTATAGTGTGTATAATTATGTAGGCCTACAGTATATATTGATGCTTGCAAAGTTTTGTGTGTATTAACTGTTGACTTTTTCTGTCCTATGATGAACTACCTGCCCAAATTAAGGCCGGGTCATACTCGCTGCGTATTCTATGCATACACAGCGTGGTGAAGTGTCTGTCATGCGGGTAAGAACGTGCACTGTGTAGTAGTGTGTACTGAAAGTGTGCCATATCCCAAGAAATCAAGGATCATTTTATCGATACTCGCAGCAATGCTGCAACCTTCGAAACAGTACACAGACTTCGTCATGATATTTTTTGCTTACAAATGACTAGTTTTAAGCAGAATTTATTATGAGTCGATTACTAGGAAAATCGCATTTGATTTTGGCCTAAATAGTGAATACTGTAATTTGGCCAAGCTTTTTCATGCTTAGAATAGGCACGTTCTCACACACCAAAAAGCGCGACTATTTGGGTCGCACTCCAAATCGCGACCCAAATAGTCGCGCTTTTTGTTGTGTTCCCACAGCCAAAAAAGCGCGACCCAAATCGTACTGGTACGATTTCTATTGAACTGCCCGTGCACAGTGAAGCGTGAAGTTGGCATGCATCCTGTGCTAAACTCGCAGGCCCGCCTTGCATGATGGGATATAAAAAACCGGTATTTTTTGGTGAACCGTTCACACAGCAAATAATCGCGACTATTTGCAAAAAGACACACTATTGGTGCGATTTGGAGTGTCGCATTAATAGTCGCGATTATTTGTGTTCCCACACAAATAAGCGCGACTATTTGGGTTGCGCTGCAAATCGCAACCCAAATAGTCACGCTTTTTTGGTGTGTGAGAACATGCCTAATGTTGAAGCACGAACTACTGGAGATCCAAGCCTAATCCATGCAGCATTATATGACAACATGAAGGAGCACTGTACTGACCAGGGTATTAAAATGCCATTAACACTTGGTGTTTCCTGGAAGCTTTCTGTAGCCAATTCAGGATGTTGTACTTGGAGAATGATTTCCTGTATGATAAGAACCAGGAAGTGCCTGTCAACATCAGACAGTACTTATAGGCCTATGAGATGCATACTGTTACTAATAGTTAAGCCTACATGTTGCACAATCTGGGTACAGTGGTTCTGTACACTAAAGCCTATGAGTACAGTAGATGTGCTATCAGATAGTTCACTGTAGTATGAGTCAATGGAACTGTGCACATTCTCTCTCTTTGTGGTTTTTCATGACAGTGTGTCAGCTTCTAGGGGCCTATATTGACATTGACTGGTAGCAGAAGTTCAAGGTTCACATATTTAGACTCTTCACCCAATATGTGATTGTACATAATGTAAAAATAAGGATTTCATTATTTCAATTTGAATAGCTTCAAAATAGCGTTCCGCACTCATGACGTCACACCATGCATGCATGCGCACACATACATGTACCCCCCACTCACCACACATTTGCATGGCCGGTTGCAATGTTTGTCTGAGGTTCGGTGCTATTTTTAGCGCAAATGCGCAGTGCTATTGCTAAGCGTGTCATGGCAGCTTACTGCATGTAATTTGTAAACCTACACATGTGCACATACTGTATAATATAATGTACATGTAGTTGTACATATTGTATTCATGTAATGTACATGTACTTATGTACACTTATGCCTATACTGTAGGGCCTATTTTTAATCACCTGTTACCATCTGTAAATCACACCATACTGTGTAGTAATAGGTTTTTTAATAAAATCTACAGTCAAATTAGTGTATTGATTGAGCCGCAGTCATTAAATCCTTACTATTATTTTAAATCCTCAGCTGATCATTTTACATACTGTAGGCCTACATGTACAAGTGTACACATAATTTTACATATGTACACTACACTGTCCGCAAGCTGCATTAGCCTACTTTGTTGGTGGACTCCAATTACATGCATAGGTTGTACATGTTGCCCAACATTCATGTGTGTACTCTGGAAACTTTAAACTGGTTTTATGACGGCCAATCATACTAAAATGTATCATATTGCATACTGTACAGTACACTACATTTATGCACAGGTGTACAGTACACGTATACATTATGCGCATGTACTTGAACTTCCACATATTGTATGTTCATTGTATGGGCATCATATTGCCACAAAGCAGTGCACATGGAATGGATTAAGTTTCAGTATGGATTTGTACATATGTACAGTGTATAATGTACATTGTACAAACTATTACAGGACAAACCATTACAGACAAGGCTCCACCCATTGATGAGTGATTCTTAAACTACAGGTGTCACTTTGTTAATTCATTTACATATGATACACTGTACAGTACATGTTATGCAAACAACTGTACAGTGGTTTGCAGATCTATACAGTAAGTGCAGATCTCGCGTTGTACATGTTTGCATTATATTTTGCACCATATGCATCGAAATTTGAAACCATTCTTTTGGTTACCAGATTTTTATGACAACTCTGTGAAGGAAAGATTTAGTATGTACATCTAATCATGCTTGTTGTTCAGTGCCGGGCATGCATCTTTGTACAACAAATGTGTAGCCTACTACAGCTTCTATGGGTCCATAAATTCAATAGAACAATTAAAATCAGCTCTAACTAAGAGCCTACTGAACTTTGTACAACATCTTTTATTACTTTCTTTTCTAACTTTCCAATTCCAATTCCTACCGAAAGCAAAAGCACAGCAAAGGGCATGATATTTAAATTGAGATTGATTTTTTGGACAGCTCAGAAGCCACAGACACTGCTAGTGGTTCATGCCAAGGCAGAAATGTCCACTGAATATGGGATGTTTCAGGAAATTCAGGTTACTTTATGAGCTAAGCAAGCTTGTGTACATACTGTAGGCCTATGTACTTAGTGATTTTGCAAAAAAGTTAACATTTTGCTACAAAGCAAATTTCTAGATGCTTTCATATTTGGACAACGAACTGAATATAATGTACATGTATGTTAATGACATATCAGGGCTCGAATTTCGTAAAAAAAAAAGCACTGTATTGCAGATCTAGTAACTAAAGCATTTTATTAGACCCAAACTTTTTTCACTAGACCTGTGTGGCATTCAAAACTGTGCTTGTATGCAATATTGTGCCGAAAATCATCAATTGAGGCACCATTTTATTTGTGCAAGGAAAACACAATCTAGTGACAGCCGGAATAGTGCAGTACACACTTTACTAGACCAACACTGAAATCACTAGGCTCTGTCCACAGTCTAGTGGATATTTTGAGCCCTGCACATCTGCCTAAATGTACATGTTCAACGTGAATTCCAATTTTATCATTTCTCGAATGGGATAGGTAGGCCTACATGTTCATGTTTTCCAGATGTGACTTGCACATTGCACAGTACTTGCCCTGTATTTACACATACACACAGATCATTTACATGTAGTGCTCACCAATACCATATTCCATGCTACACCTACACTGTATCATCAAGGGTCTCATTCATACTGGTTGTGTCTGTTAAATTACCTAGCATCTCTGGCAGGGGTCATAATAGGTCAAAGATAGGTCATTTGAGGTCAATCTGTAATTGGCACTTCAACCAGGGATCCTGTATTATGTGCTTGTTGATTGCAGTAAGTGTCGTGGGTGAAATCTATGAGGCTCGATCATGTGAATCTTTGTTGAGCTGAAGTCAAGTGCATGTGTTATAAATTATGAAATAATATGTTGTGGAGTGCATGAGTATATTGTGTGAAATGCAATAAAACATACTGAAATGCAATGCCGTCTGCATTTAAAGAGTTCCCAAGGGCAATGTTCAATGAGTCAGAACTACAATATGTTCAATGTAGGACTACTGTCCTACCATTATTATGCACAAAGACAACAACACTGCACTATCAAAATTAAAGAAACGGGCTTTGCAGTGTTACCAGATGTGAATTAAAACTGTGTGTGAAACTGCTTAAAGGGCCTAAAGGCACGTTTCCGTATGCGCTCTTTTTCATCCGCTGCGTGTATGTCGCGTGTACATTAAAAAGCCCATTAAAAACACGCACGTGACCCTTTCTTACGGACTGGCACATATATGGATAGGGTCGCTTGCTTTTTTGTGTGGTAATGTGTGGTTTATGATCTAGTCCCCCTGTGGAGACATGTGGTAGTATGTGGCAGCTCTTGTCTTCTGTGGTACAATATAGATGCAATGGGTTAGATGTAGGCATGTACAATACATGTATGTACCATTAACAACCAACTTGCAGTATAATCATCCATCCAGTACAAGACAAATATCTTAATGAGATCTTCATTATCAACCATTGTCTCTGCACTTTATCTTTAGCTCTTCTTTCTGTTCTGTTCTTGGTATTTATTTAAATATAGGCCTAATTGCTGATCAACATTGCAGTTTACATTGCTCACCAGAAATAAATCGGATGATTCATTCATCAAAATTCTTTAAAACAAAGGCTTAGAAGGGTGTAGGCCTACATTAATTACATGTTTGCCTGGTACATGTACATGCATGGTCAATTTTGTACAAACAAAATACGACCCACCAATTAATAACTATTTAATTTGATTTTCCTTCTACATTTGATTAAAAGTCAATAGTCTATAAATGTATTAATAATATTTGAGGATTGTTGTGGCCAGCTATCCTCAATTAGCGATCCATTTGTTTATTTGACCATGTAGTGTACACACTGTTATTGCCTACAATAAACATGGCATTCCTTGACATATCTTATCAGGCCCAACCTTGCTTCCCTGCCATCAAATATTGAATGTCAGATGATGATGGTCATTGTGCACCACCTGAGCTATGTGGAGAATGTTAGGGAGATAATGATTAGGATATCTCTCTCTGGTTAAACAGGCTCCTGGGTCTAGTAATAGCATTTATCATCATGGGAGTCAGCAACAAGGGTCCCTAAGATGTGGAAAGTGAAGCGGTCAGCAAAAACCAGTAGTGTTTGTAATTGTACATGTATGTATAATATAACAATGGATAACAAAAATAATTCCAGAAAGATTTCAAGAGAATTTTATGGGGGTCATTCCATTGTATTGGGGCAAGACTTGTGCACCCCCTTGTGTATGTTATTTATGGATGAAGATACCCTGTAAATGTGGACCTCACTTTGGTGATGCTGACTCTCCCCTTAATCTTTGCTCCTAATTTTTAACTTTTAGAAGGTTACAAAGTTCTGCATTTTATGATAGAGAATGCAATGGGAAAATCAAAATGTACAAGTTTGTACACTGATCTTTAAAGGTACAATACATGATTGTTAGAGGTCGTAGAACAGCACTCTACTTTGTCTGATCCACATACTGTACATTAAATGATCAACCTGTGAAAAATTTGGGTATGTTATCAATCCTGTACTGTACCTTTTAAGGTAATACATGTACTGTAGGTCTCCATGGTAGGATTGATGACACAACACACAGGTCATATAGGGCTTTGTATGTTATACACTTAATTGTTTGTCAAACAAATTTAAGCCTTCAATAAAGACTCTGCTAGAATCGAAACGTCAGGCCCTCCTTTGAAAGTTTGACAAATTTGCAATCATTATTATTTGTAGACCAATTGAGAAACTTCAGATAGCGAAAGACAAATTGTGCACAATATACACAGACACAAATACAGAGAGTCCAGACTTGAACTTATAACCGAGATGTAAATCTTGCTGTTTAACAGTGCATAGGCCCTACCCACCTTTCATTTGATTCAACTCCATTTCCACTTCATTGGAATCCTGCACAGCAGCTGGACGCTTTCACTTGTCCTTTTATTTGTGGGAATTTATAAACATCCAAAACAATTTGACATACCAGAACCAAAACAAACAGCCTTGAACAAACTCTTAAATTGTATTGTCACTCACTGACAATGGATATGTCCAGTATGGTGAGCCACACTGGACTGTGGTTGAATATTAAAACAAACTATCTAGAATATTGAAATAGAAATGTGTCACGTAAAAATTGGGAGGGCCTGACATTTGGATCCTAGCAGGATCTTTCTCACCCTTTGAGAAAGATCCTGAGATGCAGGATCAAAATGTCAGGCCCTCCTAACTCAAACAATTTATATAGGGACCTAAAAAAAGGTCATTATTTTGGCTGATGAGCAGTTTGAAGCAGTTTATGATAAAAACTGTAATAGAGATGCTCAGCAAATATTACATTGTGCATCACAATCCACTGTCCCGGTCCCTTGTCGGAAAACACTGAACAAACCTTCAGAGGATCTGAAAATTGACAACAGGTGTCTGTAGGCTCTATGCCGTGTTGGTATTTGAACCAGCCACGTTTTGTGTACCAGTTTGGCATACCAGTTTGGTATAGAGGGCCTCCTGTGCATGCATTACGTCACGTAGGCACATGTAGGCCTACAGTACTGAATGTATACAGACAGTAAATGACATACCTGTAGGCCTACACTTACATAATACATGTAACATATACATGTAGGCCTACATGTAGTGATGAAGATTAACATGTAGCCTATAGTGATGAGGAATAGAGCAGGTTAGTCGAAACATTTGAAACCTTATGAAAAGTGCAAAAGAAATATAAGTGCGAAAATACAAATGATTCTTACATGTACATGGTCATGTTTCAGCAAACCGATCCACATACCAATCGTCACCATGCAGAGCCTCAAATCTTTCTCTGCATGTACACTATGTATATGAACATAAAATAATGCGCATATTTCTACATTTCTATAGCAAACCCACAGCTGTATCTTTTAATAGGTCTGGTTGATAGCTAGCAAATTCAAATTAAGACTGTTCATGTTACACTTACAGTGTGTGAACAATGGCAATGACTGATCTGAGAACAATTATGTAAATTATATTTTATTTTAATACCCAGGTTGTTCAAGGGGACAGTACCATTTTATACCATCATTGGCTCCCTTCGATATCAGCTGGTAGGCCTTTATGCTGTACATACATACAGTACATTATTTATACATGTACCATCATTGGCTCCCTTGGATATCAGCTGGTAGGCCTATTCGCTGTACATACATGTATGTAGGCCTACATAGTTGCCTATACAGTATTGTACAGCACATTATGGTACGTAAAGCTAGAGTCAGATTTCAAATTTTCATCTTGCATCATATTCCATTTCCAACCACATGAGAGAATAGAAAGACAGGGAGATGGATTCTGTGTGTTCGTTCCATCAATGGCCCACCCATTGATTATCCAGGTCAGCAGGCAGTTTAAATGGTGACACATCCATGGTGTACAAATATTGTGGGTGTGGTACACACTGCTGCATATTATGTGTATATGCTGAACAGCTTTCAACACTCACATAAATCAAGTTTTGATGAAAGATAACCCACACATGTACAGTATGCAGGGATTTCTTTACAAAGTATTACATATTGGAATTGTACACTGTACATGCAGGTAGTCTCAAGTGGAACCTTTCATTGAAAGCAAAATAACAAGGTCAATGACCTCTACACGTACATGTATGTATATCTGACATGATGAAAATATACTTTTTTTTCATCTATTTTTAAAGGGGGACACACCTTATAAATGTATTGTCATGTTTTTACAATTTGTACTGTAGTCCATGTAACATTAATAATAATGGCCTATTGGATATTAAGATTCTCATCATATATACATGTATGTACATTTGCAAGGGAACTACATACATGTACAGTAAGTGACCAAGCTTGGAGCTTGCGGAGTGAGCGAGGGGGAGGGTGTGGTAGGAAATGTCCCCCGGATTCCGGTAGGAAGTTTTTGTGCATTTTCTTGCTTGTAGTCATTCCGTTCGGTGCATACATTTGGCAGGGCTCGAAGCAGTGTCGGTCTAGTTTAGTGTGTACTGCGGCTGTGTAGTGATTTTGATTTCCTTGCACAAATAAATTTCTTAAATTGCACAATTCCTAAATTGATGATTTTGGACACAATATTGCAATATTAAATTGGTACATAAATGCCACATGTCTAGTGAAAAAGTCTAGTAAAATGCTTCAGTTACTAGACCTGGGGCAGATTTCACTAACGCTTTGCGATCATCGCTAAAGCCCAATTCCATCGCTAAATGGAAAATCGATCGCTACTTTGCGTAGCAATTTTCCGTTTACTGATGGATTTGGGCTTTACGATGATCCCAAAGCGTTAGTGAAATCGGCGCATGCTGTCCAGTGCTTTTTCACGAAATTCAAGCCCTGTTTGGTGTCATGTTAGGCTACTTCACAAACATACATGTGGATCTTTGACTTAATGAATTCACACAATCTAGGGCCTACATGTAAATGACAAACCTTTCAGGGAAAATGAAAATGACCACATTTTGTGTCAACTATTTGAAAAGCCATTGTTTGTCATGGAGCCTCTTTGCAATACAAAATGTTATGTAGTGAACAAAAAAGATAAATCTTACTGCGCTTTTTGCCTGTAAGATGTGATGAATCGAATAGGAGGTGCTGAAGGTCCAGACTGGTATCATGCCCCACTCCTAGATGGAGGACGTCCCTTTGCTTGGGATCCAGAAGTTAAATCCCCAAGATGGAGTGAGGGGATTAGGGGAGAGAGCCCAGACAAGGCCAAGTGCAGATGACAGGTGGCTTTTGGCAGGAATTGGGTCGGATTTACTTGAAATAAAAGCGAGCAATTTAATCAATGCCAAGATCGTGTCATGGGAAATTGACTCCAACCTGTTTACCTGGTCTGTACATGGCCATAGGTAGGGACTTAAAGCTCAGATTTGCTGGTCTGGTTGGTGGGAAGGTGTATGGAATGCAAGGAGGAAAAGAGGGATGGGGAGGGGAGGGGGGTCAAATTAGTGCTTGAACATCCTGGGGTGGAGTACATTATGAGGGTGGTACATGTACATTACATTACAGTAAATAGGGCCTAAGCCTTGTTAAATACAAGGTGTCCCAGAAAAAAATGCAGCACTGTGATGGGACTCATTATGTAAAAATTAAACTGTTTATCACTTCAAGATTCAGATATGTAATACAGCCACGTCTTGGCTATCACCATGTAGAATTTAAGCATATTGGGGCCAAAATTGGAGAAAATATGACCAATTGAAAGAGTACTCTTTAAAAGCAAATTTGCAAGGATAACACGTATAGTGGTCAATTTGATCTTTTAAAAGATCAAAAATAAAAGAGAAATACTGTGGCTGTTTTCCGCTGTTTTCTCAAAAAGTGGGCAACGTATGGGACTGAAATTTTCACAGATTGCTTTTACTGTACAGTATCTTCCTTGATATTTTTGCCCACGAATTTGTATTTTTTTGACAAAAACCAAAGTACATGTACAGTATATTACCTTTAACCTGATTTCAGGCAGGCTCTGGAATCAAACAGGCATAGTTATGCATGCATGTACCTCATTACCTGTGCCCAATTTGATGGAATCCATTATTGTTAGCAAAACTTGTCCGCTTACGGTAGCAGATTTTTTTGCTTACAGTTAGCGTATTTTACGGGAGAGGTTTTCTTTTGGTAACAGTAAGCATTAGCAGATAATAATCAAGATTACTCTAGAAATTCTTCGCTATGCGAAAGTTTGGCTTACTTATTCCATGAAATAAATTTCACGCGTAGCAGTGCCCTTAAGCACAAAAATAAGGCCGTAAGCATGAAAAAACCCGGATTCCATGAAATTTTGCCTTGGGCCCAATATCATGGAATCCATTTACTGTAAGTGTAAGCAAAAGTTCTCCACTTACGATAGCAGAATGTTTTTGCTTTCGGTTAGCATATTTCACAGGAGTTTTCTTTCTCACAACATACAACTGACTCACAGCTTACTGATTCCATGTTATAGATTTCATGCGTAGCAGTGCCCATAAGCACAAAATAGGCCCCTAACAGATTTCATGAAATTGGGCCCTGTAGGTCCTTAGTATTTTAGAAAAAAAAAAATCAAATTTACTTCTAAGTTCTACATGCATTGTCTATGAGTATGGGACATCCATCCATTTGTAATAGGCTAAATGGCACTAGTTTCAATTAAGAATACAGTAGGTGGTCCTTTCTTCCCAAAGAACAGCTTCCTACCATTGCTTATTTATTCTAAGGCCAAATTGACTTGTTTTCTTACTGTTCGATTGACCATAAACACCAGAAATGGCAGTAAACAGTAGCTCTGACAGGGAGGTATTGGTAGTCTGCATTTCATTGGAAAGTGTTATGACGGTTTGTATACAAATTACTCACGCCCACCAACACCGTGTTTACACTTGATCGGGCAACGGAGGATCAGATCCTGCGGTCGCGATCAAGCTCGAGGGATCTGATCCATGCCGCGTTTATACTCGATCCTGATCCCGCAATGATCGTGCGTTGGACAACGGAGGCAAGCGTTCAAAGGTTATTCATTTCGCGCGAAAACAAACCGATCGTATTTTTCTGTGGTCTTACATTTCTCAGACGGTCTTCACAAATCCCATTTTCTCCAAGCTCTGTGAGATTGTGTTAAACATCGCTATGTTTCGAGTGGTGCCATCCAATATTTTGTCCAGTCAACCCTCGTGTGTCCACAGCCGACCGCATATTGCTCCATTCGCCATCTTGCAACGTGACTGCATGACGTGTGGCGTGTTCTCTAAAAACAAATTGTTGATGTTTTCCACACAAATTTCCTCACGGAAAAACACTGGCTTATAAAACTACTACGTCTAATAAAATGGCTAAAGCATGCTAGAGAGTATACCCTTAAAGAAAAAATAACAATGTGACGGGATTTAAGCTTTGAAACGGCGATCGAAATAATCATGAAGACAGGAAAAGGAGAACGAAAGTTGCGAGTGCCAGTTATCGCTTATTAGGCACACGTGCGTGCAGCTCACAATATTGGTTACCAGCGTAATGTTGTTTGTGTCTTGGACCATGCTGTCTGTGCATCGTGCAATAAACAATACTTGCAGTGGCTGGTAAAATACGGACTTGTTTTCGCGCGCTTGGCCATGCTTGCACCGGATGCTGTCACTGTAAATTGCAGGATCCGATCCCGCGTTGCGTTTACACTCAAACATTGATCCCGCACGCGAGATCGGAACCGGATCCGATCCTTCCCGAGAGGTGGATCAGATCCCTCTTCATCCCGGGATCGGATCCTGATCGCGCGAGTGTTTACACTCATCGTTGATCGCCCTTTGATCGCGCGTTGATCGCCCTCGCGGGATCTGATCGCCCTCGCGGTATCAAGTGTAAACACGGTGCAAGAAGACCACTCTTTGCTGTGGTCATTGAAATTTTTGGTTCAAGAGGACAGTTTTGGTGGCATTTGACCACTTCAGGAATTGGTAGCGGTCATTTCAATCAGTTTGGGCAATGATTTGTATGGTGTTCTACTGCCCATGTATCATGTACACAGCATCTGTAAGCCTAGAATCCACCTGGGGCCAATTTCACGGCCGCTGGCTGCTTAGCACAAAAATTTGCTAAGCATGACATTTCTGTCTTAATAAAAACAGGATTAACAACAAAATTTCTGTGTGTTTACTGTTGTGTGTCACTTGCAAATTTCTTAGGCTGTTGTTCGCTGACCATGGATATCAAATGGAATTTTCAATGGTGGTTTGTTTTATTGGGCAAGCTATTTTTGTGCTAAGCAATTTTTTGTGCTAAGCAGCTCTATGAAATTGGCCCCAGCTCTAGTGTAAATGACATTACTACTAGCAAGACCATTCCCCCACATTGGCACATTAACTAGCATGGCGTGTGGTGCATTCCACTGGCCATTTCACTTCACATGTTGTCATTTCGCGCTCCAGTGCTGTGCCAAAAGTCCAAACGAAAACTTCTTCGAAATAGCGATAATACGAAACCCGTTATGCTCAGCTCTTCGTTGATACGAGCTCCAAAAAATACTGGCCAAGCCGTAAATTCCCGTCGGTCACCACGGAGAGCGTGAAATTAATATGCAGTAAAACTATTTGCGGAGACATCAATTCAGCCAGTGGTGGCAATTCCAGTGTCACTTTAGACGTGTGAGTGATGACACAACTTGCCCAAGTGGAAAGTTGGCTTGTAGAAAAGTTTGCGAGTGCGCAAAAGGAACATGGGGTACATGTATACCTGTGTGCTGAGACTACATGTAGGCCTATGCCATGGAGCTTTTTATAGCTCCACAGTTCAGCTGAATCAGTCAGAAGTTCTGGACGGTGTTTCAGGTTGTACATGTAGTAGAATTTGTCAGTAGGCTTCTTGGAATGTTGCGGAGCTCGTTGAATGCACTGAACTGGGTTTGTGGGTAAGTACCCAACAGCACTCGTATGCATGTTTATTAAGCCTAACTTGGCATGGGTATAAATATCATGTCTAGTGCAATGTCACAAATACATGTTGTGAACTTGACTGTAAGTTTCAAGTGGTATCACTATCATCACACTATGTTATGTAGAAAAGTAAAAATATACCGCAGTGTGCTGTTGAAAAATTAAATGATACTAGGCAAAGAGACATGTACGGCATGTACAGTGGAACGCTGTTTTTATTAACACCGATAATATGTAACCGAACATTTGGCTAAACCAAACATCATCCTTGGCTCCCAATTTTTACTATGTACAATGTATCTAGGCATACTGAACATTGTTCACTTTAACAAGGGACCACCATAAAACCATA
Organism: Astropecten irregularis; assembly: GCA_963971285.1. Classification (NCBI taxonomy): domain Eukaryota; kingdom Metazoa; phylum Echinodermata; class Asteroidea; order Paxillosida; family Astropectinidae; genus Astropecten; species Astropecten irregularis. The sequence continues at coordinate 5,491,669 of OZ020255.1, forward strand.
GAGATAAAACAAACAATTTCTGTTCATCCCAGCATGTTCATTATAGTGCCGCTCCACTGTACTACCCCGGTATTAAAGGCATTGCATACGTTTGGTAATGACTCTGAAAATTTATGGCAATAAAAACTTACTTGGTGAGAAGTACAGCTGCTTTGGATAGTATAATGCATATTGAGAAACGTTCAATTCGAAGTACCTCGGTTATGGAAAAATATGTCACTTTTTATCTCCAAAAATTATGAATTTGAGAAGCGTTATGGCCGTAACGCTTCTCAGCTATTGACTAACTGTTATCTGGCGTGAAATAACCGCTCTAGTTTGTCGCCAAAATCTCACAAACGCTACCACCTTTTGAATTGAAACTTTCACAGGTTAGTTTTATGGTATAAACAATTATGTTGGTTTGAAACAAACAATAGGCTCAAATTACCAAACGTATGCAATCCCTGAATTCACATAGTCCTACATGAAAGCATCATGAATTTAATCCTCTGCTGAATGTTCATATTAAGAAACTTGGGTACTGAATACCCGGTACGCGAGCTACTGGCCGGTTTGGACCACAAGGAAGTGTCTGATCTCTACGCTTCTTGTTCACAAAAGATCGTACAGGCAAGTAAAAATCTAAACTGGCTAGTAAAATCTGCAGTAAGCTGGCCCGATGTGCTAGCCATTAAAAAAAAGGTTAGCGCAAGGGATTGAGATTTTCAACCCTGGTCCCTCCCTACCAGGGCTGATTCCGATCTGGTTAGACCATCCTACCCAGGTTGGCTCGGGGATGAAACATTTCAAGGGTGAAAAGGGTTGAAAAAAAAATATCAGGGTTAGATCCAGTTCCAACCCCGAGATTTTTGATAGTGTGAAAATCCGTAAAGTATCACTCACAGTCCTTCCAACCTCTTGGATGTTGTTTTATTTCCTCTTATTTTAGATCACATTCTCACCTCTGACCCTTAAACAACATGCCTCCCTAAAGTACATGTAGGCCTACTCAAAATTAAGCCACATAAAAAACTTAAATTTAGAAATAATAGCATATTCTTCACAAGAGCCATACAGTACATAAAAACCTCATGAACATAAAAAAATGACCTTTTAAACTTAAAATCCTTAAATCAAATCTCCTGGGAAAATCTTTAATTTATTACTATGCTAACATGGGTAAACATGTGATCTATATATAGACCTATGATACATAATTTTATCTCTTTGCCTATTTTTTTTTTTTTTTTTTGTGGGGGGGGGGGGGGTTCCCTGACTTTTCTGCTGATGTTTGTACAATTAATAGTCCAGTTAAACCCAAATCACTTTAGTATTCTACCGGCACGGCATTTGAAGAAATATTTATTTGAGATTGATTTGGAGGAAATGGCTTTATACTGTGGAGGGCCGTTTGTTTTTAAAACAATGGGACCCAAAAGACCCGTGCCCTAAAAATATTTTTTTATCTCGTGGCATAGTGAACATAATAAAGAATTTGCGTGCGGAGGGAGTTTGGGGAATATCTGACCCTTCCTCCTTCCATTCTCCACATGTGTTTTGATTTTTTGAGATGATTGTCTTGCCGGTTTTGCGATGAGTGGTGACATGACCCCCTACTGGAATGCTCACATAGTTCCCGGGGCTGTCACTGTGTTCAGAATTTTACGTGTGCACTTTCTGTGGAGCGGAGAGGCGTTCCTGTTGCAGTGAGTGTGTTCATGTACAGTGTATATGTGGATACCACTATTCTTGTTGACAGTGTTTATGCCGCACCAGTGCTTTTCAAGTTTACCGTCCGTGTTTGTTCTCTCACATTGTATGGGACTCGCAAGACTAGTCTACAGTGACTTTTTCCATTGAATTCAGGTTGGTTTATTTATTGTCATTTTGTGGTTTCAGAAATTCCTTGTATTTTTCTTTCCGTATTTTGGCCAAAGGCAGTCAGTGTTGTTGTACCATTCTGTTTTGGGAAGGTCAAGTAGTAGCCAATTCACTGCTGGAATGCAGTGCATGTAAATACAAGCATGCCTACATTATATTCTCTGTCTGTTCTGGTTCAGCTGTAGGCTTACAATATGTAGGGCTTACAATGTATGCTGGCAGTAAGATGGTCTCTGGTATCAATCACATTTTGCCTTGATCGAGATTCAGAAATGATTGATATTTTAATTTATAAGCAAGACACAGTTGAATCATGGATTATTGGAGGTAGAAATAGAATTTCTACCTCCATGGTTGAATGGTGTGACATGACACCAAGTGGCATTTGGTGTCATGTCCGTTACGGTCACAAGAAATGCATTTTCTCTACAACTGTTCAATGAAATTACATAAAATGTACTACATGTCACTGATAGTTAAATGTGTCTGATAAGCCTAATTAAAATTGTTTGCAAACTGCCAATCCTACCTTGTGATCCTCTGAATAAGGTAAAAACTGTGATTGTCATGTCCGTTATCTTCAATTGCCCGTATGGTTGTAGGCTACATTTACAAGATGACATACAGTACCTGTATATGTGTATATCACCAACAGAGTCCTAATGTTGAGCATAGCTCACATGAGTGTGAAATCTCTCTGGTACTGACCACCCACTCTGCCTTGGTGCCCCCATGTTTCCCACCGGGTGGGACTTGAACCCCGAGCAAATGGCCTGTGAAATGCTCCCGGAAGAAATGATCGTACACCAACCAACCCCACCCTCTCAAAAGAATCCACTTTATAAAAAGAAACATCGCACAAAAAAGTAGGACGAAGTTGAAGTAGACCACAAGTTGAACAACCAATTCCCTGCAGTTTGGTGAAGGCACATACCTGTACATGAATGTGGGCAAGTGGGCATTCTTACGTGTTTGTTAAAGGTAGTATCATACTTTGGTAAGAAACCAAAACAGAAATGTTCACAGATTTATGTATAACTTACAGGGTATGAAGATGGTGCTGGTAGAAACATACCGGTAACATTTTTCCGCCTGAAATGGTGTATTTATCCAGAAATTAGTAAAACAACGACCTACAATCTTGTTGATCTTTTAAAAGATCAAAAACAAAAGAGAAAAGACTTAAGAAATACTGTGGCCGTTTTTCACTGTTTTCTCAAAAAGTGGGCACCGTATGGGACTGAAATGTTCACAGGTGACTGTTACTGGATCTGTCTTGATATTTCTGCCCATGATTCTGTATTTCTTTGATAAAAACCAAAGTATGATATTACCTTTAATTTAAAAGAGGAATGTTTTGTGATGCTGAATTCCAACATCGCTCTAGCCCTAGGGGAAACCAGGCCATGCATTGCAATTGGCAGCTCATGCTACATCCTGACAATTGCTTGTCTGTAAACTGTTACCTAAGGTTCGGTGATTCTGATTGATCCGTCTCCTTGTGAAATTGGAACATTCCTGGGGATCTCACGCAAGGCCCTTCAAGTTCACGTGACTTTTTCTTTGTTACTGGGTATACTCATGTTTAGTGCCATGCATTTTAATAATGACTTTAATTTCAGTCAGTTTCCATTGTGGTTATTTGATGATTCTGTTTTTATTAAGACAGAAATTTCATGGTTAGCAAATTTGTGTGCTAAGCAGGGCCGTGACATTGGCCTCTGGTGTTCAGAGTCCAACTTCTGCAGTTGGTTGAACCATGATAGAGCTACATGTACATGTAAAGCCCCTTTCACACTGGGCCTTACGTGCAGTTGCGTAGCGTTGCGTAGCGACTACGCTGCCCTACGCTGTTCCTATGCTAGTCTACGCTGGCTTACATGTACGTAACAATACGCCGAGTACGCAGAAGGAGTACGCGACATGTACGCAAACAATTTAACATGTTTAATTTTTCCGCATACTCTTGGCGTAGAACAGTAGCTCTGGACACCGGACGTACGCAGTTTTTACGCAAGTCTATGCAACACTACGTTACTGTACGGCATGCCTACGCAATAGAATGCTACCCTACGTCTATGATACGCAATCGTACGCGCCTGCACACCAATTATATTATGCTGGTAGGTACATGTACGTGGTGCCTCTGCACAGGGTACGCAACCATACGCCATCGCACTACGCACATCTACGCAGGCTCACAGTACACAGCCTTATTTCGGCGTACACGATACGCAACACTACGTAACTCTACATACAGTAGGCCTGGTGTGAAAGGGGCTTAAGAGCTACATGTACTTCATGTACCCTGTAATATGTGTAAGCTCTATGGTTGAATGATAAATGGTGGGGACTTCGGAGGTGTCTAGCAGGGTACCTGTACGGTGTACATCAATTATGGGTTCTCAGTTGGTCAGGCTGATTATGAGATTCTCACACATAATTCCCTTGTGTGCACTGCTTAACCAGTTGGCTTGTATAAACTCCAAGCATGTATGTATTACCAGTAGTGCCCAACAGTGCAAGGCTTAGGTTACTGAACGATTAGTGATATGATCCATATTGACAAGATGATCACTGTCAATTCTGTACTGCTCTCTGGAGAGTGAGGCTGGCTGCATTACATGGGCATGGTTCTCAGCCAGATTATGTTTGCTTGCCAAGCAAAGCACAAACATGTAATTATGACTTCATGCTGAAAAGTTGTCTTGTGAACTTGCCAAAACTATACAAACTTTGCTGCTATTATATTCCTGCCTATCACAGTACCAAAAAGGGAAAACAGATATTATGCTGGAAAAGACTAAATTCCATATTCACCAGATAAACTCTGGTTTACAATATGAATTTTATTTTTTGCAGTGACCTTCATATGTTGAACAGAATGACATGTACTGTACATGTATGTATACATGTACAGTTAAATATTTCTGTATATTGCAGTTGCACAAAGTAGTTAATTGTCTATTGGCCAAACCACTTCTTCAGGCTGAGTTACACTTTCACTTTCACCCTTCCCCCAAGCTATGTTAGTAAATTGTTGATATCATATTGAGAATCCTTCAGAATCAACATGCATTTTTGTCAAGGGAACAAAGGTTTGGTTTTCCCCATTCTTTTGTTGGGCCGCGTCATAACTGACTGGCTGCGGCCAGGGTTCTAGCCAGGATAAAATTAAAGGATAGGGGCATTTGTCGAAGACGGATCTGGCGAGCGCGTAGCGCGAAGCCCTTGCGGCGTGGGGTGCGGGGCCCGCTTAAGGGCCCCGGAAAATTAGGGATTCTAGATGCTCTGTGGTGCAATCTCAGGCCATTTAGAGGTATGGATGATGGAAATGGATCCAAATTTTCTTTTTTTTTTCCCAAGGGTTTTTGAAAAACCTTTCAATTCCTATACTTTTTATAGTGCATTATTAATAAAAAAAAAAATGCAACACAGAAGTGTGAATGAACAAACGAAATAATGAATACAATTGACAATAATATAGGTTTTCCCGGTCGTTTTCGGCAAATGAGCTGATATTTTAAACGCCGCGTGCGTCATTCCATTTCGCGTGAAACTGCAATAAGGCACATCAAAATAATAGTCATTCGATTTTACTTCATCTGCAAGCAAATGTAAACAAACGTCAAGCAAGTAAAAGAATCGCCTTTCAATTCAAAATTCCATTGGAACAGCAATCAAATTCGCAACGGCAGTTGCCAGCGTGCTAAATTGAAATTTGAATGCCGATTTTGCATGGCTAAACAGTAAACTGAACGACTGTTGATGCTATATAAATACAGATGCAAAGTCCATGGTGAAAAATCGAGTGACGGTTTCTACCGGAAGCAAAATCACGTCAACACAAATGCGTGAAAATGAAATTGGCCGCTCATTTGTCGAAAATGACCGGGAAAACCTATATTAACCCTAATTACCGGTATAATTACAGCGAAAACGTAAAAACGCTCGGTACATTTGACGTATGCTCACGATCGTTTCGACTTCGCGATCACCAGACCACATGGTCAGCCATTTTGTACATTCATAGTCTTGATCCAAGACGCTCGATCGCTGTTCGTAGCGCGCCCTCATTCGATAGATTCACACATCACAATTACCCACTGCTTACGCACGTAAAAAAAACACACCTAAAGTATTGCAAGGAGCAAGACAAGTCTATTAATTCCGACCGCAACAAACCATGCATCGTGCACAGCACACAGTACACCGCGTGGTCGCTGTGTAGGCACCGTGCGATCGAGATGTGTATGCCGTTGAATGAGCTCTGTTGCCCGTATTCCCTGTGTATTTTTTACGCTGCAGTGCAGTACAACGGTGTTTCGGCGCTTTACGACCGAAAAAGGTGGCCTTTTCTTTCGCTTTTATCTGCCTATATCTGGTTGCCTTTTGCAGTAATTACAAAGTTCTACGATTTTTAGCATGTTGTATAACAAAATGTGTTGCAAAAATTGGGTGGTTTTTTTTTGTCATGGAAAATCTGAAGCGTATCGATTGCATATCGGCAAACTTCAAGCATATCGGAATTTGTTCACAGCGTATCGGCCCGATATCCTATTGTATGCCTGGCTAGAACGCTGGCTGCGGCCACTGACTACGGCCGTGGTTGCGACTGCATCTTCGAACTTGAATCAGCAAGTAGAATTGCGACACACATTTGCCTGCATAGCTACTCCCTCAATAGACAATTTGAATCCATGTTTACAAGCATACAAATGGTGAGGTTGGCCTGGCCACAACAAAGTCACCTTCCTCTGTGGCTTGATATTTGTGACGTTGCAGTTCCAGCTGCAGTTGAAGCCAGACATTTGGGACGCCGCAACAAGATGGCCGCGCTGCCAATGGGAGACTTTTGAGAACCGGTCTTCAAGTCAACAGCGCACGTGCACACACAACAGCACAATTGCGTGCGCAGTTGACTTCAAGACTGGTTCTCCAAAGTCTCCCATTGCTGCAGCCACAGCTGCAGCCAGTCAATAGCGCTGCGCACTTGCGCTAAAAATAGCATCGAACCTCAGACAAACATTGCAACGTGGCCATGCAAACGTGTCGTGAGTGGAAGTATGTGTGCGCGTCGCGCGTGGTGTGACGTCATTAGTGCGGAACGCTATTGGGACACAGCCTTATAATGCCCTTTTGTTGCAAAGACATGTAAAGATGACAATGATTTGTCCTCCCCAGATTGTTGCTCTCTCTGCAAACTAATTACTATAATTTTTCGTGAAATAACCACAAGGGAAACTGACTGAGTTATTTTAAGTCATTGAAAAGTGAACAAAGAAAAATTGACTGGAGCGGGATTCGAACCGGCGACCTCCTGAATACCGTACAGGCGCTCTACCAACTGAGCCATCCAGCTATAATTGACAAGATAAATGAAAGGATTAATTTCATGGGAACTGTAATCTGTTCTTTTACAGTTTACTGTATGAGAACAGATGAAATATTTAAACAAATTGGGTTACTGGGACAGGAAAGATGGGATGCCACAGAAATAAACAGCTGTTATGATTTCATGTAGGTAGAGAAGCAGTAGAGAATCTGATTGCTGAGAAGCATTCCTCCATGATCAAGTGTCTAGACAGCAGTTGATACCTCTAAGATAAAATGTGCTGGTATCAATTACTGGTAGCTGTACATTCACTTGACTATCCTGACATTCATGCCATTGGTGATAACAGGAAACCAGGAAAAACAAAACAATTTTTGGGCAACCCAGATCACTTTCAAATACATGTATGGTAGTCTTGTAGGCTATCAGAAGGTCATGATTTTTGCTGTTGAAATCGGAACATTATTTATCACTACTGTACAGCACACATTCCTGGGGCATACAGTATGAGGTATTGTTTACCCATCTTCATCATTGCTCACTGTCATGTGAGAGAGACCTTTGTCAAGAGGCTATCTGTCATAACATTCTATGTTGTAATTAACCATACTCCTAGTGATAAGGCCTTTTCACACTGTCCAAAATATCAGGGTTGGAACCGGATCGAACCCTGAGATTTTTTTCAACCCTTTTCACATTGGAAATGTTTCTATTCCGATTTAACCCGGGTAGGGCAACCTAACCGGATAACCGTGGTAGGTGCCAAGGTTGAAAATCTCAACCCAGTTCCAAACTGCATTTTTCGTTGTGATCTGTGTCGTATGAGCCGGTTTACCAAAAGAAAAGCTTAGTGTGAACGTTGCGTTCATTTTTCGTTGTGGTATGTGTCATATGAGCCGGTTTACCAAAAGAAAAGCTTAGTGTGAACGTTGCGTTAATTTTTCATTGTGGTATGTGTTGTATGAGCCGGTTTACCAAAAGAAAAGCTTAGTGTGAACGTTGCGTTCATTTTTCGTTGTGGTATGTGTTGTATGAGCCGGTTTACCAAAAGAAAAGCTTAGTGTGAACGTTGCGTTCATTTTTCGTTGTGATATGTGTCATATGAGCCGCTTTACCAAAAGAAAAGCGTAGTGTGAACGTTGCGTTCATTTTTCGTTGTGATATGTGTCGTATGAGCCGCTTTACCAAAAGAAAAGCGTAGTGTGAACGTTGCGTCTCTTCGATCCGGTTTAAAAACTTGCTAAACGTGTAAATAACAGATAAGGCCTTTTCACATCTCCTTTTCAATCCATGTCATTATTATTATTATTATTATTATTTATTTCTGGTAATGACACCAAGGATTCCTCAAAAGTGCCCTAGGCACTGTAGCTCGCAAGCCTGATGAAACCTTTTATGGAAAGATGATGAGAAGAAGATGCAGTTTTAGAGGTGGGAGGAAAACCCCAGAGTAATATTCTGGGTAAAACCCACAGAATCAGGTAGGGACTGAAAATCCACTTTACCAAGCCGGACTTGAACCCAGTCCGCCAGAGGTGAAAGGCGAGGAAAGAACCAAAACGCCAACCTGACTCCCTAGTCCCTACCAACCCGGATCTGCCCCCATTCAGCCCAGCAAGTTTTTGAACCGGATCAAAGATTATTGGATGAGTTTTTCACAAATATAGGCAAAGTTAAAAGTTAAAAAAGGTGTGCCTTGGGCTTAAACCACTCAATGAGACAAGATATTGTGAAACATACATTTAACAAAAATGAAAGTGGTAATCATATCTACCCTGAGTCACTGACAAGTTTGTAGCGACATCATGTATCAGTTGCTGCAATGGAACCTTAGGCAAACATACCCTAAAATGTGGAATTGAATGACTATTGTGAGAAGGGAAAGAAATTTCAACTGAAACAGAAAGTGAAGAGTTTGAAGAAAAATAACGGTATGTTTCTACTATCACAATCTTTATACCATGTAAGGTATAGGTAAATCTTTGAAGATATCTGTTTCGGTGTGTTACCAAAGTACATAGGGCCCACATGATAGTACCTTTAAGTCTGAGTTTCCTGTAGTATGGGGATCAGAACAGTGTATGCTTAATTGCTTATTATTCTGAGGTCTTGCCCACAGAGGACATCATCTACACGTGCAAAAATGCAGACTCCTTGTAGAGGTATGATATTTTGTACTTGTACATGAACCCTGTTCTTGAAAATACCTGGAAAACATCAAGTCCTTGGTGTCACCTGTCTCAACCAGCCACATTGTTTGTTTATCCATGGGATACCTTGCTTGCTGGAGGGGCAGAGGGGTCTTGCCACTTCCTAGGTTATTGGGTCTTAAACTACGCATACCTGTACCTGTGGTTTCCATGGTAATGCGAAAATGTGGGACAGCACTTCTGATATTTGATAAGATTGTGTGCAGATGCTTTAAGAGCGGTTGTACATGTACATGATGTAAGTCAGTTTGGATGTGTTATGTAGAGTACTACTAGTTCTCAGGAATTTTATTACATTGTATTACATTTTGTTAACTCTGTAATAAAACTATACAGTGATAGGGCTGTGTGGAGGGTACAAGGATGTTGAGGAAGTTCACAATAGTCGCGATTATTTGCTGTGTGAACGGTGCACCAAAAAACACCGGTTTTTTATATCCCATCATGCAAGGCGCGTGGTGGGCAGCTGCCATTGATCGTGCATTACACATAAGAATTGGGCATGCGCATTTTGATTAAGAAATCGTACTAACCAGTGCGATTTGGGTCACGCTTTTCTGCACTGTGGACACAACAAAAAGCGACGGGTCGCGATGTGGAGCGCGACCGAAATAGTTGCACTTTTTGGTGTGTTTGAACGTGCCTAATAGATCAATTCAATTGTGCAATCGATGTTTATATGCCATCACGTGACTTATGGTGGGTATTTATGCACATCTCATTTGGTGCAGAACAGCTGTGGAAACGAGCAAAGAAGACTATTATATCATCCAAATTCTTCTTTGCATGTTTCTACAGCTGTTCTGTGCCAAATACATTTTACATGAAAAATGGGAGCCAAAAATGATGTTCGGTATAGCCAAATATTTGGTACGGTGTTCGTTATAGCGGCATTCCACTGCAGATTGTAATGCAATTTGATCAGGAAGTCAATTTACACGTTGCAATAGCGCTCCGAACTAACAACGTCACAAAATCCCCGGATGTCAGACAAACATTGTCTCACACGTAGTGTACATGCACGCGCATACACACACACGTTTGCACGGTTGCAATGTTTGTCTGAGATCGGGTGCTATTTTTAGCGTAAGTGCGGAGCGCTATTCAGACTCAACATTGAACACTGTAACCTTCAACTGCATGGGTTCTATAAAAAAATCACTAGACAACTGTTTTAATGATATAATCACAACCTGCTGTGCTCTACATATTACACTAGCAGTGCTATTCCTCTGTCAGTTACTTACTGTTTATCATTCTGCAATTCCCTGGACAGCCCAGGAAGATGTATAGATGGTACCCGATCGCTCATACCAGCTGCTATGACAGTGCCATCTTAGATTAGGGATTGGATTGGGTTGACATGAGCCACAGTATCTGCTCGGATTTATTTCCACATTCCTGGCTCAAGTTCAAAGTCCCTCTTCAGTTTGACCTGATCAGTTAAAATGGTGTTTGGTGTAAGCCCAAAGGTCTTTGAGGACTTCATCAATCAATGATGGGGTTCCTTGGTTTTGTGGGCGGGGTTTTGGGTAGGTAGGGGGGGGGGGAGAAGTGGAGATTTCCTTGAGATGAAGTGCTGTTAAAATGTTTCTACCTGAAATGGTGCATTTGTCCATAAATTAGTCAAACAAAGACAGACAACAGTTTTATTCTTGGGGTAAGATCAAAACCATTCTTTATGTTTTACAATGTATAAGAAAAAACGAGTCAGGTTTTCGCTATTTTCTCGTGACTCTGATGTCCGATTGAGCTCAAATTTTTTTCAATCATTTTTGTGTACATGTTGGATCAGACAAAGTGCGAGTGCTGGTCTGTAACCTCTACCAATTATGTATTGTATCATACCTTAAACTGTTGTAAATCAAGTACACCCAATCATCATTTCAGTCATGTGAGGTGGATCTTTAGCAGCTTGTGAAATTAAACATTTAAAATATTTCTTGTCTTTAGGCCTACGCTTTACGCTGTGCTACTGCAGTGCCAAACTCAACTAATTTTACATTTTCAAATTTGGCACGGCAATAGCACAGCTTTTAGTGTCAATTTGGCTTGGCAAATTGAGTTCGGAACAGCAAGCTCTTTGGCTCGACAGGGTCTGCTGTGCTATCGGTATTCGGAACAGCAGTGGCGCGAAACTTATAATTAAGCTTGGTGTTTAGCGCAACTGCCGCGCTATTGCCATTCTATTGCTGCACTCATTTGATTTAAGTTTGACACAGCAGTAGCACGGCGTATAGTCTTGGCCTAAAGCGCCAACCAAAGCGCTGTACATACATTTCAATTTACAATACTAATAATTCATAATTGATCACACAATAACAATTATAATAGGCTAAAAGTTCAGTAAAATTAAAGAATGACAAAACAATTTACGAGTACAATTTCACGATAAAGAAAACATATAGTTATAAATATAATGTCATTGAAAAGTGAACAAAGAAAAATTGGAGCGGGATTCGAACCGGCGATCTCCTGAATACCGTTCAGGCGCTCTACCAACTGAGCTATCCAGCTCTACGTTGGTAGGTGACCCCAATAGTCAATTATCTTTGTTCGTTTGGCAATCAGAAGCCTGTGGTTATTTGATGATTATAAAAATAACGCGTTAAAAACATTTATTAAAAAGGTAAGTCTTGATTGAACGCTTGAACTCGTTTGCATAATTTGTAATATTTTACAAATGGTTTGTAAAGGAATTTCACTACATCCATTGATTATCTTGTTTAAACTCTATCACTATAGGAGTAATCAGCCTCTTTGATACCTCTTTGTCTTCCCTATAGAATGATGATTACTGGGTGCGGATACGGAGTCTGAAGAGTGAAGGAGAGGAGGCCATACTGGACATTGATGATCTTGTGTGTGATGTTGCTGATGACAGAGAAAAGGTAAGAGGTGTTCTAATGCAAGTTTGTCCATGTATGTTGCATTGTTTTATAACGGAGGCCTGCAAGTTGCCTTACATGTACAGTGAGACCTGGAACTCCTGCCTTTCTGAGAGGTACATTCCTCCATTATCAAATGCTGTCTTCTATCTGCATCTTGGAAGTAGTTCTTTAAACTTCCTGTTAGTGCCAATTTTGGGGAGAACCATCTCGGATTTGTCAAAGCTCAAACACCTTGGCTCAGGCACGGGCTCCGGCTTCGTCTCTGTCATCCATATGCTGAAAATATAGGTTGTGGTTTTTCATTGAAGCTGAAGCTCTGTTTTCCTTTTCAAATCAGAGAATCTACTTTCTAACCGCAGCCAAAAGCCTCTATTTTGATACCCGTTATTTTACAATGGATTCACAAAATGGAGCCAGAGGTGAAGTTTTGAAAATGGCCCTGGAAGTATCTCCTAAATTTGGCCTATTTTGGTGACTTACATGTCACCAAAAGTGGGGCTTACTCAACATAATAACCCTAGATACAGTCTAGGTTCTGCAGACATGTTGAGAGTCCAACAAAACTGTGTGGGAGACTTTTTCCAGATTAGTTGTGTCTTGAGGGTTCATATGAGTTGAATAAAATTGTGGGGTTCAATTTAATGAAGCCGTACGATCGATTATAACTTACGAAGGATAAGCTATCGTCCTACGTACATGTAGGGCTGCAATGCATCAAGTGCTACGATTGATTGTAAGTTATGAGTTTGGTGAAATCATGGTGAAATGGACCCCAGGTGTATGTCTTGTTGGGGTGCATGCAGTAAACAAACCAGATGCTGTATTCATGAAGAATGTGGGAAGTAGGGAGGAGATATCCTCCACATCCGCTAAGCAAGACAAAGTCAACAGCAAGGATGACCTGTCATGAACGAGCCTAACATTAAGACCCTGCCTCAGCCATGATATAACATAGATAGCTCGCCCAGGTTAATGTGCATTTCATGCAAGCGCTTGGCCTAGGCTCACTACCCTACACCCTCCCCTAGCCCTCTGCACCAGATCCCTCCAAACCACCTGCTTGAAGATAAGCACAGACTCCTTTGATCCAAAGTGCAATGAACAAGAGGGGTTTAGAGGTATGGAGAGACAGAAGGCAATGTGGATCAGGTACGTCAACATGGAACTGTAAACAGTGGAATTTAAAGGGTCTCTGCAATGGGAATATTATGCTTGAACATGTGCCAATAAAAAAACTGTACATGGGAATTGTGATTTTACCCACTTCCTCATACTGATTCAGGGTTGAAAACAGGTTTTTTGGTTTGTATGCTAATTAGCATTTCCATATTCATGAGCAAAACTGTGATGTCATCTGGGGAACTGAGAGCAGTAACCCAATTGATTTGTGCACAAAAAGTTGCGGTTGTTTTGTTGGTGTTCTGACAGACCTTTTTCTCCTCAATGGGTTTTATTTTGCCAAAAATGTTCCTTTCACTCAACTGGTGGTGTAATTTTTTTACAAAACCATTTCTGTGGCTCAAGTTTGCCTCTTCATTTTTTATGTTTTTTCATTATGTTTTTGCCCTACATGAGTATGCGTGAAAATCCCGCGTTTTACAAAGCCATTCAATTAGGAAAACCAAATGCTGGTTTGAAACCAAAATAAGACTTGCCATTTTATTATTTGTCAGCATATTCTCTGTATGAAGGCAATACAATAACCTGATTGAAAAAACACTGCAGGAAACCTTTAAAGGGGTTATCAGAAGCAGGAATGACTGAGCTCATGTAGAGGGCTTTTCACAGTTATCCCAAATCTCGGGGTTGGAAGCTTGGAACCGAATTGATTTTTTCAACCCTTTTCACACTTGAAAATGTTCAACCCCGAACCTTTGCAGACCGCGCGCACTCCCGCATGCTTTACGCGCAACCTCAGCGTCGTGATGGTACTAGCAGCGTTTACATTAAAAAAATGCATAGTTTATCAATTACCCGTGTTCCGTCTCAAGGGAGGCTTGCAAAACGTTACACTGTGGCCAGGACGCAAAAGCGGCCAGCGTAAAACCGTTTTGAAGGATTTGGCAACCATGAGAACATTTCTCAATGGTTGAGAGTTTTTTTAGCATCTTGTGAAAAGGCCCTAAGGCTGCAATGCATCACAAGTCCTACGATTGATAACAAGTTACGATGAGTTTGGTGAAATCAACCCCTGGTTGGTGTCAGTGGTAGAGCCTACACATATCCTAGTGCTACTTCATTGAGTACTTATCAAAGCCTGAACCAACTCAGTGACATTCGCAATTTTTTTTCTAAGTTTTAAGTAGCAAAGGAAATGAAGGGTATACGTAGGTTACGACCCCTGAATTGGAATCCCGCTCGGGCAGGCAAAAGGTTGCACAGTTGGAGGCTCAAGTCTTTCCCAGTAAAGCAATTGATACACTGTAAAATATATCATTTGCAGAGAATCGCAAACAGTGAAAATTGTTTAGCCATCAGTGCTGTCGTTGATGTAAGTTTTGTACAGTAACATGTCTGTCCACATTTGGTACATGTATATTGCTAGCCAAATACAGGACCCAAATGCTCGGTGTTGAATGCACCTTCTGTTGAGATTCAAAACAGGCTAACCTGTTTTTCACCGTTTTTTTTCCCCACTGTTTTCTCAAAAAGTGGGCATCATATGGGACTGAAAATTTCACAGAAGACTGTTACTGTATCTTCCTTGAAGAAAATGGAGGAAGCCTGGAAATTTTTTTTATCATGTAGGGGTCGATTTCACGGAGCCCTGCGATCGATCGCAACTCGAGTTGCAAAGGATAGCCCATCGCAGGGGACCTATCCCACGTAGGGCTGCAATTTATCAAAAGTCCTACGATTAATAGCAAGTTACGAAGAGTTTGGTAAACTTTGGTGAAATCGGCCCCAGAACTGTAAGGCTGATGGTGCTGTGTACTTGAATTAGGGCTGCAAGTTTACAAATAATTTTGTAACCGGTTACCTGTCTGTAATTCAGTTACGGTTACGGTTACCCGTATAACAAAGAAAACCATGAAATAGTAAGTTTGGGTCTTTTAGGAAATTGGTTGACAAACTTCTTTTGTCACGACATTTGGCAGTGGTAGACATAGCAAAATGTTTGGCCTTTGCTTTGCATTTAAGCAAGCTTGTCCAATCTTCAAAAGGTTGTGGTAATTTGTGATCACCGCCCCTAACTTGACACTTTTTTTCTTTGTGAGCTCTAGAAGTGCCTATGTTTCAAAAACATAAGGCCATTAAAAAGATACTTTTCGATTAACCTAATTTGGAAAATGTACCCGGGTACCCTTTTGAACGGTCGGTTTATAACCGGATACAAACCGGATACCTTAACTTGAATTACATACTGTTCATGTGCACTGTTGGCCGCAAGAGAATACCGCTAGTTGTCAACACGAAGTAGGAACAGGAAGTCTCTTCTTCTCTTGAGTATCGAGAGCCAAGATCCTGAAGCCACCCTTACCCCTCAAGAGCCTCACTGCGACAACAATTTGACTTGAGAGGTCCAAATCCAAGATTCCCCAATTTGTCCAGCCTTTTTCTATCCCGCATTGCACCCTGTGTAGGCCTATCCCTAGGCTAAACTAGCAGGGACTATTTCTAAAAATAGTCCTTTTGCTCATCCATGACGCCGGGCTAATTCAAAATTATTGTTGGAAGGTCATAAATCTGTAGTTTTGCGCGTATAGATTCAAGATGGATGGAAGGTAGCAGGGATTTATTGCATCTCGTACAACTGAGGTCATTTACACTGACCTACATGTGGGCATGGTGAACAGGGTTCTTATTGGGAGAGCCATTCTGTGGTTTTATTACATAGTCTGGCACCCAATGACTGTGTGTAGTAATGTAATATGTTTTGGGAACCATAATTATAGTCTGGGCCTCAATTTACATGTAGATGGACCTAATTGTCAAAGGTGCGTTTATGAAACGGCGGATTAGGCTCGGGCTCCAGCTCTGTCATCCATTTGCTGGAAATATTGGTTGTGGTTTTTCATTGAAGCCGATGTTGTGTTTTTCCTTTTCAAACCAGAGAATCTACTTCTGAATCGCAGCCAAAAGTCTCTATTTTGACATCTGTTATTTTAGAATGGATTCACGAAATGTAGCTGGAGCTGGAGCCCGAGCCTCCGCTTCGCAAAGCCTTCTATGTTAACCAACTGCTGTAAGTTAGGCCTACATGTATAGTTTTTTATATACTGTATGTAAGGCTATCGCTTCATAGTGAATTACAACACAGGAATGTTGAATCCATACAACAACCTTTTTTTTCTTCAGGTTGTACTGGACATGTACTTCATATGTCATTGTGTTGGATGAATAAAATGGACAATTCTTGGATGGTGTGAGGTGGCACTTTTAATGGTTACATACATACTTACTTACATGTATGGACAAGGCAAATCCGAGGGCATTATTTGTCCTAAAGTACATGTAGGTCCCTCATGAGTATAGATCAGCGCGGACATCCGGGTACTTTCATTGTCATAACTTGACAACCGATGAAAACTAACATGTTAGATGGCGCCAAGCTACGGACAAATCACGCACAAACCGTCCGTCGTTGAGAATTGTTTTCCAAATATTTTTGTCAAGAAGCAGAAATTGTGTTCTGCACGACTTTCATTGTCAAGTCCTAGTTTTCCCTCGGACAATAATCCTTCTTTGATGTACCGTATACCAAGATTAAACAATTCTGGCAGCTTTTTGTCTCAAAATCTGTACAACTTTATGCTTTGTTTTCATCGGGTCCAAGTTCGGTGAGTTGGAATGACGTCACTCCGCGCTGATCTATCTGGCAAAACTTAACATAACAATAGCATATTACATGTAAATTTGGTGACATTTGGCAGTGTTGTAGTCGAGACCTGGAAGTCCGAGACGAAGACCGAGACTGAGACCTGATGGTCCGAGACCGACTCCTTAAAGACCAAGACCACGACATCCGAGACTGCCAAAAAAGGTCTTGAGACGGTCTCAAGAGCGAAACAAGGTTTCGAGACCTACTGTACAACATTTGGTATAATGCATGTAAGCCTACATGTATGTATTCAAAAAGGCATATATATAAATAATCTGGCATTTGAATTTGAAAGAAGGAAACAAAATTCTTATGTGAAAACAATTAAATGGTATTGAAGTTAATTGAACTATACAACATGTACATTTAGATGTGGACATATTGTCATTTGTACACAATGTCATTTGTACACATGTAACTAACTGTACATGTAGGCCTTCATGTTTACTCTACATTGGCTGTTGACCACCAGTAGCAAATGTTCTTCAGATTATAGTGTGATGCTGAATTGCAAGCATTCTCATGTGTCAAGGCCATTCAGAAAATCACAAAATGCCAGCCAGACAGGCCCATATGTAAATCACATTAGTAGTTCACTGCAAGAGCATGTAGGTCTACATGGTGTTAAAAACTCATATCTCAGCAAAGAACGTGATATACATTCAAGGATACACGTTGCCAAGTTGTTGTTTTTTTGACAAATTATTTTGGAGGGCAGATTGGTATAAATCATGTGTCATCGGCCAACTTAATGCGCCATGGGAAAAATAGAACAAACAAAAACCTGTAGTTGTTCTGTTTTTTGTTGGTGTTTCCTTAAAAAAATCTCTGAAACTAGATGGAAAATGCAAATTCTTGAAATGTGCCCAGAACAGTTGTAATTTGTTAATTCAATAACATTTTTATGTGAATGTTCATTCATTTACATTCATTACAAGAGAGTTTTGCTAATTCCTATCAACTTATTTGAGTCATTGAAAGGTGAACAAGGAAAAATTGGGATTCGAATCAGCGACCTCCTGAATACCGTACAGGCGCTCTACCAACTGAGCTATCCAGCCCTATGTCGGTGGTGTCCCAAATAGTCAATTATCTTTGTTCGTTGGGAGTCAAAAGCCATGAAACCGCGCATATATATCCCAGGGATCACTTGCAACCCGAGAACTAGTTTGACCTGTTTTTTTTTTACCACGATTATTCATCTTGAGTGCTGGTTGGAAAGACTGAATGCCGGATGTCCCCGACCAGTGGCGACTGGCATGGCTAGAGCACTGGATGTAACTAACAAATTACAAGTTATAACTTAGCCTTCAAGGTATAAAGACAGACATGATAAATATTCCCTGCCAAAATATGTCTGCCTGAAATGTTATGTTTGTTTAGAAAATGTGAAACAAATATTTTACGTCTTGGTGAGATCAAAAACATTCTTTGTTATAAAAGTTTAGAAAAAAGAGTCTCTAGAGTCTTTTTGCTATTTTCACGGGACTCAGATGTCTGATTGAGCTAAAATTTTCTCAGGCTTATTATTTCGTACATGCTGGATTAGCTTTCCTCCATGATTAGACAAACAAGTGTGGGTGCTGTTCTGTGACCATTACCAAACAGTGGGTAGGGAGACCATGGATTCTGATGGATTGGAGATGGGACATGTCCCTGACTAGATACTCAGTCCAGGAGACTATGACCATGGAGGTATCCCAAATCTCTGCAGTATTTGCCACAGGGTCCTTTTTTACAGACTTTGCCAAGAGAAGAGAACATGAATGTCAAACCATGGGTAGCTTGGGCCAGCCCCTCTCTCCCCTTGACTTACAACAGGTGGTTGCTATCCTGCATGGTGCTGGTGATATATTAAGCCTATAGGCTGCCACTCACTGACATCCATTGATAGCACACAGGTGGAACTTGGAAGAGAGACTGTGTTGTGTGATTGGCACATGATGACCAGTTAGGTTCAGAGCCATTTGGTCTTGGTATTGGGTTTTGTAAACCAGACAGACAGACACAGACCCTAAATCATAAGGCCTTTTCACACTATTTCTTTTTCAATCCATGTTGAAACCAACCCGGATCCGCCCTGGTTCAGCCCGGCAAGTTTTTGAACTGGATCGAAGAGAAGCAACGTGCACACTACATGTAGGCCTATGATGTTCTTAATTAACCGGTTCATGACACGGACCACAGCGAAAGCTTCATTGAAGCTGAAACTCTGTTTTCCTTTTCAAACCAGAGAATCTACTTCAGAACTGCAGCCAAAAGCCTCTATTTTGATACAATTTTGAAATGGATTCACAAAATGGAGGCGGAGCCGGAGCCTGAGCCAGAGCCAAGGTTTTGAAAAGGGCCCTTAAAGTATCTCCTGAATTTGGCCAATTCTGGTGACTTGTAGGCCAAAAAGTGGGGCTTACTCAACATAATAAAGCTATACATAGTCAAGGTTCTGCAGGCCTGTTGAGAGTCCAACAAAAGTGTAAGGGAGACTTTTGCCAGATTAATTGCCTTCAGGGTTCATATTGGATAAAATATGTCCAGGGGTTTCGTAAACACCCTAGACAGATCCAGAAATAGACTCCATTTTCCTGTATGGTGTACAATGGTGTGATAAACCTGTAGGCCTACCTGGTTACCACAGGGTCCTACAGTATATTATCCAGATGATAAATAGCTTACATCTTCTAAGCCTAGGGTTTGTTGTCAGTGGCTGAATGCTATGCTATGTCCGGATGTTGTGTCTGGGGCCCTAGGTACATGTATGCTGCAGTCCTGAACCCTGGTTCACATCTGAAATAAAAACGTTGCATTGAAACTAGAAAGTTCATGAGATAGCCTCGGGTGTGTTGAGGGGTTGAACAGGTTGACATTCAATCCAGAGGAGTTGTATGGAAAGGATTGTTGACAATTTAAAGGGCGTTACTTACAACATTGGTAAGAAACCAAAACAGAAATGTTCACAGATTTACGTATAACTTTTAGGGTATGAAGGTGGTGCTGGTAGAAATGTACCAAAGAAATGTACCATAAAAATGTTTCTGCTTGAAATACTGTATTTATCCAGAAAAGAGTAAAACCAAACACCAACACATTTTTGATCTTCGAAAGATAAAAGAAATGAGACAGGTACTCCCACACAATTTGGTGTAACTGTTTTTTTGGTGGTTTTCTACGGTCTTCAATGATCAATTGAGCTGGAAATTTCACAGGTTTGTTCTTATTCCATGACAAATAAAAGTTGTATGTTGCCTACATACGCCCTTTAAAGGTAATATATCATACTTTGGTTTTTATCAAAGAAATACAGATTCATTGGCACCAAGACAGATACCAAGACAGATGCAGTAACAGTCATCTGTGAAAATTTCAGTTCCATACGGTGCCCACTTTTTGAGAAAACAGTGAAAAACAACCACAGTATTTCTTAAGTCTTTTCTCTTTTATTTCTGATCTATTAAAAGATCGAAAAGATTTTCGGTCGTTGTTTTACTAATTTCTGGATAAATACACCATTTCAGGCGGAACAATTTTAACGGTATGTTTCTACCACCACCATCTTCATACCCTGTAAGTTAACAAAGTTATATATACGTAAATCTGTGAACATTTTTGGTTTCTTACCAAAGAATGATACTACCTTTAAAGGTGTTCTGATTGCGAACCATTTAATGAATTTGGCAAGAAATAAATAGAAAGGATCTGATTGACAGAAGGCCCACTTATTACTCCGTGTCCTTTACATTGATCCATCAGGGCAACCTGTTATGACAGATTTAGTGCATGTTTGTACACTTGCATTGTTTTGCCATTATAAATCTGCAAGAATTATTATGCACTGTGATAGGCAGTACTGCATGACACTGGTTTGGCATGTCCTCAAAGAGATTTAGGTGTTCCAAGTATCAACATTTTGCTAATGGGAGCCTTGGTTTATTTTCATGGGGAGGTAGACTCTACAGAATTGTATCTTGTGTCCTTAACCCCGGTTTAAGAGATTGTTGATTGCAGAGACATACATGTAGGAAGAGTAGAAATTGATTGCTGTTTTTATCAGGCCACTCATCACCAGTAAAAAATAGTGAAAAGAATTAGATGGCATTCTTATATAAAAATACTATTACAATAGACCGATTGCATAACCAATGTTAACATGCCACCATGTGACGCATAATGGGTATTTTTTCATCTCATTTGGCACAGGGCAGTGATGGAAACAAGAAAAGAAGAATGTGGATAATAAAGCCTAGGCCCTAATACTTTTTTAATTTACCAAAAGTCTTTTTTGCTTGTTTCCACCGCTGTTCCGCACCAAATGAGATGACAAAATATACACCATAGGCTTAATAAAGGCCTTTTCACATTGTCCCCTTTTCGATCCCGGTTGGTTTCAACCCGGGTGGATATCACGGCATGTACAATGTAGGGCCTACATGTAAACATTGGTCACCCAACTTTCTATGCGAAAGGTCTATTACACTGTACACTGGACCTTCATGTACTCATGAACTTTGGGGGAGGGGCAATTGGGAATTGCCTAAGGCATAGAGGAGTGTCTTACCCTGTTTCCAATTTAGGATTCAGTCTCTGGAAATCAATTAACCTTGCAATTATCCTACTTCTGTTTTAATCTTGTTTACAAACCCCCCTTGAGTCTGATGTCCACACCTTCTTCGCATAAACACTGCATCAAACTTGACTTTAGTTGGTGGTGGTGGTGGCGGTTGGCTAGACTGCCTGTCTAGTGCTTGCCCTGCCTTGCCCTGACCTGCCCTGCCCTTAGCTGGCTGTGCTGCCTGTTGACCGCCTGTTGACAATAAAGCACACTAGTGATGCCGAGAAGGGTTACATTCTAGCTCCTCTTGGGAGAGACCCAAACCTCCCAGGATCATCCATCTAGATTTGCTACGGAATTGTCAGGCCTGAGGTATTTTGTCCCTAGTTAGCCGACTAGACCCCTGCGATTTACCCAGCTATAAAAGAAATTGGCCTTCATGATGAACAAGTGCGGTCTTGTGTAATTGGCAGGACCTGGTTCAGGGTGATGGAGGGCTTGCAGGAAGCAATCCATTTCCAAGTCGTCATCGCTCTTGCCGGGATCTTTGGCAAACAGTCTGCAATGCAAAATGTGTTGTTGTTGCAGTCGATACATTTTTAGGTTGGATAAAACGGAGCAGAGTTCATCAGACACTCGGTTCACATGCAAATCTTTTTAGACCTTTCGGAGTGAATCTATATCTGTAATTTTAGTACAGCCACATGTGGTTTTCCCAGTGAAGAGGTGACAACCTGTGTGCACTTTCTCTCCTTCACACCAGAGAGGCAGGTTTTGTGGGACTGTCTACTGTGTTGGCTCACTCAAAACTATCACATATGTTATGTACAGTTTACTTGTAGGCCTACATGTAGGCTATGTACATATTTGTGTACCTTTGATACCATGCCTGTCAGAAATGCACTCATGATCTACCGTATCACTCTCCACCAAAGCAGTGCCCCTCATGTTCACTGATGCTGTACTCAGAGGAGGGTCCACATCCATGTTCATTAGCCCGAGGGCCAATTTCATAGAGCTGCTTAGGCACCAAAATAAGCACCAAAAACCTTGGTAAATAAAATCAGTATGGCACTTTGGCAGCCAAAACTCCTTGTGAATGTTATGCTCACCAAACATTATGGCTGCATAAGTCAAAAGCAAACAACATCACATGAACATTTGGTTGGGAATTCTGAGGGGGAGGGGGTGTCTTCATGTACTCACAAGGATTGATGACAACATTTATTTCACATCTAGCCATAAGAGGATCTGTTGTGGTGATGTTTCCTGCATAGTAGGCCTAATGGTTACTTTGATTCTGCATCAGTTTGGTGCAAGAATGAGCAGATTGTTACATTAACTAATTACAGATCAACAGCATGCTTGGGATTAGCGTTACTTCAGGTATTTCATATTATCAAAATCTGTATAGCATGTAAGTTTGCAGTTATTTGAATAATTTAAGTGTATCATACTAAAGCTGCTCCAGCATTTAGCATTAGGTGTGGGAGTTACAGTGACAATTTTGGGAGACATCTAGCCCAATTGGTACCCGAAATGAGAACACGCTGACCACTTTTAACCAGTAATGAATAATTGTCACAAAAACGACTTCAGTC
Organism: Astropecten irregularis; assembly: GCA_963971285.1. Taxonomy (NCBI): domain Eukaryota; kingdom Metazoa; phylum Echinodermata; class Asteroidea; order Paxillosida; family Astropectinidae; genus Astropecten; species Astropecten irregularis. The sequence goes on from OZ020255.1 coordinate 5,514,937, forward strand.
ACACTCTGGCCGTGTGCAAAATTTACACATCGTACGATAAATCGCTGGTGCCTTTTGCTAGCAAAGCCGTCAAAAAAGTTCTGCCTGGCCCGCCCCACTTCTCAGCATAGCACATTAATCACTACACTGTCATCTGGCACACGTTCAGAGGTTTGAACTTTGATTGAAAAGATTCTTTCACCCTTGAGGTTGAATCTGGGCCAAAACGTCTGCTTTTTTGTATTTATTTTTAATAGTTTTGGCTCAAAGCTCCTTCTAACAGTGTCGGTAATGACAATAACAATAATAATAGTAAATAATGGATAATGAAAATCCTTGGTCTGGGAATGTTTTTTGTTGAAGTTTTGACAGTTTGCCCTGTCAAAAAGATCCATCACCAGCCATTGTCGGAGAAAAAAACCCAGCAAAGATCTGTCAAATGCAAAGAATTTATCCAGTCACTTTGGAGTATTCCACCTGACAATGATCCGGGATTGAACCCGACTTGGTTTTGCGTTTCAAGTCAACTTTGCTGCCTTATAGCCAGGGGATAAATATGTTTCATACAATCGTCTGGTTCAATCCGAGGTCTTTTTGACGTAAAAGGGCTTGATGGCTTGGTTCAGTTCAGGGACCGATTTCGCTAACGCTTTGCAATCATCGCTAAGCCCAAATCCATCGCTAAATGGAAAATTAGTACCCAAAGTAGTGGCTGATTTTCCATTAAGCGATGGATTTGGGCTTAGCGATGATCGCAAAGCGTTAGTGAAATCCGCCCCAGATTCTGAGTTATGTTTGTCCTCAGCTCAGTCTAGATAGCAGTTTTGTGAGTGGAATCTGAATAAGGGACGTCTGGTACTTTGACTTGATTTCATTGCAAATACACATTCAAACATTTGGATTGCACGAGTCGACTGAATAGCTTGTTGCTATGTCACATGATTGGGCAGAAGCTCTTGCCTTTTATTAGGATCAAAGTATGACATAACTTTATACCCTAACCCTCAGAAAATTGCAACAGAAAGTTTTATCATATTTTCTTCTATGAGGTCAGATCAGCCCTAACAACTCAGCAAGCAATGCATGCTCTCTGCACGACAATGTGTGCATGTGTAATGCAGTAGTCGGGCGAGATGATTTGCTCAACGCACATAAAACGTATACTGCGTCTGGGAACAAAACCGTGTGTGATTTCTGGTCAGTGCTGTGTGGCATGCAGGTCATGTACTGGTCGTACGTGTACACAGTATAGCAGTGTATCAGATCGCGGAATGCGTTGAACGCTATGGCAATATTGAGGTGCAGACACTAGGCCACAACAACTGGGATGAAAAGCTAATCTTGTGAACATTGGCGGCTCGTGGAACGCTCAGTCTGTTGCGACAAAATTTAGTTTTTCGGCGATTGCCGCAACCGATCAAAATGAAGTAAATATTCTGTTGCCGTGGCATTTTATTTTCCTTTTACGCTACCCTATTATAAATATTGGGTGGAGTTTCCCTTTTACAAAATACAGTTGAGGTACATCATGTAAATTCAACTTGTGCAGGAGGTCTAACTGTGATGTCATCAAAATGGCTGCCAATACTCCAAATATCGGGCTAGACTCCAGCTTTTGAAAATGTCTGTAAACATTAAGTTGTAATTTATTGTTTCTTGTGATGCAAATTACGGTTTGTCCTCCCAGAAAAAGTTAAAAATTTCATTCAATTGCGTTATGGTGTGCTCAAAGCCAGCATGAACACCACTTGCTATGAATCTGGTACAATTTGACGTGAAACTACTTCAAACATCCGAGTATTCTCTTCTAGGAAAGGTACTGGAAGCTTAGCTTTGTGAATTACCACTAGCTTAAGTTGTCCGCACTGCCATCAAGTACAACCACTTGTTGTAGCCATCTCCTCCTACAATCTCAACAGGTTGCTGAATTACAATCCTTTCCATATTGTCTACAGTACAAGCAACAAATCACTTGGAAGAGATATCAATTGTAAGAGGACCAGTAATAAAGTGGTGTGAATCTGGTACAATTTGAAGTGAAGCTATTTCAAGCATCCGAGTATTTTCTTCTAGGAAAGGTACTGGAAGCTTAGCTTTGTGAATCACCACTAGCTTAAGTTGTCCGCACTACCATCAAGTGCAACCACTTGATGTAGCCATCTCCTCCTACAATCTCAACAAGTTGCTCCATTACAAAGCGTTCTATATTTTCTGCAGCAGATCTATTAGTAAAAACTATCAATCGTATGAACACCAGTAATAAAGTGGTATGAATCTGGTACAATTTGACGCGATGCTATTTCAAACATCCGAGTATTCTTTTCTAGGAAAGGCACTAGAAGCCTAGCTTTGTGAATCACCACTAGCTTAAGTTGTCCGCACCCGCAGTCAAGTGCAACCACTTGTTGTAGCCATCTCCTCCTACAATCTCAACAAGTTAATCAATTACAAAGCTTTCCATATTGTCTACAGCCCAAGCATAGATCTATTAGTAAGAACTATCAATTGTAAGATCAGTATTAAAGTGGTATGAATCTGGTACAATTTGACGTGATGCTATTTCAAACATCCGAGTATTCTTTTCTAGGAAAGGCACTAGAAGCCTAGCTTTGTGAATCACCACTAGCTTAAGTTGTCTACACTGCTGTCAAGTACAACCACTTGTTGTAGCCTTCTCCTCCCAAAATCTTAACAAAATGCTCATTTAGAATCCTTCCACTACAGTCTGAGCAATTGTAAGAAGTCTCCACATACCTCAGACAGTTGGCCTCAACATTCCAGTGTATCAAGGGTTAGGTCATTCAGTGAGTTGGGTAATGGCTTCTTCAGTTTTGACCTGGGAATGTAAATGCTAAAAGGTAGACATGATGATAATGAGATGGAACTTGGAAGAGCGCCCAGGAGATGCAATTAACTGAAGAGCTTGATGGAATTCACAAGATAAAAAAGGGACTGGCATTTCTTGGATGCAGTCTAGTAGAAGGGTGATGGCTGTTGTTTATTTGCGTCCCTAGAGGGTTTGGATAGTGGGTACTGTACCTCTTGACTTGGTGGTTCAGGGTGTGTCCCTTGCTTGTCTAGTGACAACCATCTGTCACAGTATGGCTCTTGGAGCCTTCTGCTTCCTCTTGATGCTTCAATAATGCCTCTGAGCCTGGAATGTTCTCAGTAATACCCACCCAAGTTTAATAGCTCAAAGTGGGCTGGTATACAAGTGCATAATTTGTCATCAAGTGTATGCATCCAAAGAGAAAGGGGGTCAGCTGAAAGTGGGTAGAAGCCTGTCGCTGAAGTTGGATGCCCTTTTGCAAAATTTTGTTCTCTTCGACACTTCTTCGCAAAGACTTTGGACATTTTTTTAATCAATTGTTGGCTTCCCCTGCATTTGAAATTGACCCCCAATGAGACAAGGCTTAAGTTACCCAGGTAATAATCAGCATCATTGAATTAAAAGAAGCAGTTAAGTTGTTGAAGGGGATTGGTAGCTCTTTCATAATAAGGCAAGGAATCCTTCTGTCGTAGAAATAATAAAATAGCTCCCAATGGACTTCAGCAGGGAGGGAATTGGAAGTTACAGGGGTGCACTCTTTTTCAAGAAACGACACCTTTTTAAAATGAATTTGTTAAAGACAAGATGCTTTTTCATTTTAATTCAATACAGGTTATTAGGCCTAGGCTTATATAGCCCTTTTCACACTGCAGAGCCAATCCCCGGGTAATTTTTACCCCACCAAGACCCCAGCAACCATTCACACTAGACCCATATGGTACCTCCCAGAGACAATATTTTCACTCGTTGCTTTTTTCCTGGAAAAACTTAAAACCCCAAGGATTTCGGCTTTAATCCTACTCCTGAGCAGGGGTGAACATTCCCCGGGGAAAGGCTATTCCCCAGAGAATTTGTCTAGTGTGAAAGCCCCTTTTGTAGCTCCGTGGTCATTACACATTACATAGGCCTACTTGTTTGAAAAGTTTGAAAAGAAAGGAATCTCACTTGCTAACTGGGATTCTTCAAAACAGATCATACAAACATGCTGATGATCAGGGTGATTTCTCCTAAAAGAAAGCTATAAACATGAACGATCTTGCACACTACCTCCAAAAACCAAAAAAAATTATGAAACACACAACATACACGTACATATGTAGGCCTATATAATACTGTACATGTAGGCTAAATCAAAAGACACTTGGACTGTACTCAAAATTGTACTCCTAGCTTTCTAAAGAGTTTACCAGGCCTTGCCCAGACACATTTCTGTATTAAGATTGCACAGTGGTCCTTGGTGACTGTGGATGATTACCAGTGAGTTTTCCTGCTGTGTTATTGGGCCATTACTGCCCTGTACCCTTGGCTTGGACATGTTGACTGTTGCTAGTACCCTCTCTCCTGAGCACAGGAGGTCTTTCCTATCCAGCAATGGGTGCTGACAGGGCCCCCTTGGCTAGTCCAATATCCTGATCCCTGGGATTTTCTGGGCAAATTCTTGGCATTTCAGAGTGTCTGGACTTGGTATTCTTGTTAGTTTTTGTTACAGAAAGTCTGGACAACTTTGATGGTGAACCTCAAGTTTAAACCTACCACTCTGACTTGTTCACACTGTAGAGTGAAGACTATGTTTGCATTAAACTCAATGCTGGGGTATGGGATATCCCCTAACAGTGTACAATCATTTTAATGAAAAACCATCACCAACTTGATCAAGTGTTACACAACTCTCACCTAAATTGGCTAATTGTGACTAAACATTTATTTATGTCTTGACTAGCTGTTGATTCTATTCCTAGCTCTATGAAAAGAGGACGCTTACGTGGCATACATGCCGCGGGGCACTGTGGGTAGGTCGATAGGGGGCGCTGTTGTATCGTAATCTTAGCGTGAATACCTGACGGCCTAGGGAAATATGCATAAGTAGTGGCTCTACAGGTACAGTAAGTACTCGTTCGTAGACCCCTTCCACACTTCTGTGCGGGGGAATCTCCAAGATGTCCATCCAATAATTTGAATTCCCTCCAGACTATTAAACACTATTTTTAGGCCTATACATGGAACTTGGAACTTACATTGGAAGTGATTGCACCATTGCACCATAATGTCTGAACTACTTGGCTCTGGATATGGCTAAGGCTTGTTACTACACACAACTCTATGGCAAATTGCAGCAACCGTTACAATAGACACTTGTATCAATTCAAGCAATAGGCCATTGGTGACGCTAACTCTGGCCAATTTATGTCCTTAACCCTTCCCAGCATGCAGTGCTCTTTATCCAGGTCAGTTTCAGTCGCTGGACCTCCTCCAGAGAAAAATGGTCAATGGCCCTCTCGCAGTCCTAAAGCTAGGAAAGTAGGATGGATGATGTGACCTTTGTGGAATTCTGGTCTCAAGGGCCCAGTCCAGTTTTCCTTTAGCAAGGGGCTCTTCTTGAAACATTTTCTAGGGGGACACCAAGGCCAAGACAAGGGCAATGACCTCTATTGGAAATATAGGTCTGGTTTTGCAGATTTTGTCAACTTTTGCATTTTCTCGCTGGATAACATTTCGTTTTCAGAGTTTTAAATTCTATGAAAGGGGCTGCAACCACTTGTTAGAGTACTGGTGGTGATCGTTTATTTGGCCTTATCCAAGGGTTGGGGGGGGGCAAGCTGGTACATGTAATACAGTATATTGAAATATTAAGCCTTTCGGAGTTAAAATTTATTTTTATCTGGTGCAACATCAAAACCTGAATTCTCCAGACTAAACTAAAGACACTGATGCTGTATCACATGATTTGGGGCAAGCTTTTGCTTTGGTTACATAACACTACAGATGTCTTGCACCAATGTGCTGTTCGTAATAGATATGAATGGCACAAAGGAACCAGTCCATTCCAGAGATAGGTATCGCTATGCAAAAGCTTGCCCCGAATCATGTGCCATAGTCTTAAGTCTGGGGAATTCAAACTGGGGTGTTCATATGCAATGAACGAAGTCTGTGTGCCAGACACTATTCATATTTAGGCCTAACTTGCAAATGGCATATTCCTAAACCATTGACTTCTATTAAAGTGGTTTATAGTAGGCCTATTCCAAATGTAATCTCAAGACTCAATGCTAAAAAATAATACATGGTTCTGGTATGGGTCAGCCACTTGTCCTACCATGCCTGTACTGTACATGTAGTCTGGCAACCTTAGGCAAGCTCATTATGTGTGAAACCAGGCAATAAATTATATTTCTCATGACCTTCTCCCATTGACTAGTCTCATTCTCAAGGGAGGACCCCTCCACTGTGCATATATGCAAGCCTCTAAACTAGCACTAGTGGCTGGAGTGACCCAACCTAGTTGGTTCTGACACTCAGGCTGTTGCCATATTTGTTTTACAAGTCACAAAACAGGACACAGGGTTCATGTGGGACACATTTGGAAGGTGTCTGGGATATGGGAGAGGTCATTAAAATACTCTACTTTGGCCTATTAGGGCCATTACTCCATGGGTAGTGTGTCTGTGCTCTTGGGTGGGTAAGCTGGTGTCCTCAGCCTCTGAAAGCTCCACTCCTTGGGAGGTGCTGGGTGTCTACTTCCAGGGTCTTTGCTCTTTCTTTGCTATGTCCTGTCCTAGCCTGCAGGTAGGTTGTCAAAATCTGAAATGAAATATTCTCACAAGTTTCTTTGTGTTCATTCAGTCATGATTCATGACTGTGTCTGGTTTCTAAAAATAGCCTGCTAATGTATTTTTTCCCAGGGTCCAGTTCAGACTCTATGCATAAAGTGGTCTATTTTCAATCCATACTTTGAATCCAAGCTTTGAAAGGTCTACTGGTTTGTGAATGGCTTGTGAATAGGCCTAACTATTGTTGGTGCTTAAAATGGTTCATCATCAATATTCATAAAATGGTTCATCTTGAGTAACTTAGACTGCTGAGGAGTTCAGGTGCAGATACTAGACCCAATAGCGTGGCCATGGAGGTTGGAAACACCCACCATTACTGCAGCGTCCTGCAACAAAAGAATTTGCGCACACCGCTCTCTATATTGCAGGGTGTATGTCCCCTAATGATAGGACGTACACCCTGCAATGGGAGACTTTGGAGAATCGGTCTTCAAGTCAACAGCGCACGCGCACGCAATTGTGAGCGTGCACACCTTGTTTTGCGCCTGTGCAGTTGTGTTTGCTTTTGACTTGAAGACCGGTTCTCCAAAGTCTACCATTATAGAGTGCGGCGGAGCGTAAGTTAATTTGTTGCCTGACAAAAGGCAGGTGGGGACACTGCAGTAATGGTGGACAGTAAATCGTGCCGTCGGATCGGTCTACAGATTGAAGTAGACTTGTTGACTATTTATGCAGTCATGTAGGATTCTAACTGAAAGGTCTATCTGGACAACCTTACTCCATGATCTGGATGGTAGACCACATCCAGTTATTATGCCAGGTATTGACGAGCTGTCACATTATGTAACCTGGGAATTTAGCACCAGTGGTGGACTGTTTTTCATTTAGTATTAATGCAAGGGGTAATGTGATGAAATGTTCATATGCACCTCCCATTACAACTACATGCACAAGCAGGGAGGTCTATTTCTACATGTACATGTAGGCCTACCTCCATGCTAGGAAAGTTACCATAATTGAAGGTTAGGCCATTACAGTTTTACTGTATAGTGTTTATGGAGTTTGGGTTTTGAAATTAGCCCCACTTATGTCATGGAGGAAGGAAGGTTATGGTTTGTACCCTCACCAATAAACTCAGTTTACTCTTTGACCCAACAGGCTACATGTATTTCCATAGAGCAGCTTAAAGGTACAATACATGATTGGTAAAGGTCACAGGACTGCACTCATACTTTGTCTGATCAAACATGTACATGAAATAATAAACCTGTGAACATTTGAGCTCAATCGGACATCTGAGTCACGAGAAAATAGCAAAAACCCGACTCGATATTTCCTTTAAAACATGAAGAGTAGTTTACTTTATGTTTGTTCCAAAAATCGTTCGGACGAACGATCTTTGGAAAAGACACTAAATCTGGATTTGCTTGAAAAACCCAGCATCTGATGAACCAAGATTTCCCATGATGACTGTTTGCAATGTTTACGAACTGTTGAGTCCATTTTCTGTCTTAAACTCAATAATTTATTTTTGGAGGCCTTGCAAATCCTATATGCTCCCTTTCATCACCAAAATTTGCTTAAGCACCAAAAACCTTGGTAAACCAAATTAAGTATACCATCCAAAACTCCTTGTGAATGTTTTGCTCAGCAAACATTAACCGAATACAAGTAAAACGCAGTAAACATCACATGAAAGTTTGATTGGCAATCCTGTTTGATCAAGGAGAACTTTTCATGCCTGAGGAAATTTTGCAGCTAGTAGCCTTTCCTTCCTCCATGGTAGACCATAGCATGAAATTATGAATAGGGTAAACATTTTTTAATTTTGTGATACCCACCATACCTTGGCACCACGCAAAATTTGGTCCATAGGGGGTTCCAAATTTGCTTTTCCAAGGCTGTGTCCCAATTCTCTGGCTGTGGCTGCAAATTACGCATGTACCTATGGCAGCCACTAGCCAGTGACTGCAGCCATTTCCATAGACTTGTGTATTATTTGCAGTCGTAGCCAGAGAATTGGGACATGCCCCAAATATATGGAAGGTGTTACTGTAATTATTGTACGTGCATTGAAGTTTGGAGACATTTCTTCTAGAAATGCAGGATGTACTGTATGTTATTGTTGCCCCACCACTGCCCCTCCCACTCCAACAGACATTCATTCAAGTAGAGGAATACCACATACTGTGCCCTGCAGTAACTGCTGCTATCAGTTACCATTCTCTGATCCAGGCTAATTAGAAACAACAGTGACAGGTCCTGGTGTTTACATGGAGCTTCTCTGGGTAAACACAACTGATAACAATTACCTTGCAGGGTATTTACAAGACTTATGTCAGTGTCTAGTGGTTATAAACACCTACATGTACATATACAAGTACCATGGTGCTAGGAATGTACAATAAACTCCTAGTTGTGGGTTTTCTGTGGTACCTAGTGCTATCCAGCTGCTTCTCCCAACAGTATGTACATGTATGGTCCACTGAAGTGATCCGATCTTAGCTCACTTATAAGATGGTGTACATGTAGCAGGCATGCAACTTTTCCTGGGATCAGCTGATTTCCTCTTTTTGCACTTCACTCTTATGGCATTCAAAAGTGAAAAACAGTGGAATTTCCTTGTTTTTTGTAAAGTCCAAATTGCATGCCTGCTGTAGGCCTACAGTATAATATAAGGCATTTCACACTATCCAAAATCTTGGAGTTGGAACTGGATCAAACCCCAAGATTTTGTTCTAATCCTTTTCACACTTGAAAAGTTTCAACCCCGAGCCGACCTGGGTAGGACGGCCTAGCCAGTTGGAAATCAACCCTGGTACTTGGTAGGGAGCAGGGTTGAAAATCTCAACCCGGTTACAAACTGCATTTTTCAGCATACAGTGTATGTCTGTGTTGTACACGTATGTATAATCCGCTTCACCAAATAGGCCTATGTACATGTAGTGTGAACGTTGCGTCTCTTTGATCCGGTTAAAAAAACTTGCAGAGTTGAGCTTGAGGGCGGATCCGGGTTGATTTTAATATGGATCGCAAAGGAGAAAAGGTGAAAAAGCAAGGTACATGCAGTTTATGATTCCTGGAAGTGAGTGAAGAGAACATGAGATGGGGCTTGAACCCAGGACCTTTTCATTACAATGCCAAGTGCTTTACCATCCGAGGTACATGTATACATTGTAGGCTGTATATTGAGCTTGTACATTGTGGATACATGTATGCGCACATGGTGTACCTGCAAATTTACAATGTATATTACATGACTATATGATTCCTGGGAGTGAGTGAAGAGAACCAGGGTTTGGCCTTGAACCCAGGACCTCTTCATTGCAATGCCAGTGCTCTACCATCTGAGTCATCCATACTGAACCAGTAGGCATATAATGAGCACATGGTGAACTTGCACATATGTTTGATATACATGTTGTAAATGTACATGATGCATGACTGATTACTCTTGGATAAGGGAACAGATTATTTTACCATATTGTAGTTTGCTTCCATGTAGGTAAATTAATGTACTATTTAAAGAGCAAGCTCTATAAATAGTGCATTTACCCACAACAGTGCTACTGTACATGGAAGGGAATTGTGGATAGACAATTATTTTGTTTCTATCCCAGAGAATGGAAAACATATTGTCTGCATTACATGTAGGTTATGTACTATTTAATTATAGGATGGGTAAGTGGTTAAAGATGCAATATTCAGATCATTGTCATGCACAAAAATAACCTGATCTTGTGCTTAAATTATGCAAATGTTTAAATGGTTCCTTGAGAAATTGCAGGGCTGGAAAGAAGGTTTGGTGAGGGTAAGGCCAATTTTCCATTGCAAGGGGCACTTCCATTGGAAAATCATAATGTCTATGGAAATATTTAAAGGGGGACTAAGGCCTAGAACCAGGGCAACGAAGGCCATGGCCTCCGTGGCCTCCATTTATTTCCAGGCTTGAAATTGTACCAAACAATAGTAGGCCTACGTTGAATTACAATATTCTGTAAACATTATTGACTGCTCGTTTCTTTGGAACATCTGAAGGAGTATCACAGGCCACAAGAGCTCGGGCCACTTTTTTAGAATCCTTGCCAGCACAGTCAGATGACAACCAGTGTAATTGGTTTTCAAAAGATTGATTTTTGCTATTTCTTCCTCCATGGCTCAACCAACCCTAACCCTCCTGAGTTGACCAGCGTGCACCAGCAAGTAAAGCCTTGCAAGCCTCGAATTTAATGGAAGCCATGGAGGCCATGGCCTTCGTTGCCTTGATTCTTGGCCTTGATGCCCCCTTCAAATGTTTCCATAGACATTATGATTTTCCAATGGAAGTGCCCCTTGCAATGGAAGAGTGGCCCTGCCCCTTTCAGAACCGAATTCAAGGCCTGGCTTTGTTGCAGGTTGTTTCAGTAAAGACTTATACCACAGGTCTCCTGATCTGGTGCTTTCTGTTGCTTGTAAGTTGTAAGCTGGCCTGGTTGTTATTTAACCACTGAACTAGTTACCTGGCAACTAAACTCACCTTGTAGTCCTTCATTGCACCAGACTCCGCCCTGCATTCTGTTGCATTTATCAGGGTAGGTACTTGGTACCTATAGGCCTTTCTACATGTATATCTCCTTTTCGATCCGTGTTGAAACCAACCCGGATCCGCCCCGGTACAGCTTGGCACGTTTTGCATTTTGCAACCGGGTTGAGATTTTCAACCCTGCTCCCTACCAGGGTTGATTTCGATCCGGCTAGGCCGTCCTACCCGGGTTGGCTCGGGGTTGAAAATGTTCAAGTGTGAAAAGTGTTGAAAAAAATCTCGGGGTTCGATCCGGTTCCAACCCCAAGATTTTGGATAGTGTGAAAAGCCCTATAACCCCACTAAATTGACCAGTGTGCATCAGCAAGTAAAACTTTGTTGCAGGATGTTTCATTCATAACTTGTAGGCCCGCATTATAAGGTCTCCTGATTTGGTGGATTCCATTGCTTGTAAGTTGTAGGCTGGCCTGGCCGTTAGTTCCACTGGACTAGTTCCCTGGCAACTAAAGTCACTGTGTAGTCCTACATTGCACCAGACTCCGCCATACATTCTGTTGCATTTATCTGGGTAGGTACTTAGTACCTATGTACATGTAGGCATGGATCGTTTCACTGTGCAGTGTAACAGAATCTGCCCCTGCTTTCAGTTTTGTGTAGTAGAATTCTCATTTGGGCATTTTGTACTCCCTTGCAGTTGCAACAGCGCTCCGCACTAATGACGTCACACGAGTGATTTGGTCAGTGCGCGCATTTACAAAATCCCCAGATGTCAGACAAACTTCATGTATGCACGCGCACATGCATGTTTATGTACACAAGCTCACCCACACCCGTACATTTGCAATTTTTGTCTGAGATCCAGTGTGCTATTTTTAGCGCAAGTGCGAAGCGCTATTTGGCAGTGCCTTTGGAGAAAATCTGTCAAGCGTTGAAGTTCACAATCTCATAACTTTCGTCTTCTTCGTTGGTCTTGCAGCTCATAGCAATCTTTGAGGAGCAGGAGGGCTCACCACACCCCAGCCACTTGACCATCGACGGTACCAGCACCTGCGCCAGCTCTGTGGGCACGGTCAGCCCGCCACTGACCTTCAACAGCCTAGAGGTCAACGGCCAGATGAATAACAGCAACAACAAGATGCTGACCAACCACTACGGTGATTTTGACGACCCCAGCGACGTGGACGTCGTCGTGACAGGAGACGAAATATCGGCAGGTATGTGTACGTTATTTCCTGAAGAAGGATAGGTTTGGGTTGTATACAGTAATTCGAGCATGCGGTTTTGAATGGCGCCCTCTTTTGATTAAAAAAGAAACTGCGGTGGTGTCAGTATATTATTTTGTACACCACCAATCATCTTTTATTGAAATCTGGAAAGCTGGAAAGAGCATCTTGAGCAAAACACCGGTGGGGAAATCCTGAATATTCTTCTTACTCCGTGTTTCTTTCAGGAATAATCGTGCACCACGTAACGAGCTGAAGTTGTAGTGCATTTAGATAGATAAACACCACCGCAGTTTCTTGTTTTAATCAATGGAGGGTGCCATTCAAAACCCGTGTGCTCGGATTACTGTATAGACAGCGAGAAAGACTCAAAATAGAAGAAAAAAAGGGGGAGACAAAATTAGCTAGCTTTGATCGCCCCGAAATGCATCTGTCACTATTGAATTGGCGCATTACTTCCACGCCCCCTTTTGGGAAATCTTGGATCTGCTCCTGGTACGGATTATCAGGGAAAGTCCTGCAGATAATCAGGACTTTCCCTGGCAAACCCATAGTGTGGATGCTTGCTAGGATTTGTTTTGTTGCCCCCTGCCTAGCATTGGGTTTGGAGACAATTTGTGCTGAGAGGCTCCTAATTGATATCTTGCAGCCGTTTTTAGTGCCTTGTTGGGTGACTCTGTATGCACTGCCGAAACCACTTTAACCATGAATTGTGCCCATAAAAGGGGGGCATTCGAACACAGTGTGGATAATCGGTTGTAAGAAATATAAACTGTCTTTAAACTGCCCCTCCTACTCTGAATGCAGAGTTAGCAGGAAAAGGGATCATTTTAACCTGGTTAGATTGCTCTAGTTGACTTCAGCTCAATCCAATGTAATGTCAGCTTTAGCTAGGGCCTGTTTGTTTCAGACACACGATCAGTGATCCGGCACCCAAAGCTGCTCCGAAACCCATTTTAGCATAGCCTGCCTGTAACATGGATTTGCAAGATCAAGGGTCAATTTCACGAAGCCCTGCTATCAATCGTAACTCGAGTTACAAAGGATAACCCATCGTAGGGGGCCTATCCCATGTAGGGCTTCAATGCATCAAAAGTCCTACGATTGATAGTAAGTTGCGAAGAGTTTGGTGAAACCGACCCCAAATATGGCAATAAAGATCCGCAGCGAAACAAACATGTTCTTTAGGCTGGTCTGAACCAGCAGAGGATTAGGGTAGGCCCAGGGACCGGACATCAATCAAAAATCCCAGATTATTTTGGAGGGATATCCTGCTGGGATCCTCCAGCAGGAATCCGAGTTGACCTAAAGGGTCTGCCTTGGGATGTCAACAACTCCAGAATAGATTGATTGTTGGATCTATACCCAATCATACTCCTTGATCTCCTCCAAATCCATTCCAATTTCACAGACCAGGTATAGCCCTGATACATTCCCCCATGCTAGACAGGGAGGGGCCTTGGTAGTTGTTTCTTGGAAGTTCTACCACTAGTGGCAGTGGGAGGTGGTTAGGTATGTGACCTACATCATAGGGGCTTTCAGACAGTGACACAGTACTAAAAGCGGTCTATCTTCGGTTTAAACTGAAAAGGGTCTACTTACTTGTGTCTGAACAGTCTACGATAGACTCCTTTTGGTGCTAAAATCGGTTTACCTTTGAAAACTTAGACCGCCAAGAAGGGATGGTCTAGGTAGGGGATGTCTAGACTACCTAGACTGGTCTACAAACGTGCCTCAAGACATCTGAATGGTCTATCTCAACCACATCCAGTTTAGAGTGACCTTGAGCGAGTACATTCATACTAAAGGCCTTTTCACACTGGAAAAATCTCGGGGTTGAGGCGGGGATGATGCGGGGTTGAAATCAGCAGCGATTCACACTGGTGGTTAATGTCATTACTTGTGAATTAAGGGAAGTTTGGTTTCAGAGTTATGCAACACGAGTGACCTCTAAACACCAGAGATACATGTAGACCGTTTTCAGTTTAACCCTGTGTAGTATGGACACAAGGGGTTTGGGATGAAATGTTTACCTCCCACTGTGACCGCAAAGGCTAGACCTTTTTCGGTCTTCAGAGTACTGTGTCTGAACGTAGCCCGTGTAGGGTGAAGACCAGACCCCCTTGAGAGATGCCAAAGCAATTAACACAGGCTAGAGGAGGTAAGCTGTTAGGGAGGTAGTCCAAGGAATAGCCTCAAGGTATCTTACAAGGAACCACCTTCCTCCAACTCCCCTGCCTCCCTTCATTCTGTGCAGTAGAGCACAATAAACACAAATTACTCTTGACTGTAATTTGTGGTTACTAACACATGAAACACATGGCACATAATTGGAGGCGAATTGGTGTGCTCAGCAAGATGCATGTAAAAGTCAAAAGTTAATTTGACAATTTGCCCAGAAATTTCCACTTGTTTTGCACAGACTTAGTGATTGATTGGTATGTGTTGTAAGATATTATAATGAAAGGACAAAATTTTTATTATCTCGATTGGTGTACATGTACATGTAGGCCTACATGTATGTATTTTGAAAGGTATAATGAAATAAATAGTGTTGGAACTTGCTGTACATGTATATAAGGCCTAAATGCAAGACTGCTATCAGGATGTTTATACTATAATTTGCATAATCAAATAAATTTATCAACTTTGCATATACGGGGGGGGTAATCGTGATATACTAGAGCAGACTAGTCGAAACGTTGAGACCTAATTGCGAGAAGTGCGAACGATATAGAAGTGCGGAAGTACGAACGATTCTTACATGGTGTTTCTGCAAATCGATCCACATACCAATTGTCACCATGCAAAGCCTCAAATCTTTTATGATATTTTTCGTTAAATAGCAAAGAGACCTTTATACACTTAACATGTACAGTGTAGGCCTATATCTTTTCAGTATGGTACCCACACTCTGGGTTGAAAGGAATGTAAAGGACATGTCAGGGTTCAAACATAACACTGGACTGGTGGCCAAATGCCAGTCGCAATGCCCACGGACCAGTCAAACCCTTGTTGAAGTGGTCCACAAATACATAGTGTGACTGTTGCATCTCTTCGATTCAGTCCAAAAACTTGCTGGGCTGAACCAGGGCGGATCCGGGTTGGTTTCAACACAGATCGAAAAGGAGATAGTGTGAAAAGGCCTTAATTGGTGTAAACATTTAATCTGGGAGTCATAGGCCTACTGTAGAGCGGGCAACAGGTGGGAGCAATGTGACATGCATGCCATCACCTGTTGCCTGTCAAATGACAGGGCTTTCATGGAGTCATATTGAAGACTTCCTGCAGCAGGCACCAGTAAGCAGCCACTAGAGGGCGCTGTGACACTCTACTCAGCCTGTTCCCTAGCTAAGCCCAGGCTCAAGCTTGACTTTGTTCTCTCATACTGAAAGCTGAAAATACAATCTGTGGTTTTTGAATGGAGTTCAAACTCTCTGCCTTCAAAACATATCTTAAACAGTATGATACAAAACTTGTTTTGTATGTGCAAAATGTAGATGACCCAATGGGAAAAGATCCTAGTCCAGTATGATCTTTGTGTACTTACTGGTCTTTACCCACAGCCATTCATCATTTCCTCTACAAAATCCTGAAGGGAAAAAAAACAAAGAAAGGATGTTTAGCAGAGTTGTAACCATGTCAAATTTTCACAAGTCAAGTCATTAGTCGCAAGTCAAATTTGTTCAAGTCAAGTTAAGTCTTGAGTCATCGTGTTTCAAGTCAAATCACAAGTCACAAAGATTGGTTACTTGAGTCGGACTTGAGTCCTAGGCCCTTTTCCAAACCTCGGCTTCGGCTCAGGCTCCGGCTTCGTCTCTGTCATCCATATGCTGAAATTGTAGGTTATGCTTTTTCATTGATGTTGAAGCTCTGCTTTCTTGTTCAAATCAGAGAATCTACTTCCGAACCACAGCAAAAAGCCTGTCATTGATAACTGTCATTTTAGAATGGACTAAAAAAAAATGGAGCCCGAGTTGGATACTGAGCCGGAGCCGAGGTTTGGAAAAGGGCCCAAGTCACACACAAGAGGAACACAAAGTGCAAAACCCTCCTCAGATGGAAAGCAAGCACCCTTGTTGATGTTGGCACGGGGACAAATCCCCGATCGGAAGGGAGTTACCTAGACATCCTCTTGCTTCTTCCAAGGGATATGTTGGCCTACATATCAGGATCAATATTGTTACAGGGACACTCCTTGGCATGGCTGCCAAGTTTGAGCATCTTAAGTCTGCCAGTCTGAGAAGGGTTCTAGTCTACCCACTAAAATGTCCATTATCTCTGGAAAGATCATAATGGACAAGGGCTAGGGTAACAGGAGTTGAAGAGTAGTTTGTTGGTTGGGTTAATCCTAGGGTACACAGTGCCCGGAGCTGTGATACTGACAGTGCAAGACTAGGGTTAGCAGACAGAGAGTTCACTCTGCTGTCAGGTTGTCAATGTCATGGAACAACTTGGAAGGAAGTTCAACATGGATGTACAGGGTGTCCCAGAAAAAACGCAACATCAGGACTAAGGCTGCAGTTTGTATCCGGTTAACCGGTTAACCGACCGTTCAAAAGGGTACCGGGGTACATTTTCCCAGCTGGGTTAATCGAAAAGTATCTTTTTAATGGCTTCTTCTTTTTGAAACAATATACACTTCTAGAGTTCACAAAGAAAAAATGTCAATGATCTTTTGAAAATTGGACCAGCAGGCTTATGCAACGCAAAGGCCAGACATTTTGCTATGTCTACCACTGCCAAATGTTGTGACAAAAGAATGTTGTCAACCAAGTTCCTAAAAGACCCAAACCTACTATTTCTTTGTTTTTCTTTGTTTTATTTGTTATACGAGTAATCGTAACTGTAACCGAAAAACAGACGGGTGACCGGTTACAAAATTATTTGTAAACTTACAGCCCTAATCGGGACCCATTATGTTAGAATTAAACTGTTTATCACTTCAAGATTTAGATATGTGATACAGCCATGTCTTGGCTATCACTATGTAGAATTTAAGCATATTGGGGCTGAAATTAGCAAAAATATGACCAATTGAAAGAGTACTCGTTAAAAACAAATTTGCAAGGATAACGCACATAGTGTTCAATACACACATAATGGGTATGAAAGAAAGATGAAAATCGGGTTTTGAGGTTGAGTAATTCAGTCTTAGTTTTTTCACTCAGTTTAAGTTCAATTTTGCACAAATCCTACATGTGATAGCCAAGACATGGCTGTATCACATACATCTGAATCTTGAAGTGATAAGCAGTTTAATTTTCATGTACCGTAATAGTTCACAACACAAGTGGGGACACCCTGTATGTGGTCGTGTTGCTCATGGAACATTCTGAACACATAGGGGTCTACATGTACATGTACCATACACACCATTGCGGTCTACATTTAGTTTGTGTTGCCTTCTTTATTGTCTTTTTGTACTTCAAAACACTTCCACAGACGGGAAGCACACAATTTGAACATTGGTGTACTTTGATAATTTTCAACAAAAGATACTATTTGCAGAACAAAAGGGATTGATATCAGTGTTCATTTTATATTCTATGGTTGGTACTTCTCTGGTCTTCTTACATGTACATGTAGGTCATCCAGGGTGTGGCCTGTATGTTTTGGCTGATTGTCAAAATATTATGGTAATAGTATAACAACATGTAGGTGTGCTTATATGTACACGTGTAGCATGTGGATCGGTTTGCGGGAACACCATGTAAGAATCGTTCGCACTTATATTTTGTTCGCACTTCTCGTAAGGTCTCAACATATCCTTTATCAACTTAGAGGTGTACATAATAAATTATCACAACAGACTTGCCCCTTTTCCGATGATTCTCTTGTGTAGAGTTCAAACAGCACATACGTACATGTACAATATGTTTACAAGTTTATGTGTGCGTATCTGTATGATGTTAAAGAAGTGTAAAACATAAGCCCTACCATACCTTAAGAAATTGGTAATTGGTTTTGATGATTATTTTATGAAGAGAGTACATGTAAGTAGGAAGCAGCAGTTTCCATCCCATTGTCTCTTAATTAAAACAAAGCATTTGACACAGTTTTCTTTGTTTTTCTTTTTTCTTCTCTAGATCCAAAACTTCATGTCCGCCGTGGCAGTGATCCCATCATGCCTATTGTAGTCAACGGCGACCCACAGAAGTGGAATGGTAATGACGTTCAGCCTATGGATTCCAACGCAAACACCATTCCTAAACCAGAGAGGGTAAGTCCAGTCATAGGATTAGTTCGGTGATGGGATTAAGCCTGATTTTAGCTTGTGTTAATCCTGTGTTAATCCTGTGTTAATCCTAAATTAATTGAATTCACCAGAATCCATTGTCAAGCATTGTAGGAAGGATTTTTGAAGTCTGGGACAGTCTGAGCCTGAACCCTGAGTGAGGGGCTCAGGGTTCAGGCACTCAGTGTGTTTCTACTGAGGAAAGGTTGCCGGGTGTTTCCCTGCGTCTATAGCCCTGTCCGCACTGGACTTTTTTTGGGCAAAGTAACCGAGACGCTGGGTACTTTACCCATTTTAAGTCCAGTGCGGACATCTCAGGAAGTCTTCCTCTCAGTTACTTTGCCCGAGCCGCGCAGGTATTTCTACCGGCCAACTTCTGCCCGAGTAGAATGCCCGAGACACTGTACACGAGTTGAAAAGTCCAGTTTGGACAGTGCAAGTCGGGTATCCGCATAGCTTGGTAATTCTTCCGTGTGTGCACGGTAAAGTTACCCGAGTCAAAAATCCAAGTGCGGACACCAGTTATATTTTTCATTTTTCATTTACCCATTGGCTCGGTTAAATCCCCGAAAAAAAAAGTCCAGTGCGGACAGGGCTTTTGGGTGTCCAGTAGAAACACAAATGGGTGTCCAAATTTCTGATTGTCACCCGGCAACCCAATGATCGCCAACAACCACCTCTTGAGGTGGATCTTGCTGGTTGTCTTTGAGTCACATTCGTTAAGCTCGTCCTGTCTACCCTCTATGTAGCTCGATTGCGGGCGACACTCAGCTTTTCCTACTCAGTAGAAAGCGTTTTTCTGTGATCCGGATCCCAAGCACCCAGAAAATAGCGAGTGAGAAATACCGGGTTTTTAGCATGTGCTATAAAGAAGAAACACCCTGAGTTAAGCTTTGACTGAGGCTTCCTGACCCTACAAGGCCAAGAACACTGATGTTGTGAATTTTACAGTTTATACATTTTACAGAAACCCGTCCTGCACAATAGGCCTTTTCACACTATCCAAAATCTTGGGGTTGGAACCGGATCAAACCCCAAGAATTTTTTTAACCCTTTTCACACTTGAAAAGTTTCAACCCCTAGCTGACACGGGTAGGATGGCCTAACTGGATCAAAAAAAACCTGGTAGGGACCAGGGTTAAAAATCTTAACCCGGTTCCAAACTGCATTCTTTGCTGTGATCTGTGTCCTTTAAGCTGGTTCACCAAAAAGGTAGTGTGAACGTTGCGTCTCTTTGATCTGGTTCACAAACTTGCCGGCCTGAACTAGTGCGGATCCGGATTGGTTTCAACACGGATCAAAAAGGAGAAAAGGCCTTATGAATGAGGCTTTCTGACCTTACTAGGCCAAGAACAATGTCTTGAATTTTACCCTTGATGATACCTGTCCTCCACTAACGATCTCCCATTACCTCATTCACCCCTTATCTCACTGATGTTGCTCTGGTATGCAACCCATTGTTCTTGAAATTCAAACCTACCAAACTTATCTTATCCAAAAGAATGCTGTGATAGGGAAGGCATTTTGTCTAGTAAACTTCGGCTGGCCTGGGACCTTTCTCAAAGCTTGGCTCAGGCTCCGGCTCAGGCTCAGGCTCCACCTTCATTTGGTGAATCCATTTCAAAATACAGGTATCAAACTAGAGGCATGTGGCTTCCGTTAGGAAGTAGATTCTCTGGTTTGAAAAGGACAACAGAGCTTGAGCTTCACAGGGCTGGAAATAAGGTTTGGTGAGGGCAAGGCCAATTTTCCATTGCAAGGGGCAGTTCCATTGGAAAATCATAATGTCTATGGAAACAGTTGAAGGGGCACCAAGGCCAAGAACCAGGGCAACGAAGGCCGTGGACTCAGTTTAATTCCAGGCTTGGCTTCAATGGCAGACCACAGCATAGTATTTCAGCGCATAAAAACAGAGACGAAGCCAGAGCCGGAGCCGAGCTTTGAGAAAGGCCTCTGAACAGCGGGAATTCTTGATACCAGTTTCATGGATAACATTGCCAAAATGCCTTTGGTGTGTGGTACCCCAGCTTATCTGCACATTCCAAGGTTTTGATTATTATTTTGAAATTGAGCTGTGGTTGCTATCAGATCCATACCAAGCTACTGTAGTCTTGTAAATGCCACAAAATTGCATTGCACAGTATTCTCCAGAAGATGAACAGCATTTTCCTGGCTGGAATATTGTGCTAATATCCTCTTTATCTCAAAATATTTCACCTGGCGTGGATTTCACCAAACTCATCGTAACTTGATATCAATGCATTGCAGCACTATGGACCTGCAGCTGATTTCACGAAACTTTACGCAGTTGTGTAAGTCCACTTACGCCACAAAATCCTTCGTAACTCGAGTTACGTTAAATCATAGGGCCTCATGAAATTGACCCTGGGCTGATTTCACTAACGCTTTGCGATAATCGCTTAAGCCCAAATCCATCTCTAAATGGAAAATTGCTGCACAAAGTAGCGATTGATTTTCCATTTAGCGATGCATTTGGGCTTTAGTGATGATCGCAAAGTCTTAGTGAAATGGGCGCCAGCAGCTGATTTCACGAAATGTCATATGTTGCAAGATTTTGTTGCGTAACTTACGCAACATTTCCTACCTTTGGTTGCACAAGTTATGCCTGTTTCATGAAACTTATTCAACATTTGTAAGTTACGCATCATTTCGCGAAATCGGCTGCTGGTCTTTTTAGAACAAGAGTTATTATGTCCATCGTGCACCCAGTTGTGTCTGCACTATGCAAAGCCACATGTACATGTACCACTCTACATGGGTATTTATTTCCTTGTGCTTGCCCTGTGCCCATCTATGGGTTTTATTTCCCAGAACATCCTAAATTATTTCCTTTCTCTCAGTGTCACAATGAAGCCCTGACTGAATTCTTCAAATGAACTGTCAGGAACATCATCGGTTTCTGAGAAAATGTGATTTTTTTTTCAACAACTGGTGAAAAATTATTGGCTTCAATCTCTGAAGATCTAACAAAAGTGGTATTTTCTTTCTTTGTATGGGGATAATTTTAAAAAAGCATTGCACACTGAACTTTGTTCTGTAAACACCAGAAGATTCACTGATGAAGAGAAGTTCATTGTTCCAGAAAGATCCTTCTGGGTCTTTAGATCCGGGAGCACTTGGGACTTGGGAGTTGGGAGTTAAGTCTTCCTTTGCAGACAGGCAAACAGCCTGTGTCTACTCAGCACACACTAACACTCGGTATTTCTTACCGGCTATTTTCTGGGTGCTGGGGCCGATTTCATAAAGCTCTGCGACGCGTTGCAACTCGATTTGCGACCCGCCATATCTGCGACGCGTCGCATCTACGCGGTGAGTCCATAGAGAAAGGATGCGTCTTAACTCTACGACGCGTCGTAAGTTTTATGAAATCGGCTCCTGGTGAACCGGATCACAGACAAACACCTTGTTTCCACTCAGTATGAAAAGCTGAGTGTCGCCCACAATCGAGCTTTGTCGATGGTAGACCGGACGTGCTAGATGAATGTGACCCGAAGACACCCGGCAAGATCCACCTCAAGAGGTGGTTGTTGCCGATCGTTGGGTTACTGGGTGACGACCCTGCAACCTTTCGTCAGTAGAAACATGCTGAAAGTAAAACAAAAATTCTGTGTCCTTTAGGCTGCGTTCTAGCGGTTACTCCCAGTAACACGAGTGTGATGCGCGCGCAATACTCTCCGGTGCAGGATATACTCCCCAACGCTGGAGAGTATACTCTCGCTAACGAGTGTCGTACTATGGCCGTTCTAGCGCTCAGGAGTATACTCGTGTTAACACGAGTAGCTCACTCGAACGCAGCCCATAGGACTCCTCGAAGTAGCCAAGTCTGGTCTCCCCTTTCTCATCCCCAACTCCTTTAATTTGTTCTCGTTGCGTTCAGAAGCCCAGCCTGGAGGTCATCAAGAAACGCAGAGACAGCCGGGATGACCTGAACAGTGCCTTCTCACGGTTTGGACGCAACTCGTCCCGCCAGTCCATATCCGGAACGCTGGACAACGACGTGATGTACAAGTGGGCAGAGGCACAACAGAAGCTGGAGAACAAGGTAAGGACTAAGTAGACACTATACACCGATCTGACGGCATTAAATACCATCCGCCATTACTGTGGTGTCCCCGCCTGCCTTCTGTGTGTAATACACACAACTGACTTCCTATTCATGTAATGAGAGACTTTTGAGAACCGGTCTTCAAGTCAACAGCGCGTGCGCACGCAATTGTGAGCATACGCGCGTTGTGTTGCGCGTGCGCTTTTGTGCGTGCGTATGCGCTGTTAACTTGAAGACCGGTTCTCAAAAGTCTCCCATTGGCTCTGCGGTGTATCAGGTGACATACATCCTGCAGTATAGAGTGCGGCGGAGTGGAAATTCTTCTGTTGCTACTCAGTGGGTACAAAAGGCGGACGGGGACACCGCAGTAATGGTGGATAGTATGTCGTGCAATCGGATCAGTCTATACCGTGGCAAGCCTCATTCATGCTCTTTTTGATAGTCACATCACATGAGAAAATAACTTTGGCCAACGTCACCAATGTACATTTACATGTACATTTACTAGTGTAGCATTAAAAAAAAGAGACTTTTTAAAGAGAACTTTGCAATTTTGAGTCATTTTGGTTGAATTACTGGTTATTTTCACATTTTATCATTTTGTGTACATGTCTCTAATGATCCAGTAGGCCACGCCCACCATAGCAACTTCCAAGCAACAACGCACACGCGCACGCACACAGCGTGTCACGATCGCCCACACGCGAAGCCTTGCACACTCTCAACCACAGAAAGCACCTCTCTCTGTTGGACTTTGGTTTTTGGAAAAGGCCCAAATGTACATTTCGCTAGGGCATCGAGAGTTATGTAGAATTACATGTACAATGAAAATATAAACACCGCTTGACCATGGTTTAGAATAAAACTCGGGTTTGTAAAAGAATTGCCTTGTACATACGAAACAATACGAAACTCAACGAAAAGTGTGTAGTAAAGAATACAAAATGTAAAACATTTTGTTGGACAAAATGGTGGCAATTTGTCGGCCCTTAAATAACATGTTGTGATTGGTCAATTGTTCAAGGGGCGTGGCCTATTGGATCGGTGTATTGGGGAAGGAACTGAATATAGACGTTAAAGGATGCGGTTGCCTTGGTGCTCTTGGTTATTGCCTTGGGGGCCTATCCCAAATATTCTAGCAGATATTTCAGTTGCAACCTTAGAAGTTGCCCTTTGCCAAGAGGAAATTGCCTTGCCCCTATCAGAACAGAGATCCTGCTCGGCCCATCTTTGCTCATTTCACACTGACGTTTTGCAGCCGAAAATTCAGGCTGCTTTACTAATCTCAACCTTGGTCAGGATTGGGGTTGTTTTCTCCTCTGAGTTATATCAGTCTCTGGTTTGCTTGTTTGTGCCTTTGGAGATGACTTTCAAATGTAAAAAGTTTATGTAATTTCATTTTCAACACCATGTCCCCCTCAGAAAGGAACTACATACATGTATGTATATTGAGCACTTTTGAGAGTAATAATAATAATAATAATTTGGGCATTTATATAGCGTTCTTACACACAAGAAGGGTATCACAACGCTTTATACATTATTATGATCCCAGGTCATCGGGCCCATTTACATTCCTGAAAGAATCTCAACTCCCTGGGGAGTATACAGCCCACAGCTGACTGTAAAGCGCTCAGGGCTAATCAAGCACACAAAGCCATCTCTACCCTCACAGGTACCCATTTACACCTGGGTGAAGAGGAGCAATGTGTGATAAAGCGTCTTTCTGAAGGACGCAAGCACCATAAGCCCATGGCTGGATTCGAACCCACAATCTGTAGATTGACCACAAGATTTTGAGTATGACACACCAGACCACTAGGCCACAGTACCCCACAAAAAATGCTTGAGAGTACAGCACCAAGTAGCGTAGGCACTTAACACTTGGCTGGGCGTTATCATAAATTTGAAAAAGTAAACAAAATTGGCCAGTTCAATGCCACTGCCTTTATCCTCCAACTAGCCATTGCCAACCTGTTGATTTCTGTAAAACCTTCACTGTCCAGGAGAAGAACTCTCCCAGAAAGTTATGCCGAATCTCACTCACCAGACTTGGGCCAATTGTCCAGCCAGAGGTTTTTATCTCCTGTTTATTTGGCAACTTGTTTGCCCGGAAGGGGTGGCCATAAATTGGTGGGCAGTGTTTGTAAACTTCTTTTGGGGCAGGCAGCATGGCGTGTAGCCAGTAAACCTTGTGTCTCTTCAACTAAAAGAGCTCTGCTTGTAGATTTCTGTGTGGAGTGCTGACAGTTCCTAGTGTGTGGCATGGACTGTGGGTCCAGTCCTTGATGGAAATATTGCCTGAAGATTACCAGGGTTCAAAGTTTATCCTGACACTTACTATCCAGAGATGGCCATTGAAGTTTTTTTGTACCAGTAGCAATTACTCAAGTATAGTATCATCAAATATGGCCTTGGTTGATAAACTGAGCAGGCATTTGTTTTTATGTGAAGATAATTCCATCAGTAGAAACAACTTGCACAAGCACTTCATAAAAGGTGTATGAAAAATGCTTGGAGTTAGGAGGGCCTGACGATTCGATCCTAGCAGGATCTTTCTCAAAGGCTAACAACAAAAGATCCTGCTAGGATCGAAACTTCTGCCCGTCCTACATGTACATCTACCTCCATGCATTGTTATATATTTCAGGTAATTAGTTTGAAAAAAAGCTTGGAGTTAGGAGGGCCTGACGATTTGATCCTTTCTTAAAGGCTAATGTAAGACCCTGCTAGGATTGAAACATGAGGCCCTCTTAACTCCAAGCATTTTATAGGTCTATATTTCAGGTCATTATTTTGAAAAATGCTTGGAGTTAAGAGGGCCAAACGATTAGATCCTAGCAGGATCTTTCTCAAAGGCTAATGTAAGTTCCTGCTGAGATCAAAATGCAGGACCTCCTAACTCTGAGCATTTTATAAATTTCAGGTCATTATTTTGGTTGATGAGCAGTGTGCAGCACTTTATTAGTTTCATTGAAATACATCTATGAAAAAGGTTGTCTTGGTATTTAACATAAAAGTATATTATACGGAACTATTAATTTAAACCCCACACATGAGACAAGTGCTACTTATCACACATTACCACAGTCTCCATAGGGGAACTGGATCATTAAGCACACATTACCATGAAAACCTTACTGTGGTGTATTGTGGTATGCAAGATATCACACTTGTCACAGGAAAAAAAGTTGTGCATGGTAAACTGATGTACATGTACATGTATGAAGGTGGCTTAGAGTTTTAATAGTTCAAAACTAGTCAACGGACTATTTTTGTCTCTTAAATATTTAATTTTTGTGCTGGCCAAAATATGAAGCTTAACATACTTGTACTGCACAAAGACAAACCATAGATAGGTAAAGCTCAGGCGCAGGTAATGAAAACATGGCTACTGGTTGACTTGAGCAAGTTGTTTGAATGAACAAAGTGTTTCTGCATGGACATGGAAAATTAACTAGGGCCAAACATAACTAGCAGTTGAGGCAGCTCTTATCTTGGTTTTGGTAGTGCCAGGCTTCACTGTATACTAAAAACCAACAAAACCCCCCCAGAGTGCATTTCAGACAATATTTCAATCAAGGGTTGTTTGAAGGATATGTCCACAGGCAATAAGTGTACACTTAAATCCATCCCTGCTATCTTTAACATATCAAATGTATGCTGATGTATACACTGTGTCAACATTATACCTAGATTTACTACATGTGTGAAGTACGTTGTATATTTCATCAGGGACAAATTGACCAAAATAACAAAAAGGACCTCAGATAAATTTTTTTGTTTTCAAGAGATGGTTTGGGTTTCTTCTGAGAAGCTTGAGAGGTGTTCGTTCAGCCCAGAGGGGTAGGAAGGCCCAGTTTGTGATTGATGGGCCTTTAGGAATGGAAAGAGTTTTGCTAGAATCAACAATCTCAAGACTTTGGGTTCTTGGACTGTGCCAACAGGCTTAGGAGTGTTTGTGTTGTTAATGTGTATCAGTTGATTTACAAGTTGAACCTACGTGTGACCGTGGACCTCAACCTAAGTGAGCCACCCTGCTAGGATGTTACAGTACTTGGGTAGTTCTGAAGATATGGTAGTCGCTGACAAGTTGCATGTTTCACTCAGTGTTTCTCCTGTGCTTGATTTGAAAGATCTTGGTGTCTTCTCTCATCAAATACAGCGAAAGCTGGTACAGTACAGTTCTGAAGTCTTGTTTCTTCACATGCTGAATGTCTCCTTTCAGAGTGTAAGGCCATGTCTCAATTGTCTGGCTGTGGCTGCTGAATACGACTGTGGTTCCAACTGCGTCTTCGAACTATAATCAGCGGAGAATTGAGATGCACCTTTTGGCCAAGTAGGCATGCCCTCAATAGACGATTTAAATCCGTGGTTACATTACAAGCTCACGAACACTGAGGTCAGCCCGGCCACAACAAAATCACCTTCTTTTGTGGCTTGTTATTTGTGATGTCACAGCCGAAGCCGGACAATTGGGACTCGGCGACAAATTTGCTGAGCTGCCAATTGCTGCAGTCGCAGCCGCAGCCAGTCAGTTGGGTGACGGCCTTAGAGTTTTGGGAGGATTTATGCTCTCTGACCTCGATGAAGACATATTGCTGACAGAGTTGCCTCTGGATTGTAGATCTATTCTGACTGCACTTAACTTAATGCTTGTAGTTGTAGTTGTACATGTACATGGGTTCAGTTTTATATAGTTGCTTAAGCACCAAAACTAGTTAGAGTCCAAATACAAATTTGAGCTAATTAAAAACAGGTTACCAACCAAAACCCCACATGAATGTTATGCAATAGCTGTGAACCAAGGCAAGCCTTTCTTTTTTGTCTTCTGATTTACAAATTATAATTACAAATCAATCAAATGCATGCTATATTATCATCAAATAACCACTAGTTTTAGGGAAACTGACTGGATTAATTTTAAGTTATTCAAAGTGAACAAAGAAAAATTGACTGGAGCGGCATTCGAACCTGAGACCATGGCATTTGGGGGGTCGCAGGTTCGAATCCCACTCCAGTAATTTTTTCTTCGTTCATTTTTGAAATTAATGCTTTGTTAAAGTCATTTTGGTTGAATCATATGTTATTGTCACATTTTATCAGTCTTCCGGGGGACGCAGGTTCGAATCCTGCTCCATCCGAATTAACTACATGTATTTGTTATCATGAAAAGATGGAATGCTATAAGATAACTCACTAATGTTATCAATTTGTTCATTTTGTTTCAGGGTGCTGGCAAAGAGGAAATGGAAAATGAAGAGATAACCATCAAGAATGATGGGACACCGCTAGGGATCCAGATCATTGCACGGGTAGAAAACGATGATGACAGGTAAGCCTCAAACCCTGACCAAGTCATAGCCATTATTGGAATCCAGTCTTGGTGAACAGGCAGTGTTCTAGCCACGCCGGTCGGCACCGGTCGGGGACATCCAGCACTCAGCCTTTCCGACCGGCACTCCATGAAAAATCATGGTACCGACTGACTAAAAAAATCTTAAAAATCACAAAAAATGCACAAGTTACAACATAAATGATGTGTTTTTTTCACTGAAAGAACAGTGAGATTTAGATTTGGAGATAAATTTGGAAAGATAAATTGACCAGATCCCTGATACCAAATCAGAATATTGCTGACACGCTCACGAACGTACGTACTTGCATGTATTATCTCCTGGACCCCGGCCATGAGGGGTGAGAGCTCCGCTTGCTACGCTTCATAATACGTAAATTAAACCGGCACTCAAAATAGGCTAGCTATAGGGCCTAACACTGTGAACTGAGGCCAATTTCATAAAATTGTTAAGCACAAATATTTGCTTAGCACAAAAATGTCTCGCCCAATAAAACAAACCACCATTGAAAATTCCATTGATATTCGTGGTCAGCGAACAACAGCCAAAGAACAATCACAAGTGATATACAACACATGGACATTTTGTTGTTAACCCTGTTTTTATTATTGCATGAGACAGAAATCTCATGCTTAGCAATTTTTTGTGCTTAACAGTTTTATGAAATTGGCCCAAGGTTAGCGACACCGTGTTGTTCATTCTTCCCATAGCCTTTTATCCTTCCTTGTTTCTTCTTTCATCATCTTCCTATGACCAGTGCTTACGGATTGGTCGTACACGGGATCGAAACAGGTGGACGGGCCGCTCGGGATGGCCGGCTGAAAGAAGGCGATCACATCGTGACCATCAACAGGCTGAACATCACAGAAATGTCCTTTGATAGGTAAGTTTTTACTTCCAGTTTAAATTCCTTTCAGCGTAGCCCCAGAGAGTTTTTGGACTAGCTTAGAGGACATCTTTATTGTAGAATTGTTTGTGAACATGATGTAGCACTTTGATGTAGGCCTAGGTTCCAATCCTGTGCAAGGATTCCTGTGACTGAACAGTCTGTGTATGGGTTGTATCAGACACATTGGAATGGGCAAAGTTATTGCTTGAATCATAGTGCAGTGGCGGATCTACCTTTTTGCTAAGGTGGGGGGGGTGTTACCCAGAGTGAAATTTTGTAGCCAGGCACTGCCAGGGAGCGCAGCACCAAGCCCGAGGGCGCTTCGCACCCAAAGGGGGGAAAGTGTGGAAGGGGGGTGGTCTCCCCTTCTTTGGTAGGGAGCTTTTAGGGAGCCCAAGGGGGGGGGGCTGTTCAGCCATAGTTTTCATACTTGACCAATCAAAAAACTGTTGTGAGAGTTTGAATGAGGTATCACCAACTTCAAACCAGTTGCTAATTCCTGAAGATGTAGATAAAGTTCCTTGTACCTTTGGAGGGCCCATTGTTTAGGTACCCTTTCCCAAATAGCTCTATGTGTACTCTACATCTTCACTGTGTAAACATATCAGGACTGAAAGAAGGTAAGTTTGCGGTGACACCATGTAATCTCTTCTGTGATAGTGTGAGAGTCACTCACCTGAGGATGAACAGAACACACTGTTCGGAACGTCGAGATGTATCAACTATTCTTCTCAGAACCACACACTCTCACTGAAGAGATTACATGGTGTCACCGCAAACTAACCTTCTTTTAGTACTTCCACCATGCATAGCTTCAAGTCTCACTTGTATATCAGGACTGCATAGTAGCATACAGTTACACTCTTCTTACATAAACCATTTAACATTCTTCCTGTGCAAACCGTGTGTACTGCAATTTCCAAGCTGAATCTCACTTGCCTTGAACCATCCATAGTGGAGAAGATCATAAATTGAGGGAAATTTATTATAATTTCCTTGACACCGGTCAAGGACTGCTACCAAAAAAAGGGAGAAACCTTTGTTAGATTTAAGGGGTGTTGACAGAGGGACAAGTTGTAAATTTGAGTTTATCACAGCACACTGGTCTGTTTAGTTGAAGACAAATTTTAATTTTCACGAGAGCAACATTTATTGGCATTCACGGTACATGTAGTATTATACCAGAATAACGCCTAAAAATGGTTGTGTTGCCCCCAGCGACCGACAGTAAAATACCAAAACTTTGGGTCGTGATTTTTTTTTTTTTTTTTTTTTCCTGAGTCTTTAAGTATAAAAACTCACCATTTTTGACAGAAAATGTAAGATTGAGCAGTAAAAAAGCGTGCCTCCTCAAAACGACCCAAGACCGTTGATTTATAAGCCCTGGTGACCATACATCCTGTATTTATTCTTAAATGTTTGAAAGTCTGCCCAAAAAAATCAAAGAAAAAAAAAAAAAAAAAAATAGACCGACCGACCCAAAATTTTCAATTTGCCAATTGAGGGCAACACAACAATTTTTTTTTGTATGCCTAATTTACACCTTGTACTTAAGTTGGTAAAATGTTCTTGAAGAGTTTATACATGGACCCTAAAAAACCATACAAGGCCTGTCACCACTTACTCCAGATAAGGCCACATATAAAAAAAAATTAGTTGGTTAGCATTCACAGCCTTTCATTTTTGTCTGGGGGTACGTTCAGACAGCCTTGTAAATTCGCTAAAATCACTGTTTTATCGCGATCGGTTTTAACAAATTGTGTCTGGATGCTCTAAAATGGTTTTATATTTAAAGCGATCAGTTTTATCCGCTGCTAAAACAACAAAGTTAAAACTGCTCGGGAGGAGGGTTTAGCGCTTAAAACTGATCGAGTTTACTGCTAAAACGCTGTTGAATAACTTTCCAACATCCTGTTTCAGTGCAACGAAGCCTGGCAGCTGGTTTCGTAGGCCTAACACCTGTTGTGGTGCGCTTGTTTATATTCAGCACACAGATAAATCCGCGCGCTTTATTTTATAACTGGAAGCCCGTATGGGGTCAAGGCACACGACATACCCCCCACGGTTGCCGAGCGGTTTAACTCAATTGGTTTTAAATAAAAGGCTGTCTGAACATACCCAGGGGCGGGCGGGGTGGTATTAGTTTTGTTGGTTTTTTTTACACATAGTTTATTGATGAAAATAAACCATACATTGTACAGTATATTCAGAAACAAATGCCACAGTTCACATTTTTCATCCTTATGCACAAAGCTGCTTTCATTATGCCTAATTCATTACACAGTTAATCTTGCAATATATATTTCAGGGCAAATACACTGACATCATTGGTCAGAATTTTACGCCTCCAAAAAAAACCAAAAGATTGCCGAGCTCCAATCATCATAAGTTTACAACCTTCCGGTTATCTACATTATAATAAATTAGTCTCAATCCCTGACTACCAACATTGGAGGAAATGATAAAATGCCATGCAGGTTGCCAGTGATGTGGCACCAGACTGAGCCATTCTTGGTGAATTTAATGTCACATGAATAGGAAACAAAATGGTGGGAAATCAGTCACACCTTTTAGCACTTTTAGTGCCTTAAATTGTTCACTATTTCCTTGTACATTTCCTCAGTTCCATGAAAGAGACAACGTTGACGAAAATGAAATTCACACTATGATGATGATACTGTTCAACAACCGAAAGAATGTTAACTTGTTCATTTCATAAAGGGTATGTTCAGATGAGGGACTGGGTTGCGGTTAATTGATGCCCACAGCATTAGTTCCAGTACTCCAAAATCACCTATGCCAGCCAAAACTCTTTGTGAATGTTATGCTCAGCAAACATTGACCGAATGCAAGTAGTAAGCATCACATGAAAATTTGATTGGCAATCCTGTTTGATCAAGGAAGACTTTTCATGCTCAAGCAAATTTTGTGCTTAAAGGTACATGTAGTATCATACTTTGGTTTTTATCAAAGAAATACAGATTCATGGGCAAAAATATCCAGACAGATACAGTAACAGTCATCTGTGAAAATGTCAGTCACATACGGTGCCCAGTCTTTTCTCTTTTACTTTTGATCTTTTAATTAGATCAAAAATATTTTCGGTCGTTGTTTTACTAATTTCTGTATAAATGCACCGTTCCAGGCGGACACATTTTCATGGTAGGTTTCTACCGCCACCATCTTCATACCCTGTAAGTTATACATAAATCTGTGAACATTTCTGTTTTGGTCTCTTACCAAAGTATGATACTACCTTAAGTCAGTGATAAGATGGTTGGGGTTAAATGTCTGTTTCTCTGTTTTATATGAAGTGAAGTCATTCCTTAATCTGAGCTTGGAGCTGTGTTTGGAGGGTAGGGGTCTGCCACAGCACTGCTTAGACTGTTTGTGTATTATGGTGCTGATGTTTGACACGTCTCACCAGGCAAACCTGTAAATGAACCCAGGGATGCCTAGCGCTCACAGCACGGGGGATGACGGAGATCCTTCACCAGTGGACTTTAGTTACATGTACCATGAAATTAAAAAAACGGCGCATGAAACCATGCAAGGTGTCGTGTAACTCACTCAAGTTGGGTTCAGGGAATCGTTGAACCTCTCGGAGTCGCTTGGCTTCGACTCTTAGTCTCAGAAACTCCAGACAGTATCTGACACCACTCCTGGAGCAAGTGCGTTTTAAAGGCAGCGTACAAGGCCTCCAAAACAAAAAATGTATTGAGTTTGAGACAGAAAATGGACTCAACAGTTCATAAACAGTGCAAACAGTCACCATGGGAAATCTTGGTTCATCAGATGCTATGTTTTTCAAGGAAATCAAGATTTAGTGTCTTTTTCCAAAGATTTTTTGGAACTACATGAAGGACGCCCTCACTTGAGTTGTTTTAGTTATCCCCTTCTACTCAAGTGATCCGTAATCGAGCACAGTTTGTGACTGTGCGGTGCATTGTACATGTACATGTTACGTACACGGCGATCGACTGCATAATTGTACACTGCATGCCATAAAGCTACATGTACGTAGCGTAGTCAGTCCTTGTGGTAACTGCCCATGTGAAAACGACCCCATTTGCGAACGTACAGCGAATTTATGTCATAGGGCGCTATAATAATTTCATTTCGAAAGGCGTGGTGTAAACGTGAAGGATTTGGAGGGAGCAAGATTATTTCGGCTGTATTTCTGCTATCCAGATGAACAAAGCGTAAACTAATAATGTACATGAAACAACATCTGTAAGGAAGTTTAAGACCTTCACTTCTGTTTAAGTACCAAATTCAGCCAAAACGCACCTCTTTGCAAATCCTATATGCTCCCTTTAAGAGCAAGTAGGACTAGGACCTGGCCTCCTTACTTACCTTCATTCATTCAGTGAACTTATGCTTTTACGACGCCTGGTCACGGTTGGTGAGCATGGAATTTGAGAACAGTTGTAATAAACCTATCACTGTGGTGGTCACGCCTTCATTTCTTGTACAGTGGTCCCTTCATTGATTTCGGGATGAAATTATAAAAGGAACCAACAGTACTACTTTTCACAATATGTCATTAGTTTAATTAAATAATTAATAATTACTTGGCTCTGGTCTGTGGCTTGATTTATACAGCCCAGGGGCAAATTTCATAGAGCTGCTTAGCACGAAAAATCGCTAAGCATGACATTTCTGTCTTAATAAAAACAGGATTAACAACCAAATGTTGTGTATCGCTTGCAATTGTTCTTCAATGGCTGTTGTTCCCTGACCATGAATATCAAATCAAATTTTCAGTGGTAGTTTGTTTTATTACTTATTATTAGGCAAAACTTGTTTGTGCTAAGCAATTTTTGGTGCTAAGCATCTCTATGAAATTGGCCCCAGTACACACTTTTCTTTCTTGATTGGTTACAACATAGGCCACTAATGATATTTAAGTGTACCCAAACATAAATGTGGACTTTTTAGTTTAACTTTAAAAGCTGAGAGGGACTGACATGTTTTGATAGGCCCTAAGTGGAAATTGATTCCATAAGTAACACCGTGTTTACACTTGATCGCGCAACGGAGGATCAGATCCTGCAGTCGCGATCAAGCTCGAGGGATCTGATCCATGCCGCGTTTATACTCAATCCTGATCGCGCAGTGATCGTGCGTTGGACAACGGAAGCAAGTGTTCAAAGGTTATTCATTTCGCGCGAAACCAAACCGATCATATTTTTCTGTGGTCTTACATTTCTCAGACGGTCTTCACAAATCCCATTTTCTCCAAGCTCTGTGAGATTGTGTTAAACATCGCTATGTTTCGAGTGGTGACATCCAGTTTGTCCAGTCGACTCTTGTGTGTCCACAGCCGACCGCATATCGCTCCATTCGCCATCTTGCAACTTGACTGCATGCCGTGTGGCGTGTTCTCTAAAAACAAATTGTCGATGTTTTCCACACAAATTTCCTCACGGAAAAACACTGGCTTATAAAACTACTACGTCTAATAAAATGGCTAAAGCATGCTAGAGAGTATACCCTTAAAGAAAAAATCACAATGTGACGGGATTGAAGCTTTGGAACGGCGATCGAAATAATCATGAAGACAGGAAAAGGAGAACGAAAGTTACAAGTACCAGTTATCGCTTATTAGGCACACATGCGTGCAGCTCACAATATTGGTTACCAGCGTAATGTTGTTTGTATCTTGGACCATGCTGTCTGTGCATTGTGCAATAAACAATACTCGCAGTCGCTGGTAAAATACGGACTTGTTTTCGCGCGCTTGGCCATGCTTGCACCGGATGCCGTCACTGTAAATTGCAGGATCCAATCCCGCGTTGCATTTGTAATACACTCAAACCTTGATCCCGCACGCGAAATCAGAACCGGATCTGATCCTTCCCGAGAGGTGGATCAGATCCCTCTTCATCCCGGGATCGGATCCTGATCGCGCGAGCATTTACACTCATCGTTGATCGCCCTTTGATCGTGCGTTGATCGCCCTCGCGGGATCTGATCGCCCTCGCGGTATCAAGTGAAAACACGGTGAAAGGTGCTGCACAAAAAAGCAGTACATCCCAATGTTTGTAGCATTCTACCTGGTGGGTATTTATACTATACTGGTGAGTTTTTGTACTCAGAAATTGTACACAAATATTTGTTTAATCAACTTTGCGAAAAGTTTGTTTCTACTTGGCAAAATGGACAAAAAAAACGACTGAAATTCAAGTAATGTATGTAATATTATAATATACAGACTACACTTTTGGGGTTGTTTATTCATTGGGCAAATGTCAGTCTACTTTTTAAAATGTTGGTTTCATTATACTGTTTTGAAATATTGAACCCGGATGGCTGGATTTTAAGCGGCCCGGAGCCCAGAAATCCATTTTTAATGCACAGCACTAGTGCTAAGCCATGAAGAGTTTTAAATATTGAAGTATTTTAAATTGAATACGAAAACGAATTGGTAACCAGTGCAATTGATAAAGTAATTTTATGTGAATTGTAGAGCTGCATGTAGGACACTGAAAATTAACATGCTTTCAAGCTTGAAATCTTTAAATAATAGTTGCATGGATCCATCGATGCATGAGACACGCTATGCTATGGTGCCATTCGTTCATGAGCTCTGTTTCCTCACATTGTCTTGTCAAGCAATCATCTTAAATTGCTTTTCATGCATGCAGTGAACTGCACACAGCCTATTCTCATTACTGTCCACTTCATATTGCCTTAGTTACGTCTGGCTGAATGTTAAATGCCAGGAGTGTCGTTTTAGGCAGTGTCGTACCTGAACTAGAAATTTTCATTTTGCTTAAGTGGAGCGCTTTCTGATGGGATAATGCACAATTTACATGTAGGCCCTTATGTTGCTCTAGTCTTGGTTCACGACTATGTTATTACTTGATCGAACCATACCTCCATGCTCGAACGTACAAACCAATTACCCGCACTGACCTATACGCACGTAAAGGCCTCTCTAAAACATAGTCTTGGGAATCCTGTAAGGGCCATGAGTTGCGTGCGCACCTCGTTCTTGTCGTTATGAAGCGCTACGTCATCTCCATGACACAATGTTTAATAATTATATATGTTTCATTACCTTCACTGGTCTGCATTCACGGACGTGTACGTGTATGTTAATAGGCTGTGCCTGATTGAAAATAATGCATGTGCAGTGTGTTTCCCCCTGTTTTGGGGGGAGATTTTACAGGATTCCCAAGACTATGTTTCAGAGAGGCCTTTACGTACGTACATGTACGTACATGCGTGCGGGTCAGTACGGGTAATCGGTTCGTACAGTCGAGTAATAACATTGTAGCGAACCAAGACTAATGTTGCTCATGATCAGTGATGTATTGCCACAGGCTTAATTGTGGAAATCACATACGGTACTTGTTATATTTTCATATAGTTTTGACCTTTTCAATCATGTGACTGTCACATCTTGTTGTTGCTCTAGAAAAGATGTTTCCACATGATAGCTTCCTTTGCTTTGAGTTGACTTAAATGTTGAATGCAAATCTGTAAAAGAAATATGAAATATTAGTCTAATCTTGTTGAAGCTAGTATGACACGAAAAATTTCTTTGTTTACAACTTGCACAAAGTACATAATCTTTTGTTGTGTGTTCCTTATACTGTACATCTTTTGGTGCTTCTGTGTGGAGTGTCCATTAGAAACACAAACCCGTGTTGAATTTTCGGAGCGTCACCCAGCAACCCAAAGCTGGCCCAAAACCACCAATACACCGATCCATTAGGCCACGCCCACCATAGCAACGTTCCAGCAACAACGCACACGCGCACGCACATAACGTGTCACGATCGGCCACACACGAAGCATCGCATACTCTCAACCACCGAAAGCACTATCTCAGTGTTGGACTTTGTTTTGCAAAAGGCCAAAAATATACATTTCCTCTCAGCCAGGGCATCGAGAGTCACAAATATTATGAAAATATAAACACCGCTTGACCATGGTTAAGAATAAAACTCGGATTTGCCACCGAATTGCCTTGTACATACGAAACAAAAGTAAACTCAACGAAAAGTGTGTTGTAAAGAATACAAAATTTAAAACATTTTGTCGGACAAAATGGCGGCAATTTGTCGGACCTTAAATAACGCGTTGTGATGGGTCAATTTGTCAGGGGGCGTGGCCTACTGGATCAGTGTATTGAGGTGGTTCTTGGCGGGTGTCATGACATTATTTATTTATTTATTTCTGGTAATGACACCAAGGATTCCTCAAAAGTGACCAAGGCACTGTAGCTCAAAAGCCTGATGAAACCTGTTATGGAAAGATGATGAAAAGAAGATACAGTTTTAGAGGTGGAAGGAAAACCCCAGAGTAATATTCTGGGTAAAACCCACCAAATCAGGTAGGGACTGAAAACCCAATCCACTTGTGAACCGAGCCGGACTTGAACCCGGTCCGCCAGAGGTAAAAGGCGAGGAAAGAACCGCTACGCCAACCTGACTCCCTTTAACATATGTTCCTCTGTAATATTTGGGAAAGCTGCATTTGAAATCATAACAAATCGCACCGATTGATTGGGATGATACAGTGAACAGAATTAAAAGAACACAAAAGCAGCATGCACAAAATTACGTTTAAAAACACAGACCATTGTTTAAAATGTTTTTGGTTTTCTCAAAAATGTGAAGACAAACAAGAGATGACACTTTTGCTGGTAGGTTTTATGATATGCATCTTGTAAAATGTATGTATGATTAGGGGTACGTTCAGACAGTGTGTTAAATTCGCTAAAACAACTGTTTTAACCCGATCGGTTTTAGCAATATGTGTCTGGACGCTCTAAAACAGTTATTTATCTAAAACAGATCGGTTTTATCCGCCGCTAAAACACCAAAGAGTGCAGAGAAGCCTGGCAGCTGGTTACGTAACACCTGTTGTGGCGCCCTTGTTTATATTCAACACACAGATAAATCCGCGCGCTTTATTTTATAACAGGAAGCCTGTACGGGGTCAAGGCACAGTGCATGACCTCTTAAAACCAAAAATAAAACCGATCTGTTTTAACTGCAAAAAGTAAAACGCTGTATGGACGCAACAGAATTTTAACTTACGACTTACCCCCCACGGTTGCTGAGCGGTTTAACTCAATTTGTTTTAAATACAAGGCTGTCTGAACATACCCTAGGATATAAATGCTAGAAAAACAAAGCAATTAAACTACCAAGCGTGACCAATTATGCACTTTACAAGTAAACAATTTCATGGTGTCATATGCTACTGCAAGGCTTATTCAGATTAGTAACTTTAAAAGAATAAGGGGTACGTTCAGACAGCGTGTTAAATTCACTAAAACGGCTGTTTTAACCCGATCGGTTTTAGCAATATGTGTCTGGACGCTTTACAACAGTTATTTATCTAAAACAGATAGGTTTTATCCGCCGCTAAAACACCAAAGTTAAAACTGCTCGGAAGTTTACTGCTAAAACGCTGTTGGGAGAGAAAAACTTTCCGACATCCTGTTTTAGTGCAGAGAAGCCTGGCAGCTGGTTACGTAACACATGTTGTGGCGCGCTTGTTTATATTCAACACACAGATAAATCCGCGCGCCTTATTTTATAACTGGAAGCCCGTACGGGGTCAAGGCAAAGTGCATTCTGACCTCTTGAAACCAAAAATAAAACCGATCTGTTTTAACTGCAAACAGTAAAACGCTGTATGGACACAACGGAATTTTAACTTACGACCTACCCCCCACGGTTGCCGAGCGGTTTAACTCAGTTCGTTTTAAATACAAGGCTGTCTGACCGTACCCAGTGAGACCATTTTGGCCGGCACTTCCTGGTTCATGTACTTAACCAGTAGGATATACTGTGAATTGAGGACTCTCAAGTGCCATGAGGCACAAAGAGTAAAATAGTATACATATTGTATAGCTGTTACAGTAATCATGGGGTATGTTCAGACAGCCTTGTATTTAAAACGAATTGAGTTCAACCGCTCGGCAACCACGGGGGGTAAGTCGTAAGTTAAAATTCTGTTGCGTCCATACAGCGTTTTACTTTTTGCAGTTAAAACAGATCGGTTTTATTTTTGGTTTTAAGAGGTCATGCACTGTGCCTTGACCCCGTACAGGCTTCCTGTTATAAAATAAAGCGCGCGGATTTATCTGTGTGTTGAATATAAACAATCGCGCCACAACTGGTGTTACGTAACCAGCTGCCAGGCTTCTTTGCACTGAAACAGGATGTCGGAAAGTTATTCTGTCCCAACAGCGTTTTAGCAGTAAACTCGATCGGTTTTAAGCGCTAAACCCTCCTCCTGAGCAGTTTTAACTTTGGTGTTTTAGCGGTGGATAAAACCGATCGGTTTTAGATTTAAAACAGTTTTAGAGCGTCCAGACACATATTGCTAAAACCGATCGGGTTAAAACAGTTGTTTTAGCGAATTTAACACGCTGTCTGAACGTACCCATATTGCTAAAACCGATCGGGTTAAAACAGTTGTTTTAGCGAATTTAACACGCTGTCTGAACGTACCCATGGTCAGTACATGTATGTACCTGTAAGTACCATGGCACTAGTTGCAAATTGTGATCACAGATGTGGGCCTTCTGTTTGTAAGGAATGATTCTTGTAGTCTGTGGTTTTATTCTATTCCATAAACCTACCTGTCCACCAAACTCCTTCAGAACTTTATAGCCAGGGTCAAATTTCATAGCGTCCGTTGCCGTAAGCAAATATTCTTCGCTTACGATAGCAGACTTTTTTTTGCTTACAATTAGCGTATATCACAGGAAAGTTTTCTTTCTCTTCGCTACGCTAAGCAAGGACTTTCTGCAGAATGTTTAAACGGCAGTGTGTAGGCAGCAAGAAATCAAGGTTAGCCTAGACATTTTTCGCTAACCCATTAAGCAATAAAAGTCTTGCTTACGGATTCCATGAAATAGATTTCCCGCAAAGCAGTGCCCTCAGCACAAAAATAGGCTATAACGGATTTCATGACACGGGGCTGATCGAGTAGCCCAGGGGCCGATTTCATAAAACTTACGACGCATCTAAGAGTTAAGACGCATCCATTCTCTGTGGAATCGCCGCATCTATGCGATGCGTCGCAGCTATGACGGGTCGCAAATCGAGTTGTGACGCATCGCAGAGCGTTGTGAAATCGGCCCCAGACATCATAACTACATGTATAGGATTCTTGGATTCAGGAGGGCCTGACGTGTTTCGATCCTAGCAGGATCTTTCTCAAAGGTTTAATGCATTGGACTTAAAGGGGATGTAGGTCTACTTGTATCATTGTGCTGGTTCATTGTACCTTGGAATAAAATTGAAGAAGCACATTTTTCTTTGGCCCATTTGGCCCATTAGTCTGATTTGTGGATATGTTGAAGTGTTAAGAAATAAATTCTTCCGTGACATACCATAAACAAGGCTCACAGGTTTCACAGAAACTGAAATTACAAGATAAACTTGGGACAGCATGATATAAATAAACTTCATCCATTGTGAATTTATTGCCTAGGGTGAAAGGTTTTGTGTTGAACATGCTTTTGTTTTGACACTGTACAAGGTTATAAAAACGTCAGATTTTGAGAGGGTATACAAATAATTGTCTGTTCCAATTCAACTTCCAGCGATAGAAAGGTTGTCAAACTGAAATTGTTAAAGAGGATGTTCAACACTCAACAAACCTTGCTTTATGACTGTTACTCCAGCTGGTGATTATGAACCTATTATTCTTAAAAGGTACATACTATCATACTTTGGTAGCATACCGAAACAGAAATCTTCACAGATTTACCTACATGTATAACTTACAGGGTATGAAGATGGTGCTGGTAGAAACATACCGTTAAAATCTTTCCGCCTGAAATGGTGTATTTATCCAGAAATTAGTAAAACAATGACCAAAAGTCTTTTTGATCTAAAAGATCAAAAATAAAAGAGAAAAGACTAAAGAAATACTGTGGCCGTTCTTCACCGTTTTCTCAAAAAGTGGGCACCGTATGGGACGGAAATTTTCACAGATGACTGTTATTGTATCGTCCTTGATATTTTTGCCCATGAATCTGTATTTCTTTGACAAAAACCAAAGTATGATATTACCTTTAAAGAATTATCTGTCCTGCTCTATTCAAAACTTCATCAAGCTGATTCTGACTGATTCTGGTTCAAATGGGAGCGATTTTAATTCTGCTCTTCGGAGAGTGCTCTAGAGTTCACGAAGAAATCTCTGGGTGTGGCCACAAATACATGTACTAATCTTCTGCCATACTGTTGGTCACTTAAGATGGATATCCCATGGAACCCATCATTACTCTCATATATCTGCTTAATACCAAGCAATGCATTTTTAATGCTGTGAAGTGCCAGTGTTCAAGAGCCTTACTGTATGGTGTTCATGATGACAAAACCACATTTTCACATGTGTGTGCTGAGTGTGCTCTTAAATTTAGCATTGCAGAAGATGATGCTGTGACCTCTTAAGCCTTGACCTTTATGGGGTGTGGAGGTCATGTTAGAATGGGAGTGTAATGATCATCTTGGCACATGTTTCACTTCCTGGTTTGAGAAGCTTCATAGTGTAGAATAAATTTGATGGGCAACGTGATAATGTGGCCCAATATGATTATAAAGCTTGTTGCTATTATTGAGCTCTTTAATAATTTCACAGAATGAATTTGATGAACAAATTTATTTTGTGGACCCTTTAAACCAATACATGTATAAATCTTGTCATCAGGTTTTTACTGTTGAATGAACTTGATTAGCAAATTCATATCATGGCCCCTTTAAACCAATAGGCATGTTCACACAGACAAAAAGCGTGACTATTATGGTCGCGCTCCAAAATCGCGACCCAAATAGTCGCGCTTTTTTTTCATGTCCACACTGGCAAAAAAGCGCGAGCCAAATCGAATCGCACCGGTACGATTTCTATCAAACTGTTTGTGCGCAAGCATGAAGTTGGCATGCATCCTGTGCTAAACTTGTGGGCCCGCCTTGCATGATGGGATATAAAAAACCGGTATTTTGGTGCACCGTTCACACAGCAAATAATCGCGACTATTTGCAAAAAGACGCACTATTAGTTTGATTTGAATCGCGATTATTTGTGTCCACACACAAATAAGCGCGACTATTTGGGTCGCGCTACGAATCGCGACCCAAATAGTCACGCTTTTTTGGTGTGTGTGAATGTGCCTATAATAAACATTACCATAAAGTTTGTACTGTTAAGCTCTTTATACAGGGTGTCCCAAAAAAAGTGCAACACTTGTGTCGTGAACTATTAAATGGAAATTAAACTGTTTATCACTTCAAGATTCAGATATATGATACAGCCATATCTTGGCTATCACCATATAGAATTTGAGCAAAATTGGACTGAAATTGAGAGAAATAACTAAGGCTGAATTACCCAACCTCAAAACACGATTTTCATCTTTCTTTCATACACATTATGTGTGTATTGAGTATTGACCACCATGTGTGTTATCCTTGCAAATTTGTTTTTAAGGACTACTCATTCAATTGGTCATATTTTCGCTAATTTCATCTCAAATATGCTTAAATTCTACATGGTGATAGCCAAGACATGGATGTATCACATATCTGAATCTTGAAGTGATAAACAGTTTGATTTGAACATAATGGGTCCCAACACAGTGTTGCGTTTTTTCTGGGACACCCTGTATAACTTCACAGAATGAATTTGATTAAAACATTCATATTGTGGACCCTTTAAACCAATATAAAGCTTACTATTAGGTTTGTACAGTACTTTAAGTAAACCAAAATGAATCTACTTGGGTAGGGCACATTATATGTCAACACTGGAATGTTGACAATTATCCGCTGAAACTGTGGACAATTTAAGTCAAATGCCAGTGACACCTTGGAGAATTATTGTCACCTGACAAATTGTATGCTATGTCATTAATCATTGATGGATTCTGTGTGTTCAGTGTTTCATTTCAAAGCTGAAAACTTACAGTAATATTGGTGCAACACGTCAAATGTGGACTGCTTTCAGCATGTCTGGAAAGCACTCTGTAGAATACAGACATATTGGATTGTTGTTGAGCTGGATTTCACCTAACACTAAAGGCCTTTTCACACTAACTCCTTTTCAGCTGTGTTGAACCAACCCGGATCCGCCGGGTTCAGCGCAGCAAAACTTTGAACCAGATTGTACAGACAATTTCTTCCTCGTACCATTTGCATCCCGTACATGTACCAAGTCCTGATCTCCTCCCTATTGTAGAGATAGTCTTTTTAAAGTTTGGAAACTGAGCTGGAGAGCCCCACAGGGCATTCTCAGTCGGCCATAAGGCATTTTCGCACCTTTCATCTCCTTTTCGATCCGTGTTGAAATCAACTTGGATCCACCCTAAATGTAGTTCAGCCTGGCAAGTTTTTGTTTTGAACTAGTTTTGAACGTTCACACTACATTTTCAGTGAACCGGCTCATACGGCACAGATCATGGGAAAAAATGCAGTTTGGAACCGGGTTGAGATTTCCAACCCTGGTCCCTATCAGGGTTGATTTTGATCCGGTTAGGCCATCATACCCAGGTTGGCTCGGGGTTGAAAAGAGTATTAGGGCAATTCCAGCGTAACGGACATGACAATTACACAGTTTTTGCCTTATTCAGAGGATCAAAAAGTAGGATTGGGAGTTTTCAAACAATTTTAATTAGGCTTATCAGACACATTTAACTATGAGTGACATACATGTAGGAAATTTTATGTAATTTCATTGAACAGTTGTAGAGAAAATGCACTTCTTGTGACCGTAACGGACATGACACAAAATGCCAGTTGTTGTGAAAAGCCCTTTAAATAGATTAATCTTAAGTTGAGTTGTGGGTATCACCATAGTGATTTGTATTATGACATCCCATTTTGCTTAGCAATTAGCATTAGTTCACACTTAAGATCAATCTCGGTGCTTTCTGAAAAAGTGAAATCAGCCCCTGATGTTGTGAAAAGTTCTATTGAGTGTGGACAAGGGCTTTCCTCTGTTTGTATTTCTGGTTAAAATACCAACATGCAGACAATGATTTACACTGTTGCCAACCTTTGCTGGTGTCCCCAGCTTGTAAAATGGCCCACTTGGCCTAGATGCTTAGCTGGGGGTCTCATTGCTAATTACTGTCACCCCCAGCATGACCCCACTCATTAATCACACATTTGACAACACAGAAAAGCAGC
This sequence comes from Astropecten irregularis, assembly GCA_963971285.1. Taxonomy (NCBI): domain Eukaryota; kingdom Metazoa; phylum Echinodermata; class Asteroidea; order Paxillosida; family Astropectinidae; genus Astropecten; species Astropecten irregularis. The sequence goes on from OZ020255.1 coordinate 5,558,972, forward strand.
CACAATCCCATGTCCCACATAAGCCTTGCAAGTCCAATCCCCTCGGGTACAATTGTGAAATTCTCCCTTGTAATATAAAAAATATATAACAGTAAATATTTTCTGGAGCTGTCGTGTGTGATATATGCAGTGAGGTGTTATTTTGCACAGTGTCATTGTCCTATGAGTGTTTTATTGGGTGAGTTGTACTGTATCGGATTACAGTAGAGCTATACAAAGTTAACTATCTGTGACGTTTGCTATACCACGGAGGTTGTCAGTTGATAAGTTTGATAACCAGAGATTGAAAACATTTTCATGATGTTGAAAACCAGACCCTTAAAAGGAAATGGTTTAGACAAGTTAACAAAGATGTATGAAACTTTACTTATTGTGTGATAAATGAATTTCATTTTCATGTACTTACAATAATTTGAGCACACGGTTTTGAATGGCGCCCTCTTTTGATTAAAACTAGAAACTGCTGTGGTGTCAGTATATTATTTTGTACACCGCCAATCATCTTTTATTGAAATCTGGGAAACCAGAAAGCTAATAATGAGCAAAAGACCGGTGGGGAAATCCGGGAGATGTTGTCCACGCCGAATATCCTTAACTAACTCTGTGTTTCTTTCAGGAATAAATCACGTACCACGTACCGAGCCGAAGCTGTAGTGCATTCAGATTGATAAACATCACCACAGTTTCTTGTTTTAATCAAAAAGAGGGCGCCATTCAAAACTGTGTGCTAGGATTACTGTATAGCATGCTTGAACTTGAAGAAGCTGTTACTTTGTTAGTGTATCGAAACATCATCCAAATTTGTGCACTGAACTTTTTTGGGCAAAGTTACCGAGACGCTGGGTACTTTACCCATTTTAAGTCCAGTGCTGACGTCTCAGGAAATCTTCCTCTCAGTTACTTTTCCCTACCCCCTGGGACTTTTCTACCAGCCAACATCTCCCCAGAGAGAATTCCCAAAACGAAAAGTCCAGTGCGGACAGTGTGAGTTAGGTACCCTCATGAGCCTAGTATAAACAGCTTGGTAATTCTTCCACACAGTGCACGGTTCAGTTACCTGAGTGGAAAGTCAAAGTGCGGACACCGGTAATATTTGCTCATTTCTCATTTACCCATTGGCTCGCTGAAACCCCGGAAAAAAAGTCCAGTGTGGACAGGGCTTTAATAGTTCCTTCCAGCCCACTGAAACATCCAAATAATCGCCCTATGTGTCAGTTGTTCATAATTATATGGTAAACTGTCTAAATGTGAAATGCAAAGGTGGGGTGCCGTGGCCTAGTAGTCTGGTGTGTCGTACTCAAGATCCTGTGGTCAATCTACAGATTGTGGGTTCGAATCCATCCAAGGGCTAATGGTGTTTGCGTCCTTGGGCAAGATGCTTTATCACATATTGCTCCTCTTCACCCAGGTGTAAATAGGTACCTGTGAGGGTAGAGATGGCTTTGTGGTTTGATTAGCCTCTGTGCACCTTATGGTAGCACGAGGCTGTATACTCCCCAGGGAGCTGAGATTGTTTCAGGAAAGTAAATGGGCCCGATGACCAGGGATAATAATAGTGTAAAGCATTGTGATACCCTTCTTGAGTGTAAGAACACTATATAAAGTTAAAACAAAAGTTTGTTTGGTTTTGTTTACGCAGTGCTCAGGAGTTGCTACGCGATGCTATGCGTACAGACTCAGTCACCCTGACCGTAGAGCGGGAAGGACAGCCATCAGAGCAGGACTCTCCCTCTGGCCAGCAGCACCCGATTACAGACACCCCTAAAGCCCCTCCTGCTGTGCCAGCCAGGGCCCCTGCCACTTCCCTGAGTAAAGAGGAATCCACCCAGAAGGTGCATAACATCATCGCTCCCACCAACACCAGGAGGATCGGTAGGAAGCTCTACGTCCAGCTTATGAAAGGTCAGTAAGAATCATCATTATTCCTTTTTTGTAGTAAATAATTCCACTCTTGACCAATTTCATAATCCTGCCTAATAAGCCATAGAGTGCAATGCCGCTATACATGTAACAAACACCGCTTTATGCTAGGAGTCCACTGGGCCGGCGCCAGTTGGTGCCAGTTCGCGCCAATGCAATTTGCTGTGGCGCCTTGTGTTGCCAGTGATGGTGCCTAGTGATGTGCAGTGGCTCAAACTGCCTCCCAACTGGCTCGTGGTGGCCCGTAACGGTGCCAAAAATTTAATTTGCCGGCAAGAAAATTTCAAAATGTTTGAAGTTTTCGTTGCGCCACTTGCATCGAGCAAATAATAGCGCAAACAATCCGCCTATTGGAATGTAATGGCGCACGCCAAGTTGCGCCACTACGCGCATAATCGCATAATCACATAATCTTTGGCACCAACTGGCGCCGGCCCAGTGGACTCCTAGCATTAGGGAACATTCAGCCATACAAAAAAACATCATCCTTTATAGCTCTCATTGTTTGTGTTCAAAACATACCCAACATTGTTGACAGGCATGTAACTTTTCCTCGGATCAGCTGATTTCCTCTTTTTTCACTTTAATCTTAAGTCATTGAAAATCATAGAGATACATACTAATAAACTAGAGGGCGGGCTCGACGAAATTTCTGTGACAACATGGGGATCGATCCGCCATTACTGAAATGGGCACTGCGCCGGTGCTTTTAATACTATCTTTGCTGTGTACGTACGGCGTAGGCCTTTGTACTGTAGTTTGCGCAAGTGCTCTGTCAGCATATCATTCCCTGGTACGCATGCGTATACGTAATTCGTGCCCATAATAGTAATGGCGGCACGGGATACATGCGATCACAGGGCTACAGGGGAGTATTGTGCGTCCGCCCTCTAGTTTATTAGTATGTATCTCCATGTTGAAAATAGAAAAACACTGCGCAAAGTCTTGTAAAGATTGGAATATCCTCAAATTTTGTTGAGTCTGAGTTGCATACCAGTGTTAACTAAAATTGCTGTAATCGACAATTTCTAAGGATCCCGTCATGTGCGGTATAGCGGCAATGCATTGTATTGTTGCAATTGTTCAGTTTCTATTTCATAGCATTGATGAATATAACCGCTGAAAGACTTGCCTTCGTTGTACCTTTCAATGCTAGATTTATAAACAGATTATTGACCAAACAATATACATGTAAATCCACAGTATAATCATCAAACAACCACAAGGGAAACTGACTGAATTTAAAGTCATTGAAAAGTGAACAAAGACAAATTGGCTGTGAGCGGGATTTCTTCGGTCACTACCAACATAGGGCTGGATGGCTCAGTTGAAAGAGCGCCTGTACGGTGTTCAGGAGGTCGCCGGTTCGAATCCCGCTCCAGTCAATTTTTTCCTTGTTCACTTTTCAATAATTCCACAGTAAATATGTTTTTCACAACCTCCGTTTCTTGCTGACTTGTGAAATAAGCTTAAGCAAAATCTACTTCTAAAGTTGGCACAAAAATTTGCTTACTGTTCAGCAGTGCTATTGAATTGACTTCTGTTGTACATTTGGATCATTAAGATTCTTAAGTTTGGTTGTCACCATTCAGCTCTGTTCCATCTCTGCTTTTATCCCTCCTCCATCCCTAGGTCCCCAAGGTCTGGGCTTCAGCATCACTACCAGAGATAACGCCGTTGGGGGTAAGAATCCCATCTATATCAAGAACATCCTGCCCAAGGGAGCAGCCATTTCTGACGGCCGATGCAAGCCAGGAGACAGGCTACTGGAGGTAATGACTTGCACTGACAAGAGTACCACCACAAAAACTTAAATCTTTAAATCCAGGGCACTCAATGCTGAATCTTGGCTTGGTGGCGACCCTCTCTAACAGAAATGATAGCATCCCATGCATAGATTTTGTGTTGTGATTAATATTTAGAGCATATCACATGACATGTCATAGTTGTTCTCAAACAGATAGTACTAGCACATAGCAACCAATGTACTAGCACATAGCAACCAACCAACCAACCAACACCACGCTACATGGTACCCAGGCGTATATTTCAGTGTACAGCGTATACAGTAATTCGAGCACACGGTTTTGAATGGCGCCCTTTTTTTTTATTTAAACAAGAAACTGCGGTGGTGTCAGTATATCATTATTGAAATCTGGGTAGCTAGAAAGCTAATCATGAACAAAAGACCTGTGGGGAAATCTGGGAGATTGTTGTTCTTGCCGAATATTCTTCCAACTTTGTTTTCCTTTCAGAAATAAATCGCGCACAACCCACCAAGCCGGAGTTGTAGTGCAATGGACCTTTCCCATGAAATATGCTAATGAGATACGCACACGCGCAAAGACATCACTGGTTGGCAAGCTCCATGCCCTCTGCGTTGTATGTGGTACGTACATGCCTAATGGAGCTGCAAACTTTCTTGCCAACCAGTAGGGCATTTGCGCGTGCGCGTATCTCATTAGCATATTTCATGGGAAAGGTCCATTAGATCGATAAACACCACCACAGTTTCTTGTTTTAATCAATAGAGGGCGCCATTCAAAACCGTGTGCTCGGATTACTGTATATTGCTAGTAACTCACTGCATATAACAATGACGAACGTGTGCGAGGATGAAAGCAGTCTGCCATTGTTTTCAGATTGACTGTGCATTGTTACTCCGGACCGTACTAACTGCACTAACATTGCGTCAAATCCAAAACATGACTGCAGAAAAAGGGTTGTTTAAAACAAATATTGATCGCTTTGACTCATGCTGTAGTTAAAACTATGACACCATCAGTGATTCCCTGAGCATTCTATTTTCCCTCGGCTGTGCTACAAGAAATTAGAAAGCCTTTGAGAAAGATCCTGCTAGGATTGAAGCATCAGGCTGTCCTAATAAATTCCATTTCATTATTCTGGTTAGTGAGCTGTTCGCTCCAGTTTATTACTTACATTAACGTCGCTGTAATGAACCTCGCTATACCAAACATTTGCCTATACTAAACATCACCCTTCGCTTCCAATTTTTAGGTACAATACTGAATGCTGAATGCTGTGCAGAGCAATATTTCCTACTATGTTGCTGTATAAAACCGAACCATGTATCCATGGTGTGTTTTGGTGCTATTTACCAGCAGTAAGCACACCTTGCCAGAACAGATTATGTTTCTGAGCCCAGACAATGAATGCACAGTCTTTTATCTTTAAGGCAAGTCCCAAGGATAAAAATCTTGAGAAGCGGTATCTTACATGTCTTAGTGAACTGCACTTACAACAATCCACTACTGTCGGAACCGAGTGAAGAGCGCTGATAAAGACCCTCCCACTAAACCATCTCCTCTGTGAAAAACAAATGTCAATACAAGTAATAAGCCTTTGATAAAGATCCTGCTAGGATCAAAACGTGTCAGGCCCTCCTAACTCAAACCAAAAACAAATGTCATTTGTTGTTCATCTTTTGAACATGCGTCTGGGTCTTAGCAGTGAGATATCTGTGGTTATTTATCTCCCTTTTTGGAAACACTTGAGACGTTTTTGTGGGATACATGATGCCGGATGTTTTTCCATTTTTGATGGAGTGGCTCATTAGATAGTGATAAGGCTTATAGTGGATAAAATGGACATCTCTTAATACTTAGAGTTGTCTGTGTGTCTAAGCTATGGTGATAAGCAGTTACATTGTGAATCATAATGGGTTGCACTTTCTGCAAAATGTCAGAGATTATATATCATGAACTGGCTGGCCCTCGTTTGGTAGAACAGCACCACATCTGCAATTGATCAACAAACATTGAATAAGCCATTATTTATTAAGTTCTTTTGTGGACTACAGTATAACTTCACATTGACGGAAAAATCATCCGGGTATCATATTTTTTTAACATTTATTGAAAAGAGAACAGAGAAATATTTGCTGGAGAGGGAATCGAAGCAACGACCACCAAAACCCTGTACCAGTGCTGCACTCTCTCAACTGAGCTATCCGGCCTATGTTGGTGTTGTCCCTATAAATAGTCAATTATCTTTGTCCATTTGGCAGTCAGATACCATGATTGCACTCGCATTAACTGCTATATCCCAAGGATCACTTAAGATACCTGCAGCATTAGCAATGCTGCAATCTGAGAAACAGTACATGGGGGATTACCAGGGCTCGAATTTTGTGAAAGGGGCACTGGACAGCAGGTCTAGTAACTGAAGCATTTTACTAGACCTGAACTTTTTTTTCACTAGACCTGTGGCATTCATGTACTTAGGAAAACAGTAATTGTATGCAATAGTGTTTCAATCATCAATTTAGGCACCATTTCAATTGTGCAACGAAAACAATATCACTAGACAGCCGGACTAGTGCAGCTAGTGAACACTTTACTAGACCGACACTGAAATCACTAGACTCGGTCCACGGTCTAGTGGATATTTCGAGCCTGATTACTCAAAGTGCATGCTTATTTTCCTTCAAAATGTTTAGATTTTCGGTCATTTAAACATTTGAACATGTCATCGTCCCAGCACCATGAAGGTGCCTCATCAACTTGTGTTCAATAACTCTCACATACATACATTGATTCTTGTATCTCAGGTGAATGGCATTGAGATGACCGGTAAGACTCAGAGTGAGGCTGTCTCCATCCTTCGTAGCGTCCGGCTGGGCGGGGTTGTCAACCTTGTTCTCTCTCGTCAGGACTCCAACTCCCCGGCTGTAGCTTCCCCTGAGCAAAACCTTCCCCGCGAGATGGTAAGAACACTACAAGCCTGAATGAGTGTTCCAAATCTATGGCTGTGGATGCTAATTACACATGCACCTATGGCAGCCACTAGCCAGTGACTGCAGCCGTTTCCATAGACTTGTGTGTTATTTGCGGTCGCAGCCAGAGATATGGGATGCTGATTGGGATTTTTCCGATCCGGCTTACCCTTCACCGATATAAATATATACATGTATCACCACAACATGCTCAGTGCTGTTTGACCGCACATAAGTAGCTTAGGTGGGATATAAGGCCATTTCCCAATGGGAGACTTTTGAGAACCGGTCTTCAGGTCAACAGCGCACGCGCACGCAATTGTGAGCATGCGCGCGTTGTTTTGCGCTTGAAGACCGGTTCTCAAAAGTCTCCCATTGACTGGCTGAGGCCGCTGACTACGGCTGTGGCTGCAACTGGGTCTTCGAACTGGATTCAGCCAGTAGAATTGGGACGTGCCTTCAGCCGCGTAAAAATGCTCTCAAGACGATTTGAATCCATACGCACAACTGAGGTTATGGCAAGTCAATATGCCTAATAATTCGAAATAAACACTCTTTATTGCTGAAAAACACTCTTTATCAAGATAAAATTTGTTTTATACTACAGATGTTTTGTCAAAAAGTAGTGTTTATTGTGTTGGAAAAATAGTGTTTTTTGGCAAATAACGTGTTTATCGCCGATAAATAGTGTTTATCGAATTATTTAGCATTTGTATCTATGCGATACCATTTTGATTGCCGTTTGGCACTTACTTCTTACTTCTTAAAAACTAAATCATGGCAAGAGCAAACCCAGGAGGTCAAGTTGAAACTGGATTCTTTTCTCACGATCCACAGCCCGAGGATAAAATCACAGATGATCCGACCAGCGCCAAGAACAAGCGCATCCTTGCCTTTGATATCCCCCTGAATGATACGGGCTCAGCAGGTCTTGGCGTGAGCGTCAAGGGGAAGACGTCAGGCAACGGGACAGACGGAGAGACCAAGGACCTGGGAATCTTCATCAAGAGCGTCATCCATGGAGGAGCTGCTTCTAAGGTAAGGGTCTTGGGGATGCCTTGCAAGTCTTGCTTGCAGCGGCATTTGAGGTTTTGTTCCAAATTACTGGCTTTGGCTATGGCTGTGGCTGTGGTAGTCTTGGTTCACAACGTTGTTATTACTCAAATTACTCACAATGACATCAACTTAAATAGAGCCACATCAACAGAATAGAGCCACATCCGAAATCCCTGAGTGCGGCTGACTGCAAATAACTTAAAAGTCTACAGAAGTGGCTGCACGCTTGTATGTACATAAAGACCCTTTTGTTACCTTACAGCCATACACAGCTTCAGGAGTCACCTTGTTGTCAGTTTGGTTACTTGGAAGTTGAATCATGGTTTCAGTTCAGTGTCTCTCTGAATGGTGGGATTATTTACCCATTTTAAATTCTTTTTTTTTTTTCAGTCACATTTTCCAATCTTTTTAAGTCCAGTTTGAACACAACGTCCTTGCATGGGCATTTTTTCCAAGGAAGTTTTCAGAATGTGCCACAGACCTGTTGCAAATCCGTTCGTAGAGGTTGGGCCATCATCAACTCTACAGACTACCTGCAGCAGACTTCATCTCATACAATTTTGTGTAATACCTTGAGTTTTTATTCATTCTAACCCTAGGATGGCAGGCTTAGACCCAATGACCAGCTTCTCTACATCAACGAAGAGACACTCATCAACATCTCCAACAGCGGCGCCATGGAGATTCTACGACGCTCCATGTCCGGCGACAAGTCCCCACGCTCTACCATCCGCCTGGTGGTGGCACGCCGGACCGAGCCCGGTGACACCACCCCCTCCCCAGCCCAGCAGCCGATGGGCGGGGCCAGGCCGGAGTCGGTGGATGGGGAGGCGGGGCAGTGCCCGGGTAGTCCGGTGTCGATCTCCTCCCGTGCGATGGATATAGACATGGATGCCATGGATGAGCTGTTTAAGCATCCCGTATTGAACAAGCTTAATGCGTTAGAGGTATGTACATGTATTATGGATGCAAGTCATCAGACAGTTAGGCATGTGTGACATGGCCAGTATCATGCGATGCTCAGTATTTACAATTGACCATGTGAAACAATTTGCTAATTTGGATGCAAGTTGACCCTTGACTTTCTGTCACTGAGACCAGAAGTGTGCATCAAAGCTCTGTGCAACAATACGTCTAGATTTCACACAAACACAAATAACCATATTGGTAAAAGGGTTTTTTTGCAAGTTGCCCGGCCAGGGGTTGATTTCACAAAACTCCAGTGTTGGAGTACTCGTACTCGTACTCGTACTCGTACTCATGCAAATACGCGGCCCGTACTCGATTGAAAGTACTCGAAAATAAATGAACTTGGCCCATACTCTATTCAATGTACTCAAATTTTGAGTACTCGACAATTTAGTGCAAATTCCATTGTTTTATTTGTTGGAATACTCCAATAAAATTTCACGGTTGATTATGTTGCCAATTTCCAATAAATTATACAATGGGAGTATGAAGATTATCGGGAACTTAGTATCAAAGCAGCACAGTGTCATTCACAAGGTTTTTAAAACAGGAATTTCGGAGAAAAGTGGCACAACAACCAACTTTAAACACCTTGATGTTTTGCAGTCCTATTCAGGATAGGCCCCCTACAATGGGTTATCCTTCGTAACTCGAATTACGATCGTCGTAGGGCTTCGTGAAATTGACCCTAGTTAGACTACCAACCTCTCCAGGTGAATTGATATGCTCTATTTTAACCGGACAGTTGCTCACTGAGTCATGATTTCTTGTGAATTGTGTCCTTGGCAGAAGGAAGAGTCTTCCAGGCAGCGTGCCGTCGGACCAGGAGGAGATGGTTATGCAGAGGATGCTGCCCAGTTATCACCTACCATGCCTAAAGGAGGATCAGAGGTTGTCATGATAGAGGACGCTGACATTGATGATGTAAGGAGACAGGAACAAATTAATTAAGGGAATTCATGAAAAAATTGAAACAGATGAATTCAAATGTTTTGTCAAAAATCTTTCTAGGTCGTACTCAGATGTGCCTTCCATCGTCGCTTCCAATCATTCCGGTTTTCGATACTTCCGGCCGGCTCGCTGGTGCTTTGCACTCCTGCGTCCTTCTTGAGAACGTCCAGATATGGGACGTCCTTGTGCTTGGTGCCCATGCGCTGGTTCCCACAGCACCAATTTGCTGAAAGCAAAATCTTGATTAAATAAATTTAGAAGTTTTAATCTACCAGCTTATTTCATTGGCCCACTAGCCTTAAAGGTACAGTACAGGATTGTTAACATACCCAAACGGAACACTGATTTTTGTATAACTTTCAGGGTTTGAAGATGAAACTGGTAAAAACATAACATTAAAATATTTCTGCCTGAAATGGCGTATTTATCCAGAAATTAGTAGTAAAAGAAAGACCGAAAACAGTTTTGATCTCGGGGTAAGATAAAAATCATTTTCATCATCATCATGTTTTTTAGAAAAATTGAGCTATTTTTCGCTATTTTCTCATGACTCAGATGTCCAATTCAGCTCAAATTTGCAAAGGTTTATTATTTTATCTACATGCTGGATATTTGGGCGAAGTGTGAGTGCTTTTTATGTGACCTTTACCAATCATCTATTATATCTTTAAATTGAGACAATGATGTGATATTTGTTCAAGAGCGAGCAAAATGTTGAAAGACAGGTACCTTTGGAGCAACACCTGACCTTCCAGCATGTGATTTCCTGCAATCAAAGTGGATCAATATTTGGCCCAGAAACTAAAAAATACAGGATTGTTTAACAGAAGAATGTAATGAATTGAATTTGTGTTGTCATGGCATTTCTTGATTAAGGCCCTGGCAAATCATTTTATTTTGTTGTCGTTACTTCCAGGCCTTTGCTAAGATTGATGCTAAGAATGCGGCTGGTCCTGCTTCAGCCGGAGCCCCATCGCCGCCACAATGGCTGGTGGAAACCTGGGAGAAAGCAGAAAGAGAAGACGGGTGAGTCTGAGTTCTAGACCTCATTGCTCATTGTTATCAAAGCCTTTTCAGTTTCACACTAGAGCCTAGAGTGCTGAACCCAAGGGGCAGAGCTAAGTTGAAGCCTCTTCACACTAGAGCCTAGAGTGCTGAACCTCTAGGGCAGAGCTAAGTTGAAGCCTCTTCACACTAGAGCTTAGAGTGCTGAACCTCTAGGGCAGAGCTAAGTTGAAGCCTCTTCACACTAGAGCCTAGAGTGCTGAACCTCTAGGGCAGAGCTAAGTTGAAGCCTCTTCACACTAGAGCCTAGAGTGCTGAACCTCTAGGGCAGAGCTAAGTTGAAGCCTCTTCACACTAGAGCCTAGAGTGCTGAACCTCTAGGGCAGGGCTAAGTTGAAGCCTATTCACACTAGAGCCTAGAGTGCTGAACCTCTAGGGCAGAGCTAAGTTGAAGCCTCTTCACACTAGAGCCTAGAGTACTGAACCTCTAGGGCAGAGCTAAGTTGAAGCCTTTTCATACAAGAGGTTTGAGTGTGAACCCCAGTAGCAGAGCTAACTTGACCCAGTGTGGCTCTCGCTCTTTATCCTTGCTTTGTTTCACACGTGCTTCACAGAAACCTATCTTGGGGTTAAGGTGAACCATGAGCAGTTGGCTGTCTGGTACTATGTTTTTAATAGGTCCACACATTATCCTATGTGTGTCATGGCAACATGTGTAACATAACATGAACATGTGGTGATCAGTTCATTCCTATAGTTTGGCTAGAATGGGAGACTTTTGGAGAGTCTGTCTTGAGTCAACAGCGCACACGCACGCATGCACACGCAATATAATGCGCGCATGCTCACAATTGCGCAAGCATGGTTTGCGTGTGCGCTGTTGACTCAAGACCGACTCTCCAAAAGTTTCCCATTAGATTGAACTTTTATAAGAGTTTGAAAAATGAAACATCCCTTGAAATAAAAAATCCTGATCCCTGAAATGAAAATTTTGATCTGTTTTTTACACAAATAAGAGAACCAAAGATGATGTTTAGTATAGCAGAATGTTTTGTTTTGCAGTGTTCATTTACACTATTTTGAAAATAAGCCACAAAGTCTCAAAGAATTGAAGTACCGTAAAGTTCCATGTATACGGCGCACTTTTTTTCACCTCGGCAAAAATCAAAAGTTGGGGTGCGCCGTATACATGGGTACAGCCCGCTGGCGGTCTCGAGAGTGTGGGTTGTGATCATTGCGCCGCGCCTAGTTAAAGCATGTGATGCACCGGCAGCAACCGTAACCAATTAGCACGATGTCTGACTGAAAATTGAGCGAATGATTCATGAAAAATGCCACTTAAAAAATCTAATATTTCCGACTCTTGCGATTGGCCAAGGAAAACTGAAGTGCAAAAATCGATAAGGGAGGACTAGAGACACCGAAAATAGCGTGCGAAAACACGGTTGGAGCGCCGTAATGTGCACGCGACGACGGGCGAGTGGACATGTGCATTTACATTACAGTAAATGCAATCTCCTGGCCGTGACGGTCCGATCGTTAGACTATGGTCGGACGTACATATTTCATTTAAGAATGTCGTAATTGTTCAATAAATTATCAAACCTGTGTCTGGAGTCATTATTTTAATCAACAATAGTCACGTTTCCATTGGGAAATACCCTTGTCCTCATGGGTAAAAACGTCAAGTTCGCGACAGCGTTTCGCTGCAACGTGAACCGCCATTTTGATTTGTTCTAATGTAAAGATGACAATTTGTAAAGCGCGCGCAGATCGCCTAGCCAATCACAAAATTCGCTCGCGCTATTGCGGACGTAGGATGAACAATTTGAGGTGCAATTGAGCCAACTCGTACGCCGCTAAACCCGTACGCCGATCAACTCGCCGTGCGCTAATTACCAACTCGTACGATCGGGTCGGCGTGCGAGTTGGTCGGCGACTCGTCGTATGGTTGGTACGAGTTGACAGCATTCTTCGGCCCGACCACGTGCAATTATTTCGTGCGAGGAAAATGCCGATAGCTTTGGATCGAGTCGAACGTTATGATCATGATAGTTGGACACGCAGCGCTTGCAACAAATTGTCCACTCACACAAAAAAATACGGAACGGGAATGTACAATAAATTGTCCGTTGAATATGTAGACTGCTGAGGAAGTCTACTATGGTGGAGATCGAATACTGTTTGCAAGTGTGCACGACAGGATGTAGGCCGCGCCGCACGCTTAACGATAGTAGGCCTACATCATGTAGGCCTCCGTACGTACTGCTTTCTGCGGCGTGGCGTGGCGCAGCGTTGTGTGACACTGACGCACTTCGGGTTGTTGCAAACTCGGGTAAAACATCCCTGAAAGTTGCGAGTTGGATTGAGTAATTCATTGTTTTTATTTTTCTCGAGTTTGAAATTCTCAATTGAAATACGAATCACAAATGAGCTGAGAAAAATTAGCGATGCAGTTTTCTAATTTTTTTGGTCGTTCACGGCTGATTTTTTTTTTTCTGCCGGCTGATGTCAAAAGTTGGGGTGCGCCGTATACATGGGTGCGCCGTATACATGGCACTTTACGGTAGTTGTCAGCAGTTGGCTATGCTAAGATATACATATATATAGGCACATGCCCTCAGGGAATGCAATAAACATGTTCAAGGTAGTAGACATCATGTTTAACAGGAAATTGGACTCATGGGAGTTGTAAACAGATTTACAAGTTGGGTTTATTGCAATGTTTTTTAGCCATGAAGGAGGGGCAGTAATTCTATCCCATATCCTGTTTAACCATGGCTTACCACAAAGTTTCTTGGAAGTCTTCTGAGCCAAGTCAGCCTTGTGCTGTCAGGATTGTGTCAGCAGACCTATACTACATGTATACATGCACAAGACCACATTGCCTTGCAGACACAATGTTTCTGTGCATACTCCATGAGCCCTATTAAACTGGCAGTGATATTTTGACTGATGTTTGACACTCTTGACTCTTGTTGTTTGTGGCAGTGATCTGAGCCCAGTAGACGATCCTTACAACCAGTTCCAGAGAGACAGCTTTGCCCGGCGGAGTTTTTCCGAGCGACACAAGGGATCCCTTGATGCTAAGGAGGTAATTCACTTGCTTTTGTTTCGATTTCTCTTACCTTCTTGAAGAATGGTCTTTTGCACTGAAATTCTTAAAAGCACTGGCAGTTAAAGGTAGTATCATACTTTACTTTGGTAGCATGTCAAGACAGAAATCTTCACAGATTTACCTATAACTTACAGGGTATAAAGATGGTGATGGTAGAGACATACAATTAAAATGTTTCTGTCTGAAATGCTGTATTTATCAAGAAAAGAGTAAAACAAGTGATCAAAATTATTTTTGATCTTTTAAAGATCAAAAATAAAGAGAAAAGACTTAAGAAATACTGTGGTTGTTTTCCACTTTAAAAAAAAGTAGGCACCGTATGGGACTGCAATTCACAGATGACTGTTACTGTATCTTCCTTGATATTTTTGCCCATGAATCTGTATTTCTTTGACAAAAACAAAGTATGATACTACCTTTAATCTTGAATTGAGCAATATTTGTTTGTTTTTCATGTCAGCCATATTCGTAATAAGGGTTATCCTAATTACCGACCAGTGCCGACAACTATTATCAGCTACCTCCAACTACTGGAAATAACCATTAATGTCGCTAAAATTAACAGGACTTTCCTAAAACTGCCAACAGAAATCATTTCAGGTTACTAGTAGATTATTTTCTTAACTTGGGCTCGACAATAAAGTGTTTTTTTCTCGTCGGAGTTAGTATTGGCTGCCATCTTGTTTGCCATCTTGCTTCATTAGTATAATGGACCATTAAGGCTGGTTTATACTCGCTGCGTTAACGCACGCGCGGCGTACAAAGTGAATGTCGCATTCGATGGTCATACTCTTTAAAGATATGAAATTAAATACGCAGGGATAGTCTGCATTCGAATGCGGAAAAGCACAAATGGTACAGTTCATACTTTCAAAAATGTGTGATGCGTTGAAGTGAAATCCTACTCCGAGTCCTGAATTCACTGATTTACAATGGAGAAATGGAGAGAGAAGACGAGAATATTGTTTTGTCATTATTGTGGAAGGCACACCGTCAAAATTAGGCCAGATCTGAAAGAAATTGCCTGCCGATTTTGCCCCGTCTGTCATCTTTAAAGACTCTACCGTGTGTACGCATCCGGCGGATATTGAAACTTGTCCGAATACGAATCAAATTGGTACGCACAAACTTTTTTCATATTGAAATACTTCGCACAAAGACGCGCATTTTGAGTACATCAACAGAAAATAATCTGCTTGAAACCTGTTTGTAACTTATCAGTGATTTCATTGCTTGGCACTTTTATGAAAGTTCCGTTTATTTTAGCAATATTCAGTGGTTAATTTCAGTTGTTGTCGGTACATTTGGTAATAGTTTTAGGTAGCTGTCAGCAATAGCGTTCCGCACTAATGACGTCACACCATGCATGCACGCGCACACATACCCCCACTCACCACACGTTTGCATATGGCCGGTTGCAATGTTTGTCTGAGGTTCAGTGCTATTAGGATAACCCACTTTTCATGCTCAGCAAAGTTGTTATGTGTAAACGGATTTATGAAATGTGGCCACAGTTCTTGCAGTTTGACCATGAGTCTTCTAACCATTAACTATTTTGTGCTTACTGACACAGATGGCATGGTATAAGCGCAAGTACGGCACAGAACCTCCTAAGGTACCACCAAAGGGAAGCAAGAATGCCAAAGGCTCTCCACAAAAGAAAGGTAGGACTAATCTTTTCAAATTGTATCATATTGGTAGACTGTTGTGTCATTTTTTGCTTTTTCAGCTTCAACACTGGAATAAGTTGGCGTGGAATTTGACTAAAATTCCCTTGTTTTCCTGTACAGAGCAATGGGAGACTTTTGACTAACCATTGTTAATCTCAAGAGGGCGCACTTCACCAGTCTCGGGAAAAGTGTGTTGATTTTGTTGCTTTTTTTGTTGCCTTTTTTTGTGTGTGTTGATTTTGTTGTTCTTGTGCACAAATATTTGTCGCAAACACAACAGGCGTTAAATAAGCGTATGAAAATGCCTTGTACATCTGTGCAATGTCCGGTTGTGGTTGTAGGGGCAGACATGAGTTCCTAAGAACAAACAAATGCAGAATCTGTGATTTTTTATTTCATACCTTTCATATCTAAATGCACTACACACGTTTCACAGCATTGTTCCTGGTCATTGGGCCAAATTCAAGTTACCGATACGTATCACCCCAGTATTCTGATTATTACCCAGAATCCAATGCTTCCACTATGTTGTCCGGAGTATATGAAGCCCTGACTGCTGTTTAAAGGCAGCGCACAGGATTTGTAAGGCCTCCCCCCAAAAAAAATTATTGAGTTTGAGACAGAAAATAAAACAGTTTGTAAACAGTGCAAACAGTCACCATGGCAAATCTTTGTTCATCAGATGCTGGGGTTTTCAAGCAAATCAAGTGTCTTTTAAGAAGATCATTCGTCCGAAGGATTTAGTAGCATTTCAAAAGCGTGGTGTAACTGTGAGGGATTCAGAGGGGGCAAGATTATATCGGCCGTATTTCTGCTATCCAGATGAACTAAGCGTATAAAGGTACATGAAACAACGTCTGTAAGTAAGTTTAAGACCTTCACTTCTGTTTCAGTACCAAATTCAGCCAAAATGCACATCTTTGCAAATCCTTTAATATATGCTCCCTTTAACTGAACAGTACATGAGCAAATCAAACACATTGCCTCTAAACTCAAAATATCCACAATCCCTAGGTGTCGAAAAGCAATGATGCAATGACATAAAGTATTGTCACATAATATGTGCTCAAATGCACATGTATTATGTTACCCACTTGATCCAGAGTTACCCGTGATTTTTCATCGTAATTTCATAATGATTTTATTGTCACTTTTTCATTTGTAAGTGCCCCATAACTTTTCACAGAATGCATCCAGGGTATTTTATTTTGTCCTTTTTGAAAATCTGTAGACCTCTTTTTTATATCGGTACAAATGACACATTTTATATTTGTTGTCTCTTCGATGTTTTAGTGGGTCTCGTCAGAATCTGGTCACTTAATTTTTTCATTTTAATCAAACCAGGACAAAATGAGTCATAAGTCTCATAGCCAATATAGAGTTACCGGAACGTGCCCGATGCGAAACAAACAGAATTTTTGATGATTTTTCCCTGAAAAGACGCCTTTGTGTCGTCTTTGATGTGCATCTGAGTGATACTCTTAAATAATAGCTAAATGGCCTGTCCGCTGCATGAATAAAGAAGAAACATGAATGATTGACAAAGAGACTCATTTCATAGGATGCGGTGACATAAACTTAATTTCCCAAAGATAAAATGTCCTTCAAGGTACAATACATGATTGGTAAAGGTCACAGAACTGCACTCATACTTTGTCTGATCAAACATGTACACGAAATAATAAATCTGTGAATATTTAAGCTTAATTGGACATCTGATTCACAAGAAAATAGCAAAAACCCGACTCAATTTTCTTATAAAATATAAAGAATGGTTTTGATCTTTACTCCGAGATCAAAACTGATTTCGGTCGTTGTTTTACTAATTTCTGGATAAATACAGCATTTCGGGCGGAAATATTTTAAAGGTAGTATCATACTTTGGTTTTTGTCAAAGAAATACAGATTCGTGGGCAAAAATATCAAGGAAGATACAGTAAAAGTAATCTGTGAAAATTTCAGTCCCATACGGTGCCCACTTTTAGAAAACAGTGAAAAACAGCCACAGTATTTATTAAGTCGTTTCTCTTTTATTTTTTTTTATCTTTTAAAAGTATTTTAAAAGATATTTTAATGGAATGTTTCTACCAGCACCATCTTCATGCCCTGAAAGTTATACGTAAATCTGTGAACATTTCTGTTCGTGTATGTTACCAATCCTGTAGTATACCTTTAATGTGAACTGCACAATGAACACAGCACAGTGGTTGTATAGTGAACATGCCGCTCTCATGCCCTGTGTCGACATAACTCGTGTTGTCTCATCTCAATTCACTAAGGGCCTTTGGTCTATTCACTTTAATTGGTGTCTATCCACAGCGCTGAATATTTAAACTGGGTGTAGGGAGTCAGAAGCAAATAAATGATGTTTATTTGGTGTCAGGATGGCAAGTGTATCTTCCCTTAGCGCTTGTATGCTGTAGATAATGGGCCTTTCCTCTGCAAGGCTGCCTATGCCAACATCCAATACTTAAAGGGTTCCTGCAGTGCTTTTTTCACTGAGTCAGGTTATTTTATTGCCTTCATACAGAGAATATACTGACAGATAATGAATGGCAAGTCTTATTTTGGTTTCAAACTAGCATTTGGTTTTCCTTTGAATGGCTTTGTAAAACGGGGGATTTTCATGCATGCTCATGTTGGGAATCAATTTAGAAATATTACTGTAATAATGGAATTAATTTAATCCCATGGTTATCTGTGTTGTCATATGTGGGGAAAAAAATTTCACATAAGTGCATTCTGTTTGCCTGAAAATTTGAAATGAAATGATGACTTCTGTAATGAAGGATCTTTGTTTTAATTCCTGTGGTGCAATATGCGCCGGTTATGTTACAGGGTGTATGTACATAGAAGCTAATTAAAACAATTGTTAATATGAGTCACAGTGGGCGAGCATCGATGATTGTTGTCAATCAACAATAGAAATAGTGAATGGATGGCAAGATACCACCAGTTCTCCTCCAGTATAGAGCTTGCCTAGTGAACTGTGAACTTGAAATTGCCATGGTAACCGCATCGGGGAGGCAATGAAGCAGCATAGCCTTGTACTTTTGACATCATTGCATATTTAGCATATGCCATCATGTGCACATCTACAGGTGGTGGTAGAACTGGCATGTAGCTGCAGGGAGTCTGCAGGGTTGGATCTGGTATGACAAAATGAGGAATATGTCAAGGGTGTTGGCAGGGTTGGATCTGGTATGACAAAATAAGGAATAAGTCAGGGGAGTCGGTAGGGTTGGATCTGGTATGACAAAATGAGGAATAAGTCAGGGGAGTCGGCACGGTCGGATCTGGTATGACAAAATGAAGAATAAGTCAGAGGAGTCGGCAGGGTTGGATCTGGTATGACAAAATGAGGAATAAGTCAGGGGAGTCGGCAGGGTTGGATCTGGTATGACAAAAATTGTCATTGTTTCTACTGACAGCTAGAATACAGCAGTAAGCAGACGTGCATGTTTATAAAGGTCATGGAATTGATTAAAGTCCTTTTTGCATATAATTTACCATTACTGTTGCATGTACGATGGAAGTACATAATTATTGCTGTACATGTGCTGTACATGTACTCTGTATTTGACGTCACAAAATGTCAAGTCCAACTACACGTACAAAGACGTGCCTTGTACGCTCAAATTTTAATAAACATGCTTCATAATGGGTAAATAAAGATAGATGTATATAGTGTACACCATGTATTATGAAGTGAAATGTATGAACTTGGTGGTAGACTAATTAATTAGAAAAACTGCATGACATTTTGCAGCAATAAATACGTCATTGAAAGTGCAGGCTTTCCACCAAGCTTTTAATTTTCATACCTGTAGCAATCTGCTCATGCTTCGAGTTAGAAATCAGTATTGTGGGTAATATGGGTCACAGTATCATACATATGCGCAATGCTACTTTGAGTCTTCTCTGATGTGTGCTAGGCAGCTGCCATTGATCGTGCATTACAAAGCGGGCATGCGCAGTTTGATAAAGAAATCATACCGGTGTGCGATTTGGGTCACGCTTTTTCTGCCTGTGTGGACACACCAAAAGCGCGATTATTTGGATCGCGATTTGAATCACAACGCAAATAGTCACGCTTTTTGGTAAGTGTAAACATGCCTGTTTTTTTGCCAACCTTTGAATCGGAGAAGGCACCACATGATTATGAAGCAACATACAGTATGTGGAAGTAATGTGGCAGTCTAATGGTGCCAATTTCAAAGAGCTGCTTAGCACCAAAAAATTGCTTGGCACATAAAAAGCTTGCCCAATAAAACAAACCACTGTTGAACAACAGCCAAAGAACAATTGCAAGTGATACGCAACACAAGGAAATTTGGTTGTTAATCCTGTTTTTACTATAAAGACAGAAATGCCATGCTTAGCGAATTTTTGTGCTAAGCAGCTCTATTAAATTCGCCCATGGTCACATTTATAATAAGGAAAGAACAGGTTCGAGGCAATTTGAACAGAACGAAACAGAGAGTCTTGTTATGTTGTCATTTTTGCAACTATAAGAGTTAGCGTGCTACAGAAGAAACAGCGTACTTGGCCCGGTTGAATTTAATCAAGATGTAGTTATAGATGCTTGATGATCGAGTGTCCTGTCATTTTAAGGAGAAAGATATTAAATTGCTTCCGTTGTTTAAAGACCGGACTTCTGCAAAAGGTCAGATTGGGAGGAAACACACTCTATTATTGATATAATGGTGCACATTTTTTTTTGTTAAATTTGAAATGAAGAGCATTTCCAATGCAAGTATTTGAATCTCGCTAAGGCCATAAAAAAAAATTGTTGTATTGGCGTAACGGAGGTTTTGAAAATAGGGTAGGGCGGGCAGATTTTTTTTTTTTATTTAATTTTTCCTGGGGTATTAAATGCTTTTCCCCCTGTATATCACAGTATTTGACGTGTCAAATAAAGACAAGAAATGACATAACAACTTTAACCAGTCTGGTTTCCATCTTTTGCTCATTTTAAGCTTTTAATCTGCATACAAATTTGCGATTTGTTTATTTTATTTATTTTTTCCCCGATTTTTTATTTTTTTGGTTTAAAATGTTTACGGTCGGGGGCATATTTTTGGGTCGGGCGGGTTACGCCAATACAACAATTTTTTTTTTATGGCCTAATGAAGAAAAAAACAAAAGGAATAAATAAATGAATAGAAAAATTATTAGAATAGGAAGACAAATGAATTCTTTCTTTAATTAAAGGTAATATCATACTTTGTTTTTTTATCAAAGAAATTTAGATTCATGGGCAGAAATATCAAGGAAGATCCAGTAACAGTCATTTGTGGAAATTGCAGTTCCATGCAGTGCCCACTTTTTGAGAAAACATTGAAAAACGCCCACAGCTTTCGTATTTTTTCATAGGATTTGTTATCATCCGAAGATCAAAATTGTTTTTGGTCAATTGGTTTTACTCACTTCTGGATTAATACAGCAAACATTTTAACAGTATGTTTCTGCCATCACCATCATTATACCCTGCACCTTATAGGTAAAACTGTGAAGATTTCTGTTTCAGTATGATACCAAAGTATGCATTTAACAAAAAATTAATTGCCAAATTACACCAAATGATCCTTACAAATTTGTTGGAAATACACTTCATGGATTTAGTTCTGTCAAATATGAAGTGGCAAGATACACCATCATTCAATTTAGTTTGTAATTCTTTGCTTCCCTGTCTTATTTCAAAGGACACCGCTCCTTTAAAAGGCTTGTCACTGTAGTGTGTTAAGTATCAGGGTTTTATAAATAGGTTTTAATCAGATATACAGTATATGGTATTTTATAATTGTATTTCTCAGGACTTGAGGACAAATTACTGAGCTCTTAGTGGCCAACAGCTAATGAATGAAGGGAAAATTCAGCGCAACGCTTTAAATTGTCAAGGTCACAGAATATGCAATCAATGAGCATTGAACTTGACAATTGTATTGTGTAGCACAGTGCAGTGTTATTGTTCTGCCATTGGTGCATTTTTGTGACAGGGCATGCAGTGTGCTTAGTCATCTACCCGTGTCATGTCTTTCTACGCGGCTCATTAGTTATGCGGAAATCCAAAAACTGAATTCTGTTAGTAAAGGCAGCGTACAGAATTTGCAAGACCTCAAAAAAAAAGAAAAAAATTATTGAGTTTGAGACAGAAAATGGACTCAACAGTTCGTAAACAGTGCAAACAGTCACCATGGGAAATCTTGGTTCATCATATGCTGGGTTTTTCAAGAAAATCAAGATTTAGTGTTTTTCTTAAAGATCGTTCGTCCGAACGATTTAGTAGCGTTTCAAAAGCATGGTGTAACCGTGAAGGATTCGTAGGGGGGGCAAGAATATTTTGGCCGTATTTCTGCTATCCAGATGAACAAAGCGTATAAAGGTACATGAAACAACGTCTATAAGGAAGTTTAAGACCTTCACTTCTGTTTAAGTACCAAATTCAGCCAAAACACACATCTTTGCAAATCCTATATGCTTCCTTTAAAAGGTATGGTACAGAACTGGTTTTTGCGATAAAACCGTTGCTGACAGTGAAAGCACATTATGTAATCCATCATATACCTTAACTGACAAACCTGTAGAAGTTTGAGGTCAATCAGCCATCTGGGTCACGAGAAAATCGTGAAAACCTGTGTACAGAGAACTGTACACATTTCAACGAATGAATAAAACGCTTCGAAGCGATTTATTCCAATCGGAAAATAGTTTCATTTATTTCTCAACGAATATGGCATTTCAGACAAAAACATTTCATGGGATGTTTTCTCCTATCATCACCATTATACTGTGTAAGTTTTATATGAATCTGTGATCATGAAGTGTATTTTGTCTTACCAATTCTGTACCATCCCTTTAAGGGGGTAGGTTATTCAAGTTCATTCGATTTCTGAATATGAAGTCGCTTGAGAAACCACATAGGAAATTGGTCAGGATGATAAAATTCTAACAAAGCAAACTGAATAAAACTTGATTCAGAGTTATGACATTTGGAATTATAATGTAAGGAAATTGAGCATTGTGTTGTCTACACACATGTACGCATGCGGAAATTCTTTGAAGTTTGCATTTGTATGGTCACCATTCGTCCTTTGATGTGCCGACTTTTTCTGTCCACAATGCAGACCGCCAACACACCATTTTCCATCTTGCCAAATTAATCAAAATTGTTTTTTAAACAAATTATATTGCTGTTGTTGGTATCCATTTGACCAGGCACCCAATGCAATTAGGCAAATAAAAGGCAAATAATAAAAACAAACAGTGCAGTTTACACTTAAAGGTAGTATCATACTTTGGTAAGAGACCAAAACAGAAATGTTCACAGATTTACATATATAACCTTCAGGGTATGAAGATGATGCTGGTAGAAACCTACCGTTAAAATATTTCCGTCTGAAATGGTGTATTTATCCAGAAATTAATAAAACAACAACCACATTTTTTTTTTATCTTTTAAAAGATCAAAAATAAAAGAGAAAAGAAAATACTGTGGCCATTTTTCACTGTTTTCTCAAAAAGTTGGCACCGTATGGGACTGAAATTTTCACAGATTACTTTTACTGTATCTTGCTTAATATCTTTGCCCAGGAATCTGTATTTCTTTGACAAAAACCAAAGTATGATACTACCTTTAATATTCAAGTAGGAAATTAATAGCTTTTTTTTATGCATGACTTATTTGATATATTTTTGGAGTTTTGTTCAACTTATCATGCGTGTGTTTTTTTTTTTACCTGGAAAAGACAACACACAAGAAAACACTCACAATCTGACCCCCCCCCCAAAAAAAATGTGACCTTTTTTGTGTGTTTTTTTTTCTGTGAAAATTTACTGCTTTTGGCTTTATTGCTATGCCCAATGTAGCGCAGGGCCAGTGAACACCTTGGCTTAATTTGAAAAGGCCTTGCACCTGGGTGTTTAAACTGCCCGCACAGTCGACCAATTTCCTCTGCTGAGTGCTTAATGAAGTTGTTGCCGCCACGTCCAGGTATCGTTTTGCCTACGTTAGACGTCACCAGCCAGTTGGGGTTTTTGCCTTCATTGCTTGTGGTCGCCATGGCAACGTCGGAAGCGACGCGTGCTGTTTTCACCATTATCAACAGGTCGGTGAATGTTTGGCGGCGCGGAGCTGGCGGTGTTGTTTATCTGATCCGATGGCACAGGGGGGGCCGGCCTTATCTCATGTTGTAACCTTCAGCCGTGACTGGGGTTGGGTATCGGAAGCCTTCTTTGTAGCACGCATCAGCCTTGAGGAGTTTCTCATCAGTAAAGCATGCTGGCTGAGTGCCGATGGGCTCAGTGCTGCGAGTCAGTCGCAAACAGTTGTCATTTGCAGGGTCACTGTGGTTGTCTGAAATGAATTGCTCTCCGTCGTACGGCACGAGATGTATGCAGTCACTAATAGTCAGCATCAGAATGGAATAGACTATGCTCTTGGGAGTCATTTAGCAGCTATTGCTTTTTCGGTAGTACCAGTGGCTTGTCTGTGTACTTATTCCATAATGCACGAGTAAATGGACGTGTGGGTTTCCACATAATTATGTAGGTTCTGCTTTTATTAGAGATTAATGGTGCGGCTATTTGCTCTGTGATCTTCTGCGTGTGAGTGGCGTCTGATCACGGGTAGAGTCGGATCGGAGAGAGATTGCAATCAACTTGCTGTCATATCACCTGGATAGTATTTGGTGTGATGATCAGCGGTGGATTCTGGGATTCTTTACTTGATTGCGCCGTCTTCTCTGTCTTGCCTGCGGATGTTGCTGCCGCTATCAAAATATTGATTGCCGACAATCAGGATGCTGGAGTTGTGTTGGAGCCGGTTGTGACATGGATTGATGGATGGTTGGGGAAAGCGGTTTCCTTAGGAGTGGATGGTGCATCTCTGCTAACCTTTACAAGACTTAGCTGTCTTGTTGCTGTTTGCACCGTGGGCTCTTGCGGGCATCGGTAATAACCCAAGTGGATTTGATTTGCAGCGTTCAGCTGGAATCTTTGAGTGGATCTGCCTTTTCCCGAGTGAAGATGCTCCTTCGTGCGGAATAACCTCAACCATGCCGTCTCGTGGGGAAATCGGGCATCCGAAGGATCATACCTCCTTGCTGGAGTGACTTGGAACCTCCCTGTTGACCAGAGAAGGTCTCAGTTTTGGAGAGCATGCTGATATCTGGCGAGGGGGAGCAAAGCCGAAAGCGGGGTTGCGTCCCGATCGGTCCACTTTGACTGCCAATGTTGAGTGCCATGAAAACTGGGGCCTTAGCCCAGGCTGCCACGCCGGGCCTCAAGCGTAGGGGATCCACCAGCTACTTGTACAGAGTCCACAGTACGGGCTTGGGCAGGGAGATTGAGTGTGTGGTCTTACTATCCTTCAAACATGGTTTGTATTAGCATAATCTGTTTGGTTTTTTATTTTTTAAAGGTAACTTCATATTTTGGTAGCATACCGAAACATATCCTCATAGATTTACCTATGTAACTTTAAAGGCAGGGTACAGGATTTGCAAGGCCTCCAAAAAAGAATTATTGAGTTTGAGACAGAAAATGGATTCTACAGTTCATAAACAGTGCAAACAGTCACCATGGGAAATCTTGGTTCATCAGATGCTGGGTTTTCCAAGGAAATCAAGATTTAGTGTCTTTTAAAAAGATGGTTCGTTTGAACAATTTTTTAGCATTTTGAAAGTGTGGTGTAACCGTGAAGGATTCGAAGGGGGGCAAGATTATTTTGGCCGTATTTCTGCTATCCAGATGAACAAAGCGTAAAAAGGTACATGAAACAACGTCTGTAAGGAAGTTTAAGACCTTCACTTCTGTTTAAGTACCAAATTCAGCCAAAACGCACATCTTTGCAAATCCTATATGCTCCCTTTTAATACAGGGTATGAAGATGGTGATGGTAGAAATACAGTTTATTTTTTTCTGCTTGAAATGCTGTATTTATCCAGAAAAAGAGCACATCATCCAAAGATTAGAACAAAAACAGTTTTGATCTCAGGGTGAGATCAAAACTCCTGTGAATAGATGCGACAATCAGGACGGAGCATTTTTCTAAAACTGTTTTTAAGTAGGGTATTTTGGGACGTTCACAGATGACTGTCGACATTTGTGCCCACGAATCTGCATTTGTTTGACAAAAACCAATGAATAACGCTACCTCTAATCAACGTGATTTACATCACGGGTCATTCATCTAGGGTACGGCGGAATATATTGTCCTACATTTTGCGGGCACATTGACAATTTGAAGCTTCAAATAACCACAAGGGAAACTGACTGAATTTACATTTGACTTGGTTGTCTTTCCATGCATAAGAAATTGTACATCACCCTGTTTTTAGTTTTGCTTCTTTTTTTTTTCTTTTTTTTTTATTTATGCTGTGCTTTTTAAGATTTCTGATGAAGTAGTTGTTGCTACGAAAGCTCAATGCACAATTGCACATTTTAAACTCTAGTTAGTCAACAACTTGGATTTCTTTATTTTATGAGATTTCTTTGTCAACTTGCAAAATAAAAAATCATTGTACCAAAATAAAGTGCTAAAATTTTGTGATAATTCGGAGTTGAGTTAATATAATGTACCACAAATTTTTGAATGGATGATTTTTTGCCTTTTTATTCACCATGGGAAAAAATAATGACTTTTGCAATCTAATTTGTGGTGTTTCTGCCAAATTGTAGATGACTTAAACAAAAATCGCCACAAAAACCCCCAAGCAAAAACAAAGTAAACACACAAAAAACCTGTCAAACAGTGTTGATAAGATTAGATTAGATTAGATTAGATTCGTTTTGATTCGATTCGATTCGATTCAATTTGATTCGATTCGATTCGCTCCTAGCAGGATCTTAGCCTTTGAGAAAGATCCTGCTAGGATCAAAACGCGTCAGGCCCTCCTAACTTTAAGCATTTGATATATTTCAGGTCATTTTGGCTGATGAGCAGTTTGCAGCAGTTTATTACTTGTATCGATTCGATTCGATTCGATTCTTTATTACCCTATTACCCTATTACAGGGTAGTTAAAAATGCTCACAAAGGATTAAGAACAATATAAAAACAATGACATATTGTCTTTGTAACTTTGAATGATTGATTTATTCCTCACATCAAATTACAACAATTTTTGTATCATTCATTCCTGAAATAGATAGATTTGCTTGTTTTTTGCTTAATTTCTTGAAAAAAAAAAGACCCCGCATATTTCAGATAAAATGATTTTCACTGGAGCTGATTATTACTTATACATTCTTCAAAGCAATGGAGCTTGTTATGTTTTAATTGAATGGCTTTCGCTGGTAAATGTTCAAATGTTTAGAGCCGTTTTGTGTTGCAAATTATTTTGTGTACCTTATATCTACCCCAGCATGCTTTCAGAATACTGGAATGTGAAGTTGTACACGTACATTACATTATAATACATGCATTACTTCTGCATGAATGGAGACAGTATAGGACTGATTGGTTGGCATTTTGCCATGGCAGTACAAACGACTCTTACGTTTTAAAGTGTCCATGTAATTGGAATACTACCACAGTACTTGTAGTATCATACTTTGGTAGCACACCAAAACAGAAATCCTCACATATTTACCTATAACTTACAGGGTATAAAGCTGGTGATGATAGAAGCGGCATTTCTGCCTGAAATGCTGTATTTATTTATTTAGAAAAGTGTAAAACCAGTGACCAAAATAATTTTTGATCTTTTAAAGATCAAAAATTAAAGAGAGAAGACTTAAGAAATACTGTGGCCGTTTTTCACTGTTTTCTCAAAAAGTGGGCACCATTTTCACAGACTGTTACTGTATCTTCCTTGATATTTTTGCCCATGAATCTGTATTTCTTTGACGAAAACCAAAGTATGATATTACCTATAACTTACATTATTGGTTCTTGACTGAGGTCTGGAGCCAATTTCATGGAGCTGCTAAGCACAACAAAATTGCTTAACACAAAAATGTCTTGGCCAATAAAACAAACCATTGAAAATTCCATTTCATATTCATGGTTAGCGAACGACAGCCAAAAAACAATGGTACATGTAAGTGATGCACAACACGTGGACATTTGGTTGTTAATCCTGTTTTTAAGACAGAAATTCCATGCTTATCTAATTTTTGTGCTAAGCAGGGCTGTGCAATTTGGGTATGGGTATTTGGCTAATTTCTGCTCTGGCTTTTGGTCAAGGGCTTAGCAATGGAAGCTGCTAGTAAATAATATTTTTTATTGGAAAGAGAATTTTCAGTAAATTCTGGCATTTCTCAGAAAAGCTTTGGTGGTCTCACTTTGTAAGGCCAGAGTTTCAGCATGACAATGATATCCTCAAGAAAAGAAAACAAAAATTGGACTTAAATTAAGAAACACTATGTTCAAATGCTTAATGTGGTATGTCTGATTTCAGTCACCACAATTCAAATCAAACACATTCTGGATATGTATTCATTAAACTTTGGTGTCAATTTCCTCACGTTAGTTTTTTGTTGGCATGCATTTTGAACACAACATAATGCTTATGATTGATCCCTCCCCCCCCCCCCCAATGTCCAAGGGCAGAACAGCTGCAGGCTGCTCATAATTTGATTTGTCATGGAATAAGAACAAACCTATAGAATTTTCTGCTCAATTGATCATTGGAAACAGTAGAAAACGGCAAAAAAATTGTTGCCATTGTTATGCCAAATTGTTTGAGAATAGGTGTTTCATTTTTATCTTTCCAAGATAAAAAATATTTTGCGGTGTATGCTATTTAGTATTACTATTTTCCTGGATGAAAACAACATGTCAGGCAAAAGCATTTTTACCCCGTCTTTATACCCTGTAAGTTTTGCGTAAATCTGGGAACATTTCTGTTTTGCTTTGTTTATTTATTTATTTATTTATTTATTTATTTATTCATCTCATCCAACAGCAGGGTAACCGCCAATTACAGGGAGAGGTAAACAAGCAAAATTATAAACAAAACAACAAATTAAAATATTACATTAAAAAAGTAATACAAATGAAGCACAGATACGAAAAAATAAATAGATACGAAAAAATAAGCCTATAAATAAATTTAGTTAAATAAATAAATAAATAACAAACAGATAAATAAATTATTAAATATTAGAAAAAAAAATTAAAAAAATAAAACAATGAATGCAATAATAAATAATTAAATAAACAAAAACAAACAATAAATAAATATATGAATACTTTATATCTGTATATACAATCTATATAAATTAGAAATACTGTAGCCTGTTGTAAGTGGATGAAATCCTGGAAATAAAGCCACGCTTCGTCACTTCAACTCGGCTACGTGGGATGTGGAAGATTACCAATGTTGTAGGCATATGCCCTTAAAACAGGCATTGGATATTACAACATACCACGAAGACAGTAAGTCTCCATTACAGGTTCATTCCTTGTATCACCCATTGCAGGCTGTTCCTGTTGGCATTACATGTATATGGATTTCATGTGGCTTTAATGGAAATGCCCTTTTTGACCAAGGCCAATAACATGTGCCCTCCGAAGTCCACAGTCTGATACTCAGGGACTGTTTTGATTTTCTGCCGGCATGTCTTGCTGGATTGGATCAATTTTATTGACCACCGCAGATTCAATTTATGCCGGATCCAATAGAAAATTAGGTCGTAACCATGGGCCAGTTTTATAATAAAGAATTGCTAACTGCATACATTTCCTAAATAGCGCTCCGCACTAATGACGTCACAGAATCCCCGGATGTCAGACAAACATTGTCTCACACGCGTAGTGTACATGGACGCGCACACACACACACACGTGCATGGCTACAAATGTTTGTCTGAGTTCTGGTGCTATTTTTAGCGTAAGTGCGGAGCGCTATTCCATGTAATATACATTGCTTCCGACTGGTTTTTTGTTTTGTTTGTTTTGGGGTTTTTTTTGGGGGGGGGGTGTTTTGTTTTGGTGGGTTTTTTTGTGGTAGTTTTTTGCGTTTTGGAGCATTTTTTGGCGTTTGTGTTTTTCATTTTTCGTTTTTTCGGTTCTTCGGTTCTTATGTTTTTCGTTTGTTTTTCATTTTAATAAAATCATGAAATAACCACAATGGAAACTGACTGAATTTTAAAGTCTTTGAAAAGTGAACAAAGAAAAATTTACTGGAGCGGGATTTGAACCGGCAACCTCCTGAATACCGTACAGGCATTCTACCAACTGAGCTATCAAGCCCTATGTTGGTGGTGACCCCAATAGTCAATTATCTTTGTTCGTTTGGCAGTCAGAAGCCATGAAACCACGCACACACCGTTACACCCCAGGGATCGTTTCAATGATAAACGCAACAATGCTGCAACCTGGGAACGGCACATGGGGGATCACTCTAAGAGGATACGGCTTTTTATTTAATATATATGTGAAATATTAACCACAAAGGAAACTGACTGAGTTTTAAGTCACGAACATGGCTCAGTTGGTACTTGGTAGAGCGTCTGTACAGTATTCAGGAGGTCGCTGGTTCAAATCCCGCTCCAGTCAAATTTTCTTTGTTCACTTTTCAATGTTTTTCCTTTTTTTTTTCTTCTTTTTTTTTCGATTTTCGTTTTTAATTTTCCATTTTTTTTTTTTTCTTTTTTTTTTTCCTTTTTGGGAAGGGGAAATTATCGTACAAATTGACAAGGGAATAATACCATTGCTTCATCAACCTCCGATACCTGTTGTCCATTACATTTTAGGAGCCATGCCTTCTTATTCACAATTAGTACACACACATTAATGAATACTGGCGTAATAATTGACTGCCTTTCTTCATTACCAGCTAATGACATTTTTTTGTTTGCTAAGCTTTTATGTTACCCCGGCCCCCCTCCTCTTCTGTCAAATTTTCCTCATAAAAACTGGAAAGTCTGTCATGAATTGATTTACGTGCAAGCTGTATGTACATAAGGTTTTGGTGCAGCATGTCATTCCCTGTTGGCAAATTAAAGAGAATTTGAAGTTAACGTTGTTTTCTAGTTTTCTTCTTCGACTTACACATGACATTAGACCAACTTCTCTTTTGCGACATAGAATTAATTTTGAGCTAATGTTTTTTGGGGTCTAGAAGAGCCACCGTGGTGGCCAAGACTAGACCCTTCTTCTAACATTCGCTTCTGTCTTTTTAGTAGAAAAGCATGCATTTGTCACGTTGTTTAATTAATCGGCGCGGTGCGTAGAACTGAAAAGATCCAGTATTATTCAGCTTTTTTTTTTCAGTTGCATTTTTTTTTTGGGGGGGGGGGCTAGACACAATTTTGAGGCCTCTATCTAGCCCCCCCGTAAACCTGCCGCCGGACACAGCTGAGTAGTACACTATGTACGTGAGTAACGTAACCAAACCGGAGAGAATAAGGTTCAAGCTGGTGGAACTGATGTTGCATTGCTAGCCATTAAGATGGTACTGACAATGAAAATCAATCGAAACCCAAACTGCTTTGAGTTTAAGGGCCCGACACGTTTCGATCCTAGCATGAACTTTATCCAAGGCTGAATGGCAAGACTTTCCTTTCTCCTTGCAGTATGGACGTCAGATATCCAAAATGAAAAGCTGAGACATGTCCTCTTTGATTTCTTTCTAAAAAAGAAATTTGATGGTAGAACTAAATTTTAAATATCCAGGGTTCCGCATGTTATGTTGACCCAAGCCTTGTATCCATCATGTGTAATGAATATAACCTCATATTGTCATGTCAATTTGGGAACCAGCTCTATATCATGCAAAATGAGCTGGCTCATAACGCTTTGTTTACAGTGCCAGCCACATATATGAGGCACGTTCACACACCATGTGCACCCAAATAATCGCGATTATTTGGGTCGCAATTTGAATCGCGATTTTTAATTTAATTTTTTTTTTTGAAAAACAGAAACAGAAATGTTCACAGATTTACATAAAACTTACAGGGTATAAAGATGGTGATGGTAGAAACATACTGTTAAAATGCTTACAATTTTCAGGTTTAAAATTTCTGCCTGAAATGCTGTATTTATCCACAAAAAGAGTAAAACCAATCGACTGAAAACAATTTTGATCTTCGGAAGATCAAAAATCCTTTGTCAAAAAATTACTTGGGCGTTTTTCACTGTCTTCTCAAAAAGTGGGCACTGTATGGGACTGGGAATTTCTCACATGACTGTTACTGTATCTTTCTCGATATTTTACCCATGAATCTGCATTACTTTGACAAAAACCAAAGTATGAAATTACCGTTAGCGTTCATGTGTTACATTAGGGCTCGAAATATCCACTAGACCTTGGACCGAGTCTAGTGATTTCAGTGTCGGTCTAGTAAAGTGTGTACTGCACTAGTCCAGCTGTCTAGTGATTTTGTGAGCTTGCTCAATTTAAAATGATGCCTAAATTGATGATTTTTGACACAATATTGCATACAATTACAGTTTTCCTATGTACACAGGTCTAGTCAAAACAGTTTAGGTCTTCTAAAATGTTTCAGTTACTAGACCTGCTGTCCAGTGCTCTTTTCATGAAATATGAGCCCTGTGCATGTATTTGAATAGCGCTCCACATTTGCGGTAAAAATAGCACCCGGATCTCAGACAAACATTGCAACCATGCAAACGTGTGCGGGTTTGCGCGTGCATGTACATGTACACTACGTGTGTGAGACAATGTTTGTCTGACATCCGGGGATTTTGTGACGTCATTAGTGCGGGGTTGAATGCCTGATATGGTAATGTATTCATTTGAAAGAAAAATGTTGCCACCAGTCAAGCACCATCTTTGAACCATGGCGCCAGTGGTTATCTGGGGCCAATTTCATAGAACTGCTTAGCACAAAAAATTGCTTAGCACAAAAATAGCTTGCCAAAGAAAACAAACCGCCATTGAAAAAAAATTCCATTTGATATTCATGGTCATCGAACAACAGCCAACGAACAATCACAAGTGATACACAACACATGGAAATTTGGTTGTTGATCCTGTTTTTACTAAGACAGTAATGTCATGCTTAGCCAATTTTTGTGCTAAGCAGCTCTATGAAATTTACCCCAGGGCATGATAAATGACCCAGTTTTGAGAAGAGGTAACATCTCTTTGTTAATACCTTGCATGAGTTGGTGATTGATTTTTGTGGTAACACTTTCGAATACCGGGGTATAAGGCCATAAAAAAAAAAATTGTTGTATTGGCGTAAACCGCCCGACCAAAAAATATGCCCCGACCGTAAACATTTTAAACCCCCCCCAAAAAAAAATTTAAAGAAAAAAATACGGGGGGGGGGGGGGGGGGAATTGCAAATGTGTATGCAGATTAAAAGCTTAAAAGGAGCAAAAGATGGAAACCAGACTGGTTAAAGTTGTTATGTCATTTCTTGTCTTTATTTGACTCGGCAAATACTGTGATATACAGGAAAAAAAGCATTTAATACAGGAAAAATAAAATTAAAAAAAAAATAAAAATCCGCCCGCCCTACCCTATTTTCCAATCCTCCGTTACTCCAATACAACAATATATTTTTTTTTATGGTCTAACGGGTAAGAACAAAATTTTAACCAAAAATAATAATTCTGGGAAATTTACTGGAAGTCTCCTTCCCTCACAATGTGTGCAGTCATCGATTTTAATTTTCGATTTTTCCAGATCACAGAATCTGCGAATAGAGAATTTACTATAAAGAAACCTGCGTGTATGTTAACTAGTGTGTGTACCAATGCTGACCGGGTCATGGCAAAATGAAGGTTGTTTTTCCCATGTAACAATTTGCATGTGTCGTAATAATGAAAAAGTTATTTGTGCGTAAACACGCATTTTGTCATGTTCCATATTACGCATGGGAGAAAACAATGTAATAAAAAGGACAGAGCAAACTACATTTGAAATCGATAGAAAAAATAATCGTGGTAAGAATTGTTTACAAATTAAAAAGCAAGAAATGCACAACATAGTTTTGCATCTTAGCTGTTTAAACTGGAATGAAAAATCTGTGATGAACAAAAAAATATACAAGTAATAAAATGCTGCAAACTGCTCATCAGCCAAAATAACCTGAAATATATAAAATGTTAGAGTTGGGAAGGCATGACGCAATTCGATCCTAGCAGGATCTTTCTCAAAGGCAGAAAGATCCTGCTAGGATCGAAACGCGTCAGGCCTTGAACAAAAAAAGGCAGAAAAATATGGGTTTTTTTTTTCTTTTTTGCTGAGATTGTAACAGGCCCTAATTTCTCAAAAGCTATAATTTTTTTTTTTTTTAGTTTGAATTTGCCATTTAATTTCAAATAAAAAATGAATCATGCTGCGCTGCTAATAATTTGTAACAAACCCGGTATATTTCTGCTAGATATGTAGTTGCACAACCCCATAAAGCATTCCATATGAATATGCCTAGTGCCTACCTGATATTGACTTTCTCTTGAATCGAGGTCACTATATGTATGAACCATATACCACGATACCTAGAATCACCAGTCATACAGGAAATGGCTGGGCAGAGGTGGGAGGGATCCTTCTACTTTACCAATACCCACACCTGCATCTATTGTGCTTCAGTGCTATATTAAGCTCTCTCAATTTCCTGCTGTGGTGATCATACACATGTATAATTATATTTTTCAACATGGAACAAAATAAGTCCATCATTTCTTAATGCCTGTAGTGTTTTTAAATAGCGCTGCGCACTTGCGCTAAAAATAGCACTGAACCTCAGACAAACATTGCAACTGGCCATGCAAACGTGTGGTAAGTGGGGGTATGTGTGTGCGTACATGCATGGTGTGACGTCATTAGTGTGGAACGCTATTCAGCCATGGAATACAATAACAAACAAGTGCAACCTTGCTCTAGACCAAATAAATTCTGAAATATTCTTTCATCTTCATTATATCATGAAGAATTCAACTTCATTCTGTGACCATTAATGTGACTAAACCCTAACCCAGCCTCATTTTTACCACACATGGTTTTCCTGTGGTAAGTGTGGTATCCTGAATACCACAATACACCACACCACAGTACGGTTTTTGTGGTAATCCTTGGTTTATGTATATGATCCAGTCCCCCTGTGGAGACTGTGGTAATGTGTATAGTAAACAGCTCTTGTCTTGGATGGTACATGTAGGTGCAAGGGTTAGGGTAATGCACATTGCACATCAATAGGGCTCCGTGCTCGAGCTATTTATAGAATTCGCCCTTTATATCGACAGCTATAGTTACCCGGATGTTCAGACAAATTTCACAAGGTTCATGAGTAAGTTAATTGGGCAACGTGCGACTTGTTTGTCCGAACATCTGAATGTGACGACGGTCCACCTTTGATCTTGCCTATCCTCCAGAGTCCAGACCCCTTTTTCCCTTTTCCCTTTATCACACTTGACCAACCCCACCCTCCCTGGTCACTCTGAACCCCCCTCAACTTTTGTTTTGATCCTCTCATCCACTTATGCGTATCTTTACTTGCATGTTCTTGTCATCTTGTCATTTAACCTTCAATAAAAATCCTGCTAGGATTGAAACACCTCAGGCCCTCCTATTAACTCCTAAGTATGTTATAAATTGCAGGTCATTATTTTGGATGATGAGCAGTTTGCAGCAGTTTATTACTTGTATATATGGAGATGATTTAAAGCTGGACTCCAACGATTTCGAAAAATAAGATGTTCGCATAAAATTGTGTTCACCTAGCTCCAATTAAGGTAAACATATCATTAACCCTCACTATTGGAAGTTTCTTGATGTAAATTTTAAGCCACTTTTTACCGTTCCGCATTCGCCAAGAATAAGAAATTTTTTCTCGAACTTGCCGGTTTTTTGTTCATTTACATATCATGAATATTCATGTTTTCCTCAAGTTGATGACGTAGAAGAGGGGATTCGCTTTCCTTATGAATATTTATACACAGTGTGTTACATATTATAAACCCACACGCAATGTACTCCCATCATTTCGTTAGTAAAATGGCTGAAAATGATACATATAGCGACCGTCCTATAGCGCACCGAGGGGGTTCGTTCGTGGACCGTATCCCCTCGACTACGTCACACATTGACATAAATTTAAATAGCGCCACCCACGGCCAGTTTAGGTAAATAGTCCCCTGAATTTACAATTATCATCAAATTTTACTTCCAATATTACCAAATAATAAACAAAAACCAGCCCCATTGTATATTATGAGAAAATTCTTATATGCCCTATAAACGAGGATTTGTATTTGTTTCATTTTTTAAACAATCGTTATTCTCCATCTTTAATGGAATTCAGGAAGGCTAGGGTCATAAGAAGTGCATTGAAAGATTCACTAGCACTAGCAGGGCATTCCCCTGCTCTGGAAAACGTGATCATTCATTTTGATTCTTTCTTCTCTTTCATAACTCGAAGCACCGCTCGTCATTGTATCTTGTCATTGTATCCTGTAAGCTGGGAAGCAGGTGCATCGGCAGCTATGAATCTTGCCAGGGATGAGATTTCTCAGATAAAAATCTGATTTCAGATTTTTTTGTTTTGGATTTCAGATTTTATTTCCTCACAGGCCGTGTACAAAAGTATAGGAGATTTTCAGATATCAGACTTTTTATGCTCCCTGTCAGCTGTTTTTAGACATTTTTATCATTGGTCAATCTCATCCCTGCAGATTCTTATCTTCGTCTCATTGCAATCTTCCCATCTCGTTCTTTTTTTGTAACCTCTTCCCATTGTCTTTGATTAGGCCATAAAAAAATTGTTGTTTTGGCGTAACCCGCCCGACCCAAAAATATGCCCCGACCGTAAACATTTTAAACCAAAAAAAAAAAATAATAAAAAATAAATAAATAAAAATCGGGGGGGGGAAATATAAAAAAAATTAAAATCGCAAATTTCTATGCAGATTAAAAGCTTAAAAGGAGCAAAAGATGGAAACCAGACTGTTTAAAGTTGTTATGTCATTTCTTGTCTTTATTTGACACGTCAAATACTGTGATATACAGGGGGAAAAGCATTTAATACCCCAGGAAAAAAACAATTTAAAAAAATAAATAAATCCGCTAAATTTTCCAAACCTCCGTTACGCCAATACAACAATTGTTTTTTATGGCCTTACATCAATTGTTGTCCACCCCCCATCTGATATTTCTAAGGTTGCATTTCCGTGAAAGCTCAATCATGCTTAGATGTATTGGCTTTGGCAAGATAAATTGAAGCCTGTTCTTTCAAGCCATGCACAGTGCCTTTAATTGTAACCCTACTTATTAAAGGTAGTATCATACTTTGGTATTAAACCAAAACAAAAAAGTTCACAGATTTATGTATAACTTACAGGGTATAAAGATGGTGGTGGTAGAAACATACCGTTACAATTTTTCTGCCTGAAATCCTGTATTTATCCAGAAATTAGTAAAACAATGACCGAAAATCTTTTTGATCTTTTAAAAGATCAAAAATAAAAGAGAAAACACTTAAGAAATACTGTGGCTGTTTTTCACTGTTTTATCAAAAAGTGTGCACCGTATGGGACTGAAATTTTCACAGATGACTGTTACTGTATTTGTCTTGATATTTTTGCCCATAAATCTGTATTCATTTGACAAACACCGAAGTATGATATTACCTTAAGAAAGATTTGAGGCTTTGCATGGTGTCAATTGGTATGTGGATCTGTTTGCGGAAATACCATGTAAGAATTGTTCGTACTTTCACACTTTCGTACTTACTTCTCGTAAGGTTTCAACGTTTCGACTAGCCTGCTCTCATCCTCATCAAGATTTTATGGGAATCAGGACTTGTACTTGTGTTTCATTTAGTGTTTTGGGTTAAGGGATTAGTTTTGGATAGACAATGACATGACAAAAGGGAGTGCTTTTTCTTCAGATACAATTTTTGTTATTCTGTTATTAGACAAATAAATCGATACCAAAAATCGTAGGACACACTGTTAATAAGAAACAATTGAATCTTTGCTGGAAGGAAGGTTGTGCTTAATTTTAGAATGCTTACATTTTCTTATAAAATAAACATACGAATTACACATACCGGTTTTCCTAAAAATAACGAATTTTGATCTTCCACAAAATATTAAGAGAAATACAAATGAATGAAACCACATTGTTTATCCCACGTACAGTTGACGGTGAATTACCGAACCGGAAACTCAGTGAAAATTGGAATTAATTGTGTGTATTGTGACATCAGTTTTCGTTTATTATTGAATTATTTCCCTTTGAGGCTCCCTTTGATATTTTCATTTATGTCTTTCGATGTGACGTGTTTTCTACGGAAATGACACGTCAAATTATGCACGTTTTTTGTACACGCCTGTGTTTGAGTATTGAGGCGAATCAGATAATTTCATTTGTAATGTTATAGTCACTGAACGACGGGTTTGATGGTGTACTGCTGCACTGTTCAATGCGTACACAGTGCAATGCAAAATACAGGATTGGTAAAGGTGACAGAACAGTTGCAGACTGTTCATAATTTGATTTGTCATGAAATAAAAACAAACTTTGGTATCATACTTTGGTAAGAAACCAAAACAGAAATTTTCACATATTTACGTATAACTTACAGGGTATGAACTTACGAAGATGGGAGATAATGGGAGATTTTGGAGCTGGGTCTTCAACTTGATAGGGCACGCATGCGCACAACAACGTGCGCATACTCACAATTGCGTGCACATGCTCAGAGCTAGCAAAAAAAGAGACTTTGCATGTGGTCTGCTGCCGCCAACATCTCCAAAGTCTCCCATTAACATCGATCAAAACTGTTTTCGGTCTTTTGTTTTACTCACTTATGGATAAATACAACATTTTAGGCGGAAATGTTTCCACAGTATGTTTGAACCAGGTCCATCTTTTTACCCTTTAGTTATACATCTGTAAACATTGTCCCTTCTGAGAGAATGTACCTTTAAAGATGGATATACACATATGTAATATCCATCTTATCATATTGCAGTGTTATGATATGGAGATGCGACTTTTCATATTTTAATCTGAAATCAATTTTTTTTGTCCACAATTCTGAATGTTTTCCCCTTTAATATCGTACTTTAAATGTTTTGAATCGTACAATCTATTTTCAAATCTCCTTTGATGATATTCACTTATCTTCTGCAGCACTGCCTTGAATCGTGCTGTGTGTCTTCTACATGTAAATGACTATCTAGCTATTATAACACACAGTCATTTTCATTTTCTTTGTTATTTGCGATTCACATCTCTGGTGAATTTTGAATAGATTAGGGGAGTTAACATTATGCAATGACCATTTTGCCATGTTGAGTATTAAATCATAAAATAATGAAAAGCCAAAATGGGCAATGCGGTAAAAGCATCAAGCAATTTAATTTAAACAGAAAATGTGCATACCTGTGTGTATAAAGTGAAATGTTAGCTGTATAAAAAGTTAGTCATAAGTTCCCCTTGTTTCGAGTTTTTTTTAATCAGCAAAATAAGCATGTGGATTGGTTTGCAGAAACACCATGTAAGAATCGTTCATACTTTCATAGTTTCGTACTTCTATTTCGTTTGAGAAGTGCTATGTAAGAATCGTTCATACTTTCGTACTTCTATTTCATTCACACTTCTCAAACGATATAGAAGTGCGAAAGTATGAGCGATTCTTACATGGTGTTTCCACAGACCGATCCACATACCAATTTGTAATCTTTCTAACAAATTAAGCCTTCCTCAATTTAATCTCAGATGGTATCAGATTTCTGTTGCCATCATAACTCATTGGAACATCACGAGAGAGTATCGCTTTTTAGTTCAGTTCATGTAGCTACAGTATTACTGAACTTGAATTGATGTTGAACAAATATTGTACACTATTGAATAGAGAAACGTCTATTATCATTGCAATATTAGAATGTTCATATGTGGCCGGTTTGGCTAATTGATTCATGAGGTTTTGTCCTTCCGTTTCATTTCCTGATGCAAAATGGCAGCATTGGTTATTCGTTGTTGTTTGATTACCATGGCATTACTCACTGTATTTTATGGCAGTTGTGTTCACATTATTGTAACATACGAATGGGTCATTCCATAAGAACTCAACCATAAGTCCCATGGTGACCACCTCAGATTTGGCTCATAATTTTTTTTATGAGAACATCTACATGGAAAATGAACACATGGAAAATTTTAGGCTTCAACTTGCAACGGTTTTTGAGATACGCACTCCCAAAAATTATGGCCACTGCCACTTTTTTCACACGCGAACAGAAAAAGTCAATTTGGGAGGGATTTTTCAGGTCAGTTTCCTAAAAAACGAATTGGAATTACAGGTTGAATTTGGGTATCCTAGGCATTTTGCACCCAGAGATTCAGAATCTGCCATCAGAAATGGCCTATCTTATATAGTTTCAGAGTATTTGGCCCCTGAATTTTGAAATTTATCAAAATCGGAAGTCACAAATTCAATTTTCAAGGGCCCGAATTGCCCAAGATGCCATTACAGAAGCATTAATTTAGAAGTTAGGAGCCCTTGAAAAGGGTCCAGGCTGAAAACGGGCAACGTTTTTGCCAATATTCAGCTGACAAATTCATTCTGAGGGCAATTACCCATGGTAATGAAATTGTTTCCACTTTAATCTATACATCTGAAATTCATTTGATCAACATTTCAGAGTGTTTTTTTTTACTTCCTTCACTGTTTAATGGAAACTCCATGAAAGCCCTTGGCAGATCTCCATGGAAAAATGGAAAGCGTCACAGAATGCCTGCATGGAAATCCTCTTGGACGTAAACTTCATGAAGAATAAATCATAAAAGAAAAAATCCCTTTATGGTCAATCCTTGCTCATGATATGATGATGTGTCATTCCCATTTTCTTTTTTTTTTCTTATCTCATTTCATTCATAAACTTCATATACACAACTAGGGCTGTAAGTTTGCGAATAATTTTGTAGCCGGTTACCCGTCTGTTTTTCGGTTACGGTTACGATTACCCATATAACAAAGAAAACAAAGAAAAACAAAGAAATAGTAAGTTTGGGTCTTTTAGGAACTTGGTTGACAACATTCTTTTGTCACAACATTTGGCAGTGGTAGACATAGCAAAATGTCTGGCCTTTGCTTTGCATAAACCTGCTGGTCCAATTTTCAAAAGATCATTGACATTTTTTCTTTGTGAACTCCAGAAGTGTCTATGTTTCAAAAAGAAGAGGCCATTAAAAAGATACTTTTCAATTAACCTTACTGGGAAAATGTACCCGGTTACCCTTTTGAACGGTCGGTTAACCGGATACAAACTGCAGCCTTATACACAGCTCTCTCTATCAATGTGCTCATGAAAAAGATTCGGGCACATTGTCTGTTTCCATAATGCCGGGATGATATGGCAAATATTCCTTCATTTCAGTCTATTTATCCGTCAAGCGGTAACCATTGTGCGTCATTGTCTGTCTTGTGTCTTCTACAGATATTGCAATCAGTACCAGTAGCTTGGTCAGATCCAGTTCCACGGACGACCTAAACGGCGCTGAGAATTCTAACCTGTCTTCCAGACAATGTAAGTCCGTCCGTTTTAGATGTGGTTTTTTGTTTACTTGGCCTACCCTGGCCAAAATCCTTGCAGAGCTGAATATTGACTATCGACTAAATGCATGATCTGCAAAGTGAAAATGCAGGATTGTATTTTTCAATACAAGTAATAAACTGCTCTTCAGCAAAAATAATGACTTCAAATTTATCAAATTCTAAGAGATATAATGGCCTGTGATCTGTGTTGTAGTCGAGTCCCAAAATTTGAGTACCGAGTTTTCCGAGTACACTCAGTGCCGAGAACAGGCTGAGTCCGAGTACTTTTTAATCAAGTCCTAGCCTTGGCCAAAAAAACCAAGTTAGAGTTTTTCAGAGTCCGAGTATGGGCCAAGTTCTAATACAAAGACATCGAGTACATCCCGAGTACATTTTTAAACTAGAACATTGCGCCATACACCTATTATAAGAATTTGACGCATTCATTAGAAAATGTGGTGTGTGATAAATTATGCAAAATGCTGCTCATGTAAAGAAGGTTGCAATTTATTTCGCTAGTATTTTTGTAGTGTTCCATAGGAATGAGACGATACAAAAATGTGCTCTAGGGATATTGAAGTTTATTATCGAAACATTTATATAAAAACATCTGAATTTTCCTTCAAGTACTTGCAACTGGGCTCAAGCTCACTGAGTACAATTTGGCGAGTTCAGGGACGAGTCCGAGTACGAAATTACGAGTACGGGCCGAGTACTTAGTGGTACTCGAGTTGTACTCGAGGTGAGTACTCCAACACTGCCTGTTACACATTTCGATCCTAGCAGGATCTTGATCGAAGGCTAAACGCGTCAGGCCCTCCTAACTTCAAGCATTGTATTTTACAGACGGAACACCTGCCATATCATATTTTCACATGGATAGTTTTTTAACCCAATTTTGTATTCAGTATGCAGCTTCTTGCATTTCAAACTTGCTGAATGTCCTTCTGTAAAATCCATTTTATTTTTCATGAGCCAAATTTAAAGGGAGCATAGGCCTATACATGTACAGTAGGATTTGCAAAGATGTGCGTTTTGGCTAAATTTGGTACTTAAACAGAAGTGAAGGTCTTATACTTCCTAACTGACGTTGTTTCATGTACCTTTTTATGCTTTGTTCATCTGGATAGCAGAAATACGGCCGAAATGATCTTGCCCCCCTCCGAATCCTTCACGGTTACACCACGCTTTCGAAATGCTTCTAAATCGTTCGGACATACAATCTTTTTAAAATACACTAAATCTTGATTTCCTTGAAAAACCCCAGCATCTGATGAACCAAGATTTCCCATGGTGACTGTTTGCAATGTTTATGAACTGTTGAGTCCATTTTCTGTCTCAAACTCAATAATTTGTTTTTGGAGGCCTTGCAAATTCTGTACGCTACCTTTTAAGCCTGGTTATGTATAAGTAAAT
Organism: Astropecten irregularis; assembly: GCA_963971285.1. Taxonomy (NCBI): domain Eukaryota; kingdom Metazoa; phylum Echinodermata; class Asteroidea; order Paxillosida; family Astropectinidae; genus Astropecten; species Astropecten irregularis. The sequence continues at coordinate 5,601,281 of OZ020255.1, forward strand.
ATTCAACATGGCAATTTTGTCTCAACATGAGGTGAAAAAACAAGAAGATATAATGATAGAGAGAAAAAAGTGATGAATATTCCATGTTTCCTTCGCCATGTATAAGTATCGCAATGGATTATAAATGGAGTGACTGGGCTGTATTAAGCAAGCCTGCTTATTTCCTATCAGAGGTTACAAAAGTCCTCGCCCTTCAAAAGTCATCCTTGATAACAATGCCTGCATGAATAACTAGACCTTGTTAAAGGTAGTATCATACTTTGGTAGCATACCAAAACAGAAATATTCACAGATTTACCTATATAACTTATGGGTATTAAAAGATGGTGATGGTAGAAACATACCGTTAAAATTGTTCTGCCTGAAATGCTGTATTTATCCAGAAAAGAGTAAAAACCAATGACCAAAATAATTTTGTATCTTTTAAAGATCAAAAATAAAAGAGAAGAGACTTAAGGAAATACTGTGGGCGTTTTTCACTGTTTTCTCACAAAAGTGGGCACCGTATGGGACTGAAATTTTCACAGATAACTGTTACTGTATCTGCCTTGATATTTTTGCCCATGAATCTGTATTTCTTTGACAAAAAAACCAAAGTATGAAATTACCTTTAATGTGCCTATCCATTGAGAATACTGTAGTGCTCAAAGAACCCGACACTACGCGTAATAGGCAATTATAACAAGGATAAGTGCTCTCAGTATGATTAATTTATACTGAATCGTCTGGAATTATCTTTTCCTTTGTGAGCGTTGTATCTCCAGAAAGGAACTTAAAATCATTAGTTCAACTATCAGTAGATAATGCATATAATGGGACAAGTAGCTTTGTATAGTGGGAGGCACATTAATAATGTCATGTTAATAGCCGTGCATATCATGAATATCTACTTTTGGAAGAGAGTTAGTTCTGAAAGAACTGATGGAGAAGGCAGACTTAAAGCGTTTTCGAAACGGAGGCTCAGGCTCCGTTTCAGGCTCAGGCTCCATTTCGTGAATCCATTCCAAAACAACGGGCATCGAAATAGAGACTTTTGGCTGCGGTTCTGAAGTAGATTCTCTAGTTTGAAAAGGAAAACAGAGTTTCAGCTTCAATGAAAAACCACAACCTATATTTTCAGCATATGGATGTCAGAGCTGGAGCCTGAGCCTAGGCCTCAGAGCTAATCTCCTGTGTACAGTGTACTAGGGCTGTAAGTTTACGAATAATTTTGTAACAGGTTACCTGTCTGTTTTTCGGTTACAGTTACGATTACCCGTATAACAAAGAAAAACAAAGAAATAGTAAGTTTGGGTCTTTTAGGAACTTGGTTGACAACTTTCTTTTGTCACAACATTTGGCAGTGGTAGACATAGCAAAATGTTTGGCCTTTGCTTTGCATAAGCCTGTTGGTCCAATTTTCAGAAGATCATTGAAATGTTTTCTTTGTGAACTCTAGAAGTGTCTGTGTTTCAAAAAGAAGAGGCCATTAAAAACGTACTTTTCGATTAACCTATAAACTGGGAAAATGAAAATGTACCCGGGTACCCTTATGAACGGTCGGTTAACCTGTTAATCGGATACAAACTGCAGCCTTACTTGAAACCATTACCGGTAATACACCTATTAGTAGATAAGGGGACAAGTGCCTTTGTTTAGTGGGAGGCACATTAATAATATAATGTTAGCCGTGCATATTATGAATATATCTACTTTTTGGAAGAGAGTTGGTACTGAGGGTGAAGACTTGATATTTGTCAGAATTTATCTCCTTTCTTCAGTGTACATTGAACAGCCAGAGCAATAACACAAGTCGTGTAATTCATAGATTGTACAAATGTACAAAGCCTACATTTGTACAAATGTTTTTTACAAATATTACAAATAACAAATATCTAGAAAGCCTACTTACCCTACATTGAATTTTCATTGCGACAATTTCAAGTTTTTTGGAGAGTATCATTTGTTTAACATGTTGTTTCTGAAAAAGATAAAAACATTTAATACATATGTACATATCCACCTTACTTGATGGCAAATGTTGCCAATATGAGTGTGTACTGGTATAATGACTATAATACTGTATGTTGAAGGTAGTATCATGCTTTGATTCATGGGCAAAAATATCAAGACAGATACAGTAACAGTCATCTGTGAAAATTTCAGTCCCATACGGTGCCCACTTTTTGAAAATTTAAAAATATTGTGGGCGTTTTTCACAGTTTTCTCAAAACATGGGTACCGTATGGGACTGGGAATTTCACAGATGACTGTTAGTGTATCTTCCTTGATATTTTTGCCCATGAATTTGCATGATTCATGTGGAAAAGCAGAGTCTTTATAAACAAAAACCAAGATAATTGACTATTAGGGACACCACCAACATACATGTAGGGCTGGATAGCTCAGTTGGTAGACAGGGATGAGATTTCTCAGATTAAAATCTGATAATTTCAGATTTTTTTGTTTTTGATTTCAGTTTTTTGTCCTCACAGGCTGTGTACAAAAGTATAGGAAATTTTCAGATTTCAGACTTTTTATGCTCCATGTCAGTTGTTTTCAGACATTTTTATCATTGGTCAATCTCATCCCCGTTGATGAGATTTCAGTTGTGTTTTGAAGCTGTCCAAGGATGTTATTTGATGGATTGTAGCTGGGAGTTTATTCCAAATGACAGGTGCTGCCTTGGCGAAGGCACGCTGACCATAGCGGATTGTTCTAGTTCTTGGTTCTACTAGCAAGTATGAGCCTGAAGTCCTGTTTACTTCAGAAATGCCGTCATCCTCTTTAAGGAAATGCATCAAGTACCAATTTCAGTCACCACAATTCAAATCAAACATATTCTGAACATTACTCTCTGGTGTCAATTTTCTCAGGTTAGTTTTTTTGTAAGGTATTCAGAAGGTCACCTGTTCGAATCCCGCTCCGGTCAATTTTTCTTTGTTCACCTTTCAATGACTTAAACAATTTTTTTGTTACACTCCAGTGACGGCAGATGAGAGGAAGGACATTGGGCCTTCCCTTGGCCTCAAGAAGAACAGCTCCCTGGAAAGTCTCCAAGCTGCCGTGGCAGAGGTCACTACCCATAATGACCTACTGTCCCGACCTAGGGCAAAGGTCGTGAGAGGTCGCGGCTGTAATGAGAGCTTCAGGGCAGCAGTGGATCGGTCTTATGATCAGCCGCTCAACGGGATCGGCATGAATTCTACCTCCATGGATTCAGGTAAAGCATTTACTTTGCAGTAGAAATAAGAGCAAATGGACAATGCAGTCCCCCTGTATTCGGAGAACTGAATACATACCAAAATACATACCATCATTGCTAATGTTGTTTTCATTACATTCAGCAATGTCTTTTAATGTTTATGAAACGTTGTGTACAAATTGGGTAAAATATGTGGTAATTTTTTTTTTTGCCTTGCTTTGATGGCTCGCCATACTTTCCGCCATGCTGGTTGGCAAAACCTCGGTCTGTGACTTTGCAAAAGAAAGGTCTAGATACCTTTAAGAGAACTAGGGATGAGATTTCTCAGATTAAAATCTTATTTCAGATTTTTTTTTTGGGGGGATTTCAGATTTTTCCCCTCACAGGCTGTGTACAATTATAGGAGATTTTCAGATTTCAGACTTTTTATGCTCCCTGTCAGCTGTTTTCAGACATTTTTTCATTGGTCAATCTCATCCCTGGAGAATTGTTTTTTATAATTACGTATGTAAAACGTGTTCTCTTTGAAAGTTGCTATTTCAGTCTATTTTAATTTGAATGCAATTGTTTCTGTAGATAAATGGGCCCGTTTTTTAATTTTATTTTCTGTCACTACAGTGAAGGAACATAGGGAGAATGGTCATACTCCCATGCGGGATGACCGGTCAGCCCGTGATGACCACTCATCGGTCAGCAGCCACGATCCGGTCATTATGTCTCGGACCAGCAGCTCCAAGAAGACTAAGAAGAAGGAGAAAGAGAAAGACAAGAAGAAGAGCGGAGGTTTCAGAGGATTTGGCTCCATGTTCGGGTAAGAAGACCCTGGTAGTCTCTAGTCAGTGATGGTGTTATGTTATGGGTCATTCCTCCAGGTTGGGACACAGCTGATGGACCCTTCCGGCCTGTAACCAATGGGAGACTTTTGGAGAGTCGGTCTTGAGTCAACAGCGCACGCGCAAACCATGCTTGCGCAATGGTGAGCATGCACGTGTTGTATTGCGTGCGTGTGCGCTGTTGACTCAAGACCGACTCTCCGGGGCTGCGTTCGAGCGGTTACCCGGTAACACGAGTGTGATGCGCGCGCAATATCTGGAGAGTATACTCTCGCTGACCTGAGTGTCGTACTCCAGCCGTTCGAGCGCTCAGGAGTATACTCGTGTTAACACGAGTAGCTCGCTCGAACGCAGCCCAAAAGTCTCCCATTGAGTTGTTGTCATCAGGTGCGATTCTAGATCCACTTTTTTTAAGAAGAAGAAGGGGGGGCTAGACTATGTGATAGACGCACTCTCCATACAGCGCAGTGAGCATCTATCACACGCGTGCAGATTTCCTGATTAATTATGCAAACCAACCCAGCACTGACGGCTCTAAGTTTTTCTAATATCGTACCGTATGGCGAGCGCATCTATCACGTAGATAGCTGCTGCCACGCGGACGTGCGAAATTGACTAATCAACAACCTCCGTCACGATCCTGACGGAAATATTCTCAAAGCAGATCTGTTTGGCTGATGTGCCGGGTTGCATAAAATTCGATCAAAAATAAAAGAGAAAAGACTAATAAGAAATACTGTGGTCGTTTTTCACTGTTTTCTCAAAAAGTGGGCACTGATGGGACTGAAATTTTCACAGATGACTGTTGCTGTATCTGTCTTGATATTTTTGCACATGAATCTGTATTTCTTGGATAAAAACCAAAGTTAGTGTTACCTTAAAATTCTACATGGTGATAGCCAAGACATGGTTGTATGAATCTTGAATCTTGAAGTGATAATCAGTTTAATTTTAACATAATGGTTCCCGACACAGTGTTGCGTTTTTTTGGGAGACACACTGTACATGTACTGACTGCACAATAGCGCTCCGCACTAATGACGTCACAAAATCCCCGGATGTCAGACAAACATTGTCTCACACACGTAGTGTACATGCACGCGAACACCCACACATTTGCATGGTTGCAATGTTTGTCTGAGATCCGGCGCTATTTTTAGCGCAAGTACGGAGCGCTATTTGATAGGCAGTTATAAATCGAATGTGTTTGGAGAAGGCTTTAACCCGTCCAGTGCTATTGTCTGTTTGGCGTTTGGCCAGCGGATCGACGATCGTATTGAATTTGTGGCCAAATGTCCATTTCTTGCAGCCATATCGATTGTCCTGCCAAACCAATTAGCGTTAATTGCTCGGTAAATTGCACCACCGCTAATCTGTTTACCTTGAACTGCCTGAGAAATGATGGCTCAATCTTCCTACGCTCACAACGATAACAATTAATGCGGCCTTGGTCGCGAAGGCCTAATAAATGATATAGAGAGAATTAACAGACTCATTTGTGGGAGAGAGTGGTCTGAGTTGATGGCACTCCAGATGTTATTACGCAGTTTACAAAGGTACTCATGCGTGTCATATGTCAGTATTGATTATGCAGTCATTAGTTATCTGTGGCTTAAAATGCTAGAGCTTACCATAAGAGGATATAGACATGTTAATGCATTAATGCTGTTTGTAGCCCTCAACTATACAGTAATTCCCTATTATCATTTTTTTATTGAAAACACTTTGTTTAAGTGTCTTTCCACTGTTTTCTTTAATTTGCTTCAATTCAGGTGCACTCGGTTAAAAGCTGATGCAAAAGTGTTATGCACTAAATTTAAATTTGATATACTGTATTATCACGATACACACATATGCCTCTGAATATTATCACAAAGCTTATTACAGTACATGAAATTAATGTTCAACCAAGCTTAATAGTATGAGTAATACAACATGAAGAGTAGCACAACATGATCAACATCCAGTTATAAACATCGTCATGTTTGTGAAACAAAATGCAATTTTTTTCACTGTGCGTTGGTTCTCTCCTATGCTACGAGGGTTTTTCTCTGGGTTCTCCGGTTTTCCTCCCACAAAAATCAAACACAAGGACACCGTGGACGTAAACTCTATAAAGTGTCAGTCTATTCTAGTAAAATCGATTGCTGCACGTTTTTGTAGTGATTGCCATAATGTTACAAGTGCTTGTACACATACATACACATGTTCTTGAACTTGACGTATACAACAGATCGATCGAGCATGCGTGGTTTGACAGACGTAAAAAAAAAATTGTCTTTTTTCTTTTTGTAATAGTTGTTCCAGTTCTTTGAAGAAACAAATGAGAAACTGTGACTTAACTGTTGTCTATCTTTCTGTTTTTCTGATAGGATTGGCAAAAATCGTAAGCCTGATCGGGACAGCAAGCCTAATGAGGACGACAGGACAAGGAGTACGTCACTGTCCGATGAGAAATCCAAGGAAGACATCGAGAAATACAAGGAGCAACAAGAAGAGCAGAAGTAAGTGGGGATGACAGGATGGAACCAATTTTTATGCAAGAGTGGCTTTGGACCATGATTAACTTGACATTCATTGTTAATGAACTTGGCATTTGTGTCACTGTGTTGATCTGTTGCTGACTGTGGAAACCTTGAGAGAAGAGAAATGACGTTAAAGTTTGACTAATGGCTGTTCGTGTTGAACACATTACACATTTAAAGGGTTCCTGCAGTGTTTTTTTTTCAGTCATGTTATTTTATTGCCTTCATACAGAGAATATACTGACAGATAACGAATGGCAAGTCTTATTTTGGATTCAAGCCAGAATTTGGTTTTCATTTGAATGGCTTTGCAAAACAGGGGATTTTCACGCATACCCATGTAGGGAACCAACTGCAAAAATATAATGAACAAACTTAAAAAATGAAGAGGCAAACTTGCCCCACAGAAATGGTTTGGCGAAAAAATTACACCACCGGTTGAGTGAAAGGAACATATTCAGCACAATAAAACCCATTGAGGAGGAAAAGGTCTGTCGGAAAACCTATAAAACAACCCCAACTTTTCGTGCACAAATCAATTGGGTTACTGCTCTCAGTTACCCAGATGACATCACAGTTTTGCTCATGAATATGGAAATTCTAATTAGCATACAAACCAAAACACCTGTTGTTAACCCTGAAACAGTGTGAGGAAGTCGGTAAAATCACAGGCCCCATAAAAACAGTTGATTTTTGGCACATGTTCAAGCCATAATATTCCTATTGCAGAGACCCTTTAAATCATTCTCAGAAGATTAGGATGGGGGACAGAATTTGTAACATGTTGAAGCTGCTATATAGGCAGATAGCGCTGCTTCTTATCCCTAATAAATCTGATTAAAACAAGTGCACATAGAAGTTTGAAAGCTTAGAGAATTAAAGTCGTAGTTGCATGCCTGAGGTTAAGACAGACAGACAGTGTGAACATGAACTTCATTGAGAAACAATCTTCGTCTTATTTTCCTCTCCATCTCAGCTCCCGCATCCAAGATGAGGTTCGCAAGCTCCGGGAGCAGCAGTCGCTGAAGCGGCACAAGGAGGAGAGCCAGGAGGCTCGCAATAAGGCTGAGAGGATGCAGGAACTACGGCAGAAGTACCAGAGGGACCATCGGGAGAGGCAAGGGCGGTACGTGGACGACGATGATGAGGAGGATGAGATGGAGAATGGTGATACTGGAAGCGGTGATAAGGAGGATGAAGGATATGCAGATGGATCACCTACCTCACCCAGGGTAAGCAAATCATCGATCCCTAGGCACCTTCTCAAAATTCCTATCGGTTCAGTATCGGAGAAATTTGCCCAACCACAACATTCTCCATCGGATAACTGTCATAAATGTTTACTGAAGACTGAAGTGTTCTCTTTTCTCCGATAAATATCTGAATTCTTCCGATGAAACCTGCAAGTGGTCAGCCAGTAGTTTGTTTACTTTTTGTCAGTGGAGTAGCAACTCCCCATTTGCTTTCTCTGTAAGAACAAGGCTGCAAATTGGCCTGGCTTATCAGTAACAACAGCTGTCAGATATCACTGGTCAATTGCCACTTTAGAATTTAACAGGTCTGCCTGGGCAGTCAACTGTTAAATCCTGTTAACAGAATAAACCATCTACTCAAGCCCACCAGAACATTCCTCTGATGACCAGTGTAGAAAGCTATAGGATCATTTCCACCAAATAACTGCGTATCAGATGTTTTTATCCAACACTCAACCGATAGGAATTTGGAGAAGGTGCCTTAACTAGAGAGAAGTAAATACTCAGAAGAAAATACAATGTAATAGCAATACAATGTAATAAATAAAAGGATATTCACAAAGAGCTTTGGCAATGCATCCATCATTTTTTATAGCAAATTTGAACGATTGATTTCATGTTGATTTGGAAAAGTAATCCCCAGAAAATGGTATGATACTGCTGATGCTGCATTGACTTCTCTAAAATTGTTTGGTGAACTCACCCATGTATGTTGGTCCCACCACACATAGTGCTATATTTACAAAGTTTGATTTTGATTTACAATTGATACTTATAGAGTCCTCGGGATCGTCCGTATTCACCCCACCGAGAGATGGCTGGAAGAAATGCCCCTGAGTATCGGGAACGTGACCAGGAACGTTGGGAAAGACAGAGTGAGGGTCACCCTCGGAGAGGCTCTCACACTCAGGACGATAGCAGGTGGGGTGAGAGACGAGATGAGCATCGCTACGGCAGCAGGGAGGACAGGCACGATGACGGGAGAACCAATGATCCAGATAGCAGGCATCGCTACGGTAGACTCAGCGTTCCTCCTCACGTGGAGTCACGGAGCCGAGGTGAGCCTCGTGGGAATCCAGACAAGAATCGGGAGACCCGCACCAGCGCTGAGGTTCATGCAGAGCCTCAGTACGCATCAGTAGTCCGCAAACCACGCCCGGACAAGAACATTGATCCTTCCACTTCAAACGACCGGCGCGGAGAAAGGACTCTTGATCGAGCAAAATACGAAAGGGTCCGTGATGAGAATCCCTATGCATCTGTTGAGAGCCGGGACCCACCAGAACGCACTTTGCCCAAACGCTCGCCGGAGAAATTATACGAGAGTGTTGATGAGAAGAAGTGGGATCGTCCCCGCGAAGATAGGAACAGAGAGGATTTGTTCAGGGACGAGAAAAACCGAGAGGAACGGTATCGGGATGATAAGTACCCGGAGGATAGGCCTCGTGACAAGAGGCACCATGAGGACGACCGGCTTCGTGATAGGCGGTATCATGAACGTAATGACCGATACCCAGAAGACAGGTCTCGCAACGAAAGACACCTCGAAGATCGGTATCGTGACAACCGCTACAATGACAGACCGGACGGCCGGAGAGTCGAGCGAAGAGACAGGAGGGAGGACAGACACGAAACAGAGACTTTCAAAAAGCACAACGATCCCGACAAGCTGAGAAACGGTGATGACCACCGCAAGCGTCGGGAAAGCGAAACCTTGAGCCACAAGGGAAGCGATGCTGGCAAAGGTAAAGAGACACTGAAGCGCAAAGACAGTGACAAAAACAGCAAGGACAAGAAAGCCGATAAGTCCAAGACGAAAGAGATCGACAAGAAGGAGAAGGAACCAGAGGAGTCCAAACTGACAAGACGGAAGAGCGACAAAGATAAGAAGAAAGAGAAGAAGGAGGAGAAAGAGAAGGAAAAGGAGAAAGAGAAGGAAAAGGAGAGCAAGAAAAAGGATAAAGCCAAGACCAAGGGTAAGGAGGAGAAAGCCCTCGTAGAGGAGGAGAAACCAGAGGAGAGGAACGGTGAGGTGAGGCGCGACCGGAGAGAAGACCCCTATGGCAACACGAGGCGGGATACCAGGCATCACGAGGACAGGCGGGGAGACACAGTGGACAGGAGACACCGTGGGGAGCGGGGAACCGGTGACGGAAGGGACCATCGAAGGGAGGAGGGGTATCATGACGGAAGACGGGATGGAAGGGATAGACATCGAAGCCCTCCGCCAAGTGACAAGTATGGCTATGGAAGTTTGGGCAGGTAAGACAAGAGACGTGTAGCATATTGCCTGCATTGAGAAAGACCAATCCAGTTTATAGCCCCATGAACAGCATATATAGTGTGGTTTCGTATCCAGTGCGATACACGTTGGTTGCCATGACACATGACACTTGGGTTGCACATAACATTATTCACAGTGTGAAATTAACTATGCATATCATGCGCAAGACGGCAAAGAATGGTGGCACAGGAGGAACATCACACATCACAAATATCTGGCCACATTCACATCATATTTGTGAATGTTTGATACATCGTACATCACAAATTCACAAATATCTGGGCAGTTTTTGTTTATGCGATGCTTGCACATATATATGCATTATCGATGTATAACGATACATTGTACATTTTATCTTTTAAAAGATAAAAGACAAAATAAAAGAGAAAAGACTTAACAAATACTGTGGCCGTTTTTCGCTGTTTTCTCAAAAATGGGCAACGTATGGGACTGAAATTTTCACAGATTACTTTTACTGTATCTTCCTTGATATTTTTGCCCACGAATCTTTATTTCTTTCACAAAAACCAAAGTATGATACTACCTTTAAACAGCGGTAAACTGTCGCGAAAAGCGCAAAAACAGTATGCAGTTATTAGTGGTTGCAATTCGCCCATAATGTCATATGTCATGACGGCTACAAAAATGCGTAAGGACACTATTGGTAATGGACATGTGTTCCTCTCTAATGCCACATGGCACTTTCCAGTCAAATGCTTCATAAATGCGCGCACTCTTTTCAGGATTTATTGAATGCCTGTTGAACCTATACCACACTGTGGTCCGTGAGAAGGACCTGGGGCCAATTTCATAGAGTTGGTTAAGCACAGCATGAAAAATTTTCCTTGATCTTACAGGATTGCCAACCAAATTTCTTGTGATGTTTACTGCTTTTGACTTGTATTCGGCCATATTTTGCTTAGCATAACATTCACAAGGAGTTTTGGCTGTCATACTGATTTTGTTTACCAAGGTTTTTGGTGCTTAAGCAAATTTTGGTGCTTGAACAGCTTTGTGAAACTTATTAAACTTTATGAAAAATGCCCAGTTTTTCTCCTTTAGTCCTTATGTTTACAATAAAGAGATATAGTAGTTTCGTGTCATTTAGGAATGAACAAAACTTTGAATATGTGGATCGGTTTGCGGAAACACCATGTAAGAATCGTTTGTACTTTCGCATTTCTATTTCGGTCGCACTTCTCGTAAGGTCTCAACGTTTCGACTAGCCCACTCTAGAACGCAGGAACAATTCTATGGTGTTTCCGCAAACCGATCCACATACATGTACCAATTGTCACCATGCAAAGCCTCAAATCTTTCTTGAAAACTTTAAATGGTGATGGTATCTTCATGCATTTATCCTGCCACAGACCAGCACGCCGGCGACCAGCCAATGACCCAAACCACCAGCAGCACAGGGGACCAAGAGAGAGTGGGTACCAGTCAGACCACGATCGCCATCGCCCTGAAAACCATTACGACAGCAACCACTATCCCTCATCCTCCTCTTCCTCCAACCACAAAGGCTACGCCAACGGCCCCACGACCGGTTACCATCAAGAGGAGTACCGGCGCCCTCGCATCACATCTTCCCAGACCATCGACCATCCCCGCGATGGCTTTCGTGAGGACTACGCGTCTCTCAAGAACCGGAATCCGTCCGAACGGCCCATGCGCTACTCAGAATCCGGGCTGGACTACGACGCCTACGATGCAGCCAGAGTCTAAATCAAATCCGACCTCTGAACCTTGGCGGTATGATACGGGACCAAGTGATGTGGTACGTGTATCTTCCTTTGTGCTTTCCGTTGGAACTCTTTTTTCGAGAAATACCAGCTTAGTTTTTTGGTTTCCCATCAAGTCTTTGCATAGTGAATGATCTTCCAATTTGCCGAGTGCATGTACAGTATTAAAATGTATTACCATGAACAACAAGCCTGTTGGAAAAGCCGGTTAATTTCATAAAATTTGTTAAAGAATACACCGATCCAGTAGGTCACGCCCACCATAGCAATGTCCAAGCAACAACGCACACAATGTGTCACGATCGCCACACGTGACAAATTGCATACCCTCAACCACCGAAAGCACTTCTCTCCGTTTGACTTTGGTTTTGCAAAAGGTCAAAAATGTACATTTCCTCTCAGCCAGGGCATCGAGAGTCAGACTTACAAAGAGAATATAAACACCGCTTGACCATGGTTAAGAATAAAACTCAGATTTGTAAAAGAATTGCCTTGTACATAAAAAACAAAAGTAAACTCAACGAAAAGTGTGTAGTTTTAAAGAATACAAAATGTAAAACATTTTGTCGGACAAAATGGTGGCAGTTTGTCGGACCTTAAATAATGCGCTGTGATTGGTCAATTTGTCAAGGGGCGTGGCCTACTGGATCGCTGTATTATGCTTCTTAAAGGAAGGATTAACTTATGTAGTTGCAACTGCAACACAACATGAAGAGGAAAAACAGGCTTTACTTGTATTGCAACACCTGCATGTGTCGGGTTTAAAATTCAAACTTGCTATAAACTGTGTTGTTCTTTTTGGTTTTACTCACAATCGCCACCACACCTATATACTCCCACTATAACTTGTGCACACTTAAATAGAGAGCTTATATCTGAACATGATGCAAGTCACTTCACAATACAATTACAATGCACTCCTATATATTTTGTATATAAACACACAGTGCATGCAAATCTATGGACATTTTTATAATCTGCAATGTCAGAATGAGATAGATTTTAGAAACAGCACTCAAGTATTTTCATGGGACAGGCCAACATTGTCAAAATATGAGGGATATATTTTCACACATAAAAATCCATTCCTCCATATTTATACATACCTACATACTCAAATATGTATATAAACAAGTGTTGGATTTGATCATTTCTTCGTTTTCACCTGTAACTTTGAAAATTTCCAAGTTAGAGTCTGATTTCACAAAAGCCCACGGTTTGCACTTTAAAAACTTAAAACTTCTTCATTTGCGATGTGATTTATGCCTCATTTTCACAGACAGAATCACATTTTTAAAATGACTAATGTGCCTTGAATCAATTGCCAGAATAATAGCAAGAAATAACATTGAAAAAACAACCATTGTAAAACCAGATTGCCTTTATAAATCGCGTCGGCGATGGAACGGAAATAGAGAAGAACCATATGCAACAAACAGGTGTTTTTATGGAGTTAGTAGACACATTAAACGTGCATAATAGGTTAATAGTGCTTGCTTACTTGAATAGTGTCATCCCCCAAATGACATCAAATGCATTAATGGGAGACTTTTGGAGCGGGCTGTCGATAGAGGGCAGCAAACTACCGTTCTCCTGAAAACTTGTGTACATGCTTTAAGTACGGAGATTGTCCAAAAACTCTCCAAAAGACACAGGAAAATGCATTGAACAATAAATTCAGGACGTTTACAATTAACTTTTAGCTTCACATTGCCGCCCATCCCAATTTTAATGCCCGAAAACACAATGCAAGGTGAAATTCTTATTTGGCAAGGAATAATGTGCTAGGTTTCACTTGCCAAAGTAAAAACTTTGTGCACAAAACAATATGATCAATTGTAACTCGCCCTTTTGATGGCCAATCTCCACAGATTCTGCATTTGTTTGTTCTTAGGGAACTCATGTCCTCCTCTGCCACCACAACCGGGCACGGCACAGTATGTACCCGGCATTTTCATGCGCTTGTTGTGTTTACGACGAATATTCATGCACAAAACAACACGACACACGTTTCCCACTTTCCTGTTAATGGCGCCCTCTTGAGGTTAACAATGGTAAGTCCAAAGTCTCCCATTGTGTACAGTTTATACAGTATGTACTTGGGGTTTGGCTAAAAATCAAAGTACTAACATGCAAGGCAGGGGCCAATTTCATAAAACTGTTAAGCACAAAAATTTGCTTAGCACAAAAATGTCTCACCCAATAAATCAAACCACCATTGAAAATTCCATTTGATATTCATGGTCAGCGAATAACAGCCAAAGAACAGTCACAAGCGATAAACAACACATGGATATTTGGTTGTTAACCCTGTTTTTATTAAGACAGAAATATCATGCTTAGGAAATTTTTTGTGCTTAACAGTTTTATGAAATTGGCCCCTGGTTGTAATTGTGACTCTGTGTAAAAAAAAAAAATACAACAGCAGCCAATTCTTCAAAGCTGGTCCGATCACCTCACATTTATACTTTTGTATATTTTCTGTACAGATCTATTTTACCTTTAATATTCATTTTTTTTTTTTTTCTGTTAAAGTGTAGTACATGTATTTATTTCAACCCAACTAATGCCAAGATATTTGAATAGTAATTTTGATTTTGTTGAGACTCATGCTAAGCTGTGTTTAATGAAAAGTGTATCCAAATGATTTTTGTTTTATGAAATTTCATACAAAGTGATTTATTTCATAGTACTAATGACGGACATTTGTTAAGGCAAGACTTTTCGTACTATTAAGCAAATCTTGTCTTATTGTGCTAAGCAGGTCCATTGCTTTTAAGCCCCGATCTTGATTTCATTTAACTTTACAATCCATGTTGGAGATGAACTATCAAGGGGGTTTACGAAACAGACTTAGACTCAGGCTCGGGCTCTGTCATTCATACGCTAAATTATATACATGTACATGTGTAGGTTGTGGTTTTTCATTGAAGCTGGAGCTCCGTTTTCCTTTTCAAACCAGAGAATCTACGTCCGAAACAGGGGCTTTGGCTCAGGCTCTGGCTCTGTCATCCATATGCTGAAAATATAGGTTGTGGTTTTTCATTGAAGCTGAAGCTCCATTTTCCTTTTCAAACCGGAGATTCAACTTCCGAATTGCAGCCAAAAGTCTCTATTTTGATACCAATTATTTTAGAATGGATTCATGAAATGGAGCCGGAGCCCTAGCCTGAGCCTCAGTTTCGTAAACCCCCTTAGCCTCTTGAGACATGTACTTGAGCTGAGCTTGATAGAATGTGTTGGACATCACACTCAAACTGACAGGTCAAACTCACCGCAAGCTCCAAATTGTCATAGTTGAATGATCCTAGAGCACACAGTCTGCTGCCCTCAATCAATCTTCTTGTAGGATTTGACATCGGTGGCAGCTGTAATTGACCTTCATTATGGAAGTCAAAAGTGTGATGAAAGAATGGAAAAGAAACAGCTGTGGGCATGTGGTTCAGGGGCCGATTTCATTAAGGCTTTGTGATCATCGCTAAGCCCAAATCCATTGCTAAACGGATAATTGCTATGCAAAGTAGCGAGTGATTTTCTGTTTAGCGATGGATTTGGGCTTTACGATGATCGCAAGGCTTTTAGTGAAATCGGACCCAGAACAGCAGAAGGGGTCAACAAGCTACCTTATTTAGACATGTAGCCTTGGGTGCCCTAATCAAATGATGTCATAATGTCTATAAATATCATAAAAATCACATGATTGGCCGTCAAGCTTGTCTACGTTCCTCCATGGCTACGCATATGACATTGTACATTCTTGTGCACTGAAGCGTATTGTTTACAAGTGTTCAATCATTGTGCTTAACGGCCAATCCAAGCTGATGACATCACGTGAATAACCTTCATTGGAAGATTGATCTCTATTAAGTTTGTTCAAAATAACCAGAATCAATTGAATTTACTCTTAAATCAAAACGGCCTTATATTACATATATCTGTACCACACTGCATGAGTCTATGTGTTGTAGTTATAGGTCATTTATTTTGAATTGTACTTGTAAATACATTTAGTTTATGGAATAAGATTGCTTTCTTGTTCAATATTTAAAGTACTTCATTTTGGTTATTTCATGTGCACAGTGCAAAAATCTTTCCTAATCGAAAAAAACTTTTAACGTGATTGAAGATAGATACTGCAGAAAGTGTTGAATCTGACGATGAAATTTTTGTACACCAAACTCATCGTAACTTACTATCAATCATAGGACTTATGATGCGTTGGAACCGTATAGGTGGGATACGATGGGTTATCCTTCGTAAGTCAAGTAACGATCGATCGTAGGGCTTCGTGAAATTGACCCCTGGAGATGTTATGTATGAATGTCTGGATAGGCTTCGGAGAAGAACGATGAAAATTATGGGCAACTAGTTCAATTTACCAAACAACGATTACCATGAAACTAATAGTGACGTTTGTTAGTTTATTAGTTTAGGTGCATGTAGAGTTTTCTCAAGTCAGATTTGTCCACCTTTAATCACAGAATCAGGGTTATTAACTGAAAACAAAAGTTTGTATAACAAATTGTGATGAGGGTTCATCATTACCTACCAGGTTGTCACCCCCTGCTAGCAAAATGTAGGATAAACCTGGGATGAACTGAATGCATATCTGGTGCCTTGTGGAGACCGAGGACAATAGGTTGAATATGTCTCCACAGGGAAATTCTAAAGGTTTATAGGTCTCCACAAGGTTTTCATGAAATTGATATTTGGAATTAACTCAAAAAGGAGGAATTTCCAAGGGTACACCTATCCATCACAATGAGAAGTATTTTGCATAAGTGACGTTTGCTAGAAATTTCAATCCAGAAAAAAGATTCTGGTTCAAATGGGAGCGATTTTAATTCTGCTCTTCGGAGAGTGTTCATTAGTACACAAGAACAAAGCCATGTCTCTGCAAGGAAACAAATTCCGCTATGTGCGTTCATGTGTTGGTAATCACTCCTTCGTGTTTTTGCAGCGAGCCCTCATTTTTCCTTATCAACAGTCTTTCTGCATCTGTGATTTTAGGGATTCAAGCATCATTAAATGTTATTCATTGTCTTTTGATGAAGACGAATTTGACAATTTAATGCAGATTTTTTCAAAGAAGCAAAACCTCAGATGGACAAATTTCTCAGGATATAGCTCGAAACATTCGCCAAATTTTTGAAGGAAAAATAAATCCACCTCCCACCATAGAATATATTAATGGCGTGGAATCGTTTCTCTCTAAGTATGTGTATCTACCTAGAAATACAAGTTGTTATGGAATTTGCATTTATTTTTTATTCACAGTTAAGAACTTGAAAATCACTGATGCCTCTGTTCTAAAGTACTATGCTGTTTTTTTTAAATTGCAAATGCTATGAATTATTCATGTTGTTGTTATTGGGAATTATGAATAACTCAGACTAGAGTTGAAGTTTGTGTAAAGCCAAACGGTGAGGATAATTGTAAGCGCTAAGTGTTTTTTTTCTGCTAGCAAATTAAGTTGTTTATCACTTGAGGCCTTGATGTACTTCTTGCATGCTTAGCAAGTCATGATTTTGAAGTAAACGGCAAGATTAATTCCCTTTGAATAAAAAAAGAAATCTAGCCTGATCTAGGCTTAAGTTAACGATTGTTGTGGAATGAAATTTGAAATGCAGTTTTGCTATTTAAATGACTTCATCTTTCAATATTAATCTTTTGGGTATATTTCATTATCTGTCCTTTATCTAAGCAACTGCACAAAATGGTTTTAACACACCTTGCACATTCCATGAAATAAATGTAAAGTACATGAATAAATAAGTCAAACTTGTTAATGTCTTCAGGACAAAAATATCGAATTTAGAATTTAGATTGAATGCAACACTGGTAGTTATCTTTTTTCATACCATAATGTGCTTCCGCTCAAAGTTTTTTGTACTAATGTTGTGATTTCTGACATTGGAGATTACAAATGTAATTTACTTGATTTTCTTTCTTTTTTTAACAACATGTAAAAAAAAACAAATACACTAATTGTACTATTATTAACATAACAGAGTTTTTTAAAAGAAGATATTTCACAAATTTATGGCAACCGACTGTTATAGGTTGCATTGTATTCGTGTAGTGTATTTTTGGGGGGTTTTGGGAGGGTGCAAAATTGGTTTGATAAAGCAATTCTGGTGAAGACTGTTGTTAATATGTTGCAAGATTGTAATGACTTCGTTCTGATGTTGTTGCATCTTTATTTTGTTGTGACATGAAATTACGGAGTTGGCTCAATATGTTTTGTTATAAATGCTTGGTGTTAGTCAAAAATGGAAACCATTTGTCATTGATTTTTGAGATGCACTGTCTGTGACTGTGAACATTTATGGGTGAGAAAACTCGACACAAATAGTTTAAATTTGATAGCATGTAAGGACTGGTTCTGTGAGCTATGAGCGTTTAACTTACACAAATTTTGGCAATTGCTAAGGCTAGATTCAAACATAAAAAATTGTTCCGTTCATGCATATTCATAGAGCTGCTGTTGAGAGGAATTTGAATAAAAAAAAACACACCAAAAACACAGAAACTGATTTTCATGCCACGCAGTTTTGGCTGGGAACCAGTCAAAAGCAATAAAGATAATATGAGATTCGGCTGGTATCCTAAGAATGCTGCCTGAGATATTTTCTGTGCTAAGCATTTGGTTACAAGCGTTTATAGACGGAACAAGCGTTTTAAGACGTTTATAATACGAATCAAGTTTAACCCCCAAAACGTGGGCAAAGTCACAGACAGTTTATCTATGTCAAGCTTGTTCAGTGTTCAATATTTCACCGATGCGT
Organism: Astropecten irregularis; assembly: GCA_963971285.1. NCBI lineage: Eukaryota > Metazoa > Echinodermata > Asteroidea > Paxillosida > Astropectinidae > Astropecten > Astropecten irregularis. The sequence continues at coordinate 5,619,893 of OZ020255.1, forward strand.
CATATTTATTTTATTTGCGGTGTATAGAGGAACCAGACTAATTTGCCCAGGTGTCTATGTCAGCTAAGCCTGGCTACCAGACATGGCTATAAGTACACATGGCCTTATCATACTATCACGGTCAAATATATCCAACAATTTCCAGCTTTGCTCTGACTTATGCACTAAAATCCTTTTTCTGTGAAGTTCACTTCAAAACAAAATTGCAGCTTTTTAACGATGTTAAATTTTTTCTTTTACTATGCCTTAATAGTTATTCAAAATGCAGATGTGGGGTGGTACCGAAAACACCCACCCCTATCATGGGTATGGCTTAAACCTTATCATTTATATACCTTCGGCCGCCTTTTTCAGTCCTACCAAATCAATTCAAAATGTATGCACCTGTTTAAATTATCAATTAATTAATTATTCATGTAATGCATTTATTATTTTATAACACCAGCTGTTATGTCAAATCTTTCTTTTTGTTGTTGATTATATCATATTAATCCATTGTACTGTAATATTGCCACTTTCTGTTGATTTATTATTATTATTATCTTATTTTTTTTAGAGTGCAGACTTAAACTCAATATTATTTTTTGTCTTTTTTATACTCTCAGTAATCATTAAAAATATGCATTTTTGTTGAAAGTGCAGATACTTGACATTTGTTCATTATTGTGTTTCTTTTGGTGCATGTCTTAAAGGTTGTATCATACTTTAGTAAGAAACCAAAACAGAAATTTTCACAGATTTACGTATAACTTACAGGGTATGAAGATGGTGGTGATTAAACATACCATTGAAATTGTTCCCCCTGAAATGGTGTATTTATCCAGAAATTACATAGAGCTACCATCAATCACACACAGGCTTCATACGTTTGTCTATCGTAAAATCACATAGAGTTTCCCTACGTACATCTACCATCAATCACATAGAGCTACCATCAATCATACACAGGGGGGCACTACTCTATACTGGGGGAACTACCGGAGGAACTACCGGGGGCACTACTCCATACTGGGGGAACTACCGGGGGAACTACCGGAGGAACTACCGGGGGCACTACTCCATACTGGGGGAACTACCGGGGGAACTACCGGGGGCACTACTCCATACTGGGGGAACTACCGGGGGCACTACTCCATACTGGGGGAACTACCGGGGGCACTACTCCATACTGGGGGAACTACTGGGGGAACTACTGGGGGCACTACTCCATACTGGGGGAACTACCGGGGGCAATACCGGGGGGGGGGGGGGGGGCACTACTCCATACTGAGGGAACTACCAGGGGGCACTACTCCATACTGGGGAAACTACCGGGGGCACTACTCCATACTGGGGGAACTACCGGGGGAACTACTCCATACTGGGGGAACTACTGGGGGAACTACCAGGAGGCACTACTCAATACTGGGGGAACTACTGGGGGAACTACCGGGGGGCACTTCTCCATACTGGGGGAACTACCGAGGGAACTACTGGGGGAACTACCAGGGGGCACTACTCCATACTGGGGGAACTACCGGGGGAACTACCGGGGGCACAACTCCATACTGGGGGAACTACTGGGGGAACTACCGGGGGCACTACCGGGGGCACTACCGGGGGCACTCCTCCATACTGGGGGAACTACTGGGGGAACTACCAGGGGGCACTACTCCATACTGGGGGAACTACCGGGGGCACTACCGGGGGGCACTTCTCCATACTGGGGTTCCCCCAGTAGTTCCCCCAGTGTGGAGTAGTGCCCCCGGTAGTGCCCCCCGCTATTTCCCCCGGTAGTTCCCCCGGTAGTTCCCCCAGTATGGAGTAGTGCCCCCTGGTAGTTCCCCCAGTATGGAGTAGTAGATATACGTATGAAGCTTGCCTGTGATTGATGGTAGCTATACGTATGAAGCTTGCCTGTGATTGATGGTAGATATACTATGAAGCTTGCCTGTGATTGATGGTAGATATACTTATGAAGCTTGCCTGTGATTGATGGTAGATATACGTATGAAGCTTGTCTGTGATTGATGGTAGATATATACATATGAAGCCTGTGTGTGATTGATGGTAGATATACGTATGAAGCTTGCCTGTGATTGATGGTAGATATACGTATGAAGCTTGATTGTGATTGATGGTTACGTATGAAGCTTGTCTGTGATTGATGGTAGATGTACGTATGAAGCTTGTGTGTGATTGATGGTATAGATATACGTATGAAGCTTGTCTGTGATTGACTGTAGATATACATATGAAGCCTGTGTGTGATTGATGGTAGATATACGTATGAAGCTTGCCTGTGATTGATGGTAGATATACGTATGAAGCTTGTCTGTGATTGATGATAGATATACGTATGAAGCTTGATTGTGATTGATGGTAGATATACATATGAAGTTTGTATGTGATTGATGGTAGCTATACGTATGAAGCTTGTCTGTGATTGATGGTAGATATACGTATGAGGCCTGTCTGTGATTGATGGTAGATATACGTATGAAGCTTGTCTGTGATTGATGGTAGATATACGTATGAGGCTTGTATGTGATTGATGGTAGATATACGTATGAAGCTTGTCTGTGATTGATGGTAGATATACATATGAAGCTTGTATGTGATTGATGGTATAGATATACGTATGAAGCTTGCCTGTGATTGATGGTAGATATACGTATGAAGATTGCCTGTGATTGATGGTAGATATACGTATGAAGCTTGTCTATGATTGATGGTAGATATACGTATGAAGCTTGTATGTGATTGATGGTAGATATACGTATGAAGCTTGTATGTGATTGATGGTAGATATACGTATGAAGCTTGCCTGTGATTGATAGTAGATATACGTATGAAGCTTGCCTGTGATTGATGGTAGATATACGTATGAAGCTTGCCTGTGTTTGATGGTAGATATACGTATGAAGCTTGCCTGTGATTGATGGTAGATATACGTATGAAGCTTGCCTGTGATTGATGGTAGATATACGTATGAAGCTTGCCTGTGATTGATGGTAGATATACGTATGAAGCTTGCCTGTGATTGATGGTAGATATACGTATGAAGCTTGCCTGTGATTGATGGTAGATATATGTATGAAGCTTGCCTGTGATTGATGGTAGATATACGTATGAAGCTTGCCTGTGATTGATGGTAGATATACGTATGAAGCTTGCCTGTGATTGATGGTAGATATACGTATGAAGCTTGTCTGTGATTGATGGTAGATATATACATATGAAGCCTGTGTGTGATTGATGGTAGATATACGTATGAAGCTTGATTGTGATTGATGGTAGATATACGTATGAAGCTTGTCTGTGATTGATGGTAGATGTACGTATGAAGCTTGTGTGTGATTGATGGTAGATATATGTAGGAAGCCTGTTAGTGATTGATGGTAGCTATATATACGTATGAAGCTTGTATGTGATTGATGGTAGATATACGTATGAAGCTTGCCTGTGATTGATGGTAGATATACGTATGAAGCTTGTGTGTGATTGATGGTAGATATACATATGAAACCTGTGTGTGATTGATGGTAGATATACGTATGAAGCTTGGATGTGATTGATGGTAGATATACGTATGAAGCTTGCCTGTGATTGATGGTAGATATACGTATGAAGCTTGCCTGTGATTGACGGTAGATATACATATGAAGCTTGCCTGTGATTGGTGGTAGATATACGTATGAAGCTTGTCTGTGATTGACGGTAGATATACATATGAAGCCTGTGTGTGATTGATGGTAGATATACGTATGAAGCTTGTCTGTGATTGATGGTAGATATACGTATGAAGCTTGTATGTGATTGATGGTAGATATACGTATGAAGCTTGTCTGTGATTGATGGTAGATATACGTATGAAGCTTGCCTGTGATTGATGGTAGATGTACGTATGAAGCTTGTATGTGATTGATTGTAGATATACGTATGAAGCTTGTCTGTGATTGATGGTAGATATACGTATGAAGCTTGCCTGTGATTGATGGTAGATATACATATGAAGCTCGTATGTGATTGATGGTATAGATATACGTATGAAGCTTGCCTGTGATTGATGGTAGATATACGTATGAAGCTTGCCTGTGATTGATGGTAGATATACGTATGAAGCTTGTCTGTGATTGATGGTAGATATACGTATGAAGCTTGTATGTGATTGATGGTAGATATACGTATGAAGCTTGCCTGTGATTGATGATAGATATACGTATGAAGCTTGTCTGTGATTGATGGTAGATATACGTATGAAGCTTGCCTGTGTTTGATGGTAGATATACGTATGAAGCTTGCCTGTGATTGATGGTAGATATACGTATGAAGCTTGCCTGTGATTGATGGTAGATATACGTATGAAGCTTGTCTGTGATTGATGGTAGATATATACATATGAAGCCTGTGTGTGATTGATGGTAGATATACGTATGAAGCTTGATTGTGATTGATGGTAGATATACGTATGAAGCTTGTCTGTGATTGATGGTAGATGTACGTATGAAGCTTGTGTGTGATTGATGGTAGATATATGTAGGAAGCCTGTTAGTGATTGATGGTAGCTATATATACGTATGAAGCTTGTATGTGATTGATGGTAGATATACGTATGAAGCTTGCCTGTGATTGATGGTAGATATACGTATGAAGCTTGTGTGTGATTGATGGTAGATATACATATGAAGCCTGTGTGTGATTGATGGTAGATATACGTATGAAGCTTGGATGTGATTGATGGTAGATATACGTATGAAGCTTGCCTGTGATTGATGGTAGATATACGTATGAAGCTTGCCTGTGATTGACGGTAGATATACGTATGAAGCTTGCCTGTGATTGGTGGTAGATATACGTATGAAGCTTGTCTGTGATTGACGGTAGATATACATATGAAGCCTGTGTGTGATTGATGGTAGATATAAGTATGAAGCTTGTCTGTGATTGATGGTAGATATACGTATGAAGCTTGTATGTGATTGATGGTAGATATACGTATGAAGCTTGTCTGTGATTGATGGTAGATATATGTATGAAGCTTGCCTGTGATTGATGGTAGATGTACGTATGAAGCTTGTATGTGATTGATGGTAGATATACGTATGAAGCTTGTCTGTGATTGATGGTAGATATACGTATGAAGCTTGCCTGTGATTGATGGTAGATATACATATGAAGCTTGTATGTGATTGATGGTATAGATATACGTATGAAGCTTGCCTGTGATTGATGGTAGATATACGTATGAAGCTTGCCTGTGATTGATGGTAGATATACGTATGAAGCTTGTCTGTGATTGATGGTAGATATACGTATGAAGCTTGTATGTGATTGATGGTAGATATACGTATGAAGCTTGCCTGTGTTTGATGGTAGATATACGTATGAAGCTTGTCTGTGATTGATGGTAGATATACATATGAAGCTTGCCTGTGATTGATGATAGATATACGTATGAAGCTTGTCTGTGATTGATGGTAGATATACGTATGAAGCTTGCCTGTGATTGATGGTAGATATACGTATGAAGCTTGTCTGTGATTGATGGTAGATATACGTATGAAGCTTGTCTGTGATTGATGGTAGATATACGTGTGAAGCTTGTCTTTGATTGATGGTAGATATACATATGAAGCTTGTCTGTGATTGATGGTAGATATACGTATGAAGCTTGCCTGTGATTGATGGTAGATATACGTATGAAGCTTGTCTGTGATTGATGGTAGATATACGTGTGAAGCTTGTCTTTAATTGATGGTAGATATACATATGAAGCTTGTCTGTGATTGATGGTAGATATACGTATGAAGCTTGCCTGTGATTGATGGTAGATATACGTATGAAGCTTGTCTGTGATTGATGGTAGATATACATATGAAGCTTGCCTGTGATTGATGATAGATATACGTATGAAGCTTGTCTGTGATTGATGGTAGATATACGTATGAAGCTTGCCTGTGATTGATGGTAGATATACGTATGAAGCTTGTCTGTGATTGATGGTAGATATACGTATGAAGCTTGCCTGTGATTGATGGTAGATATACATATGAAGCTTGTATGTGATTGATGGTAGATATAGGTATGAAGCCTGTGTGTGATTGATGGTAGATATACGTATGAAGCTTGTATGTGATTGATGGTAGCTATACGTATGAAGCTTGTACGTGATTGATGGTAGATATACGTATGAAGCTAGTATGTGATTGATGGTAGATATACGTATGAAGCTTGTATATGATTGATGGTAGATATACGTATGAAGCTTGTATGTGATTGATGGTAGATATAGGTATGAAGCTAGTATCTGATTGATGGTAGATATACGTATGAAGCTTGTATCTGATTGATGGTAGATATACGTATGAAGCTTGTATGTGATTGATGGTAGATATACGTATGAAGCTTGTATGTGATTGATGGTAGATATACGTATGAAGCCTGTGTGTGATTGATGGTAGCTATACAGATGAAGCTTGTGTGTGATTGATAGTAGATATACGTATGAAGCTTGTGTGTGATTGATGGTAGATATACGTATGAAGCCTGTGTGTGATTGATGGTAGCTATACGTATGAAGCTTGTATGTGATTGATGGTAGATACGTATGAACCTTGCCTGTGATTGATTGTAGATATGCGTATGAAGCTTGCCTGTGATTGATGGTAGCTATACGTATGAAGCTTGCCTGTGATCGATGGTAGATATACGTATGAAGCTTGTATGTGATTGATGGTAGCTATACGTATGAAGCTTGTACGTGATTGATGGTAGATATACGTATGAAGCTAGTATGTGATTGATGGTAGATATACGTATGAAGCTTGTATATGATTGATGGTAGATATACGTATGAAGCTTGTATGTGATTGATGGTAGATATAGGTATGAAGCTAGTATCTGATTGATGGTAGATATACGTATGAAGCTTGTATCTGATTGATGGTAGATATACGTATGAAGCTTGTATGTGATTGATGGTAGATATACGTATGAAGCTTGTATGTGATTGATGGTAGATATACGTATGAAGCCTGTGTGTGATTGATGGTAGCTATACAGATGAAGCTTGTGTGTGATTGATAGTAGATATACGTATGAAGCTTGTGTGTGATTGATGGTAGATATACGTATGAAGCCTGTGTGTGATTGATGGTAGCTATACGTATGAAGCTTGTATGTGATTGATGGTAGATACGTATGAACCTTGCCTGTGATTGATTGTAGATATGCGTATGAAGCTTGCCTGTGATTGATGGTAGCTATACGTATGAAGCTTGCCTGTGATTGATGGTAGATATACGTATGAAGCTTGCCTGTGATTGATGGTAGATATACTTATGAAGCTTGCCTGTGATTGATGGTAGATATACGTATGAAGCTTGCCTGTGATTGATGGTAGATATACGTATGAAGCTTGATTGTGATTGATGGTTACGTATGAAGCTTGTCTGTGATTGATGGTAGATGTACGTATGAAGCTTGTGTGTGATTGATGGTATAGATATACGTATGAAGCTTGTCTGTGATTGACTGTAGATATACATATGAAGCCTGTGTGTGATTGATGGTAGATATACGTATGAAGCTTGCCTGTGATTGATGGTAGATATACGTATGAAGCTTGTCTGTGATTGATGATAGATATACGTATGAAGCTTGATTGTGATTGATGGTAGATATACATATGAAGTTTGTATGTGATTGATGGTAGCTATACGTATGAAGCTTGTCTGTGATTGATGGTAGATATACGTATGAGGCCTGTCTGTGATTGATGGTAGATATACGTATGAAGCTTGTCTGTGATTGATGGTAGATATACGTATGAGGCTTGTATGTGATTGATGGTAGATATACGTATGAAGCTTGTCTGTGATTGATGGTAGATATACATATGAAGCTTGTATGTGATTGATGGTATAGATATACGTATGAAGCTTGCCTGTGATTGATGGTAGATATACGTATGAAGATTGCCTGTGATTGATGGTAGATATACGTATGAAGCTTGTCTATGATTGATGGTAGATATACGTATGAAGCTTGTATGTGATTGATGGTAGATATACGTATGAAGCTTGTATGTGATTGATGGTAGATATACGTATGAAGCTTGCCTGTGATTGATAGTAGATATACGTATGAAGCTTGCCTGTGATTGATGGTAGATATACGTATGAAGCTTGCCTGTGTTTGATGGTAGATATACGTATGAAGCTTGCCTGTGATTGATGGTAGATATACGTATGAAGCTTGCCTGTGATTGATGGTAGATATACGTATGAAGCTTGCCTGTGATTGATGGTAGATATACGTATGAAGCTTGCCTGTGATTGATGGTAGATATACGTATGAAGCTTGCCTGTGATTGATGGTAGATATATGTATGAAGCTTGCCTGTGATTGATGGTAGATATACGTATGAAGCTTGTCTGTGATTGATGGTAGATATACGTATGAAGCTTGCCTGTGATTGATGGTAGATATACGTATGAAGCTTGTCTGTGATTGATGGTAGATATATACATATGAAGCCTGTGTGTGATTGATGGTAGATATACGTATGAAGCTTGATTGTGATTGATGGTAGATATACGTATGAAGCTTGTCTGTGATTGATGGTAGATGTACGTATGAAGCTTGTGTGTGATTGATGGTAGATATATGTAGGAAGCCTGTTAGTGATTGATGGTAGCTATATATACGTATGAAGCTTGTATGTGATTGATGGTAGATATACGTATGAAGCTTGCCTGTGATTGATGGTAGATATACGTATGAAGCTTGTGTGTGATTGATGGTAGATATACATATGAAACCTGTGTGTGATTGATGGTAGATATACGTATGAAGCTTGGATGTGATTGATGGTAGATATACGTATGAAGCTTGCCTGTGATTGATGGTAGATATACGTATGAAGCTTGCCTGTGATTGACGGTAGATATACATATGAAGCTTGCCTGTGATTGGTGGTAGATATACGTATGAAGCTTGTCTGTGATTGACGGTAGATATACATATGAAGCCTGTGTGTGATTGATGGTAGATATACGTATGAAGCTTGTCTGTGATTGATGGTAGATATACGTATGAAGCTTGTATGTGATTGATGGTAGATATACGTATGAAGCTTGTCTGTGATTGATGGTAGATATACGTATGAAGCTTGCCTGTGATTGATGGTAGATGTACGTATGAAGCTTGTATGTGATTGATTGTAGATATACGTATGAAGCTTGTCTGTGATTGATGGTAGATATACGTATGAAGCTTGCCTGTGATTGATGGTAGATATACATATGAAGCTCGTATGTGATTGATGGTATAGATATACGTATGAAGCTTGCCTGTGATTGATGGTAGATATACGTATGAAGCTTGCCTGTGATTGATGGTAGATATACGTATGAAGCTTGTCTGTGATTGATGGTAGATATACGTATGAAGCTTGTATGTGATTGATGGTAGATATACGTATGAAGCTTGCCTGTGATTGATGATAGATATACGTATGAAGCTTGTCTGTGATTGATGGTAGATATACGTATGAAGCTTGCCTGTGTTTGATGGTAGATATACGTATGAAGCTTGCCTGTGATTGATGGTAGATATACGTATGAAGCTTGCCTGTGATTGATGGTAGATATACGTATGAAGCTTGTCTGTGATTGATGGTAGATATATACATATGAAGCCTGTGTGTGATTGATGGTAGATATACGTATGAAGCTTGATTGTGATTGATGGTAGATATACGTATGAAGCTTGTCTGTGATTGATGGTAGATGTACGTATGAAGCTTGTGTGTGATTGATGGTAGATATATGTAGGAAGCCTGTTAGTGATTGATGGTAGCTATATATACGTATGAAGCTTGTATGTGATTGATGGTAGATATACGTATGAAGCTTGCCTGTGATTGATTGTAGATATACGTATGAAGCTTGTGTGTGATTGATGGTAGATATACATATGAAGCCTGTGTGTGATTGATGGTAGATATACGTATGAAGCTTGGATGTGATTGATGGTAGATATACGTATGAAGCTTGCCTGTGATTGATGGTAGATATACGTATGAAGCTTGCCTGTGATTGACAGTAGATATACGTATGAAGCTTGCCTGTGATTGGTGGTAGATATACGTATGAAGCTTGTCTGTGATTGACGGTAGATATACATATGAAGCCTGTGTGTGATTGATGGTAGATATAAGTATGAAGCTTGTCTGTGATTGATGGTAGATATACGTATGAAGCTTGTATGTGATTGATGGTAGATATACGTATGAAGCTTGTCTGTGATTGATGGTAGATATATGTATGAAGCTTGCCTGTGATTGATGGTAGATGTACGTATGAAGCTTGTATGTGATTGATGGTAGATATACGTATGAAGCTTGTCTGTGATTGATGGTAGATATACGTATGAAGCTTGCCTGTGATTGATGGTAGATATACGTATGAAGCTTGCCTGTGATTGATGGTAGATATACGTATGAAGCTTGTCTGTGATTGATGGTAGATATACGTATGAAGCTTGTATGTGATTGATGGTAGATATACGTATGAAGCTTGCCTGTGTTTGATGGTATAGATATACGTATGAAGCTTGCCTGTGATTGATGGTATAGATATACGTATGAAGCTTGCCTGTGATTGATGGTAGATATACGTATGAAGCTTGTATGTGATTGATGGTAGATATACGTATGAAGCTTGCCTGTGTTTGATGGTAGATATACGTATGAAGCTTGTCTGTGATTGATGGTAGATATACATATGAAGCTTGCCTGTGATTGATGATAGATATACGTATGAAGCTTGTCTGTGATTGATGGTAGATATACGTATGAAGCTTGCCTGTGATTGATGGTAGATATACGTATGAAGCTTGCCTGTGATTGATGGTAGATATACGTATGAAGCTTGTCTGTGATTGATGGTAGATATACGTATGAAGCTTGTATGTGATTGATGGTAGATATACGTATGAAGCTTGCCTGTGTTTGATGGTAGATATACGTATGAAGCTTGTCTGTGATTGATGGTAGATATACATATGAAGCTTGCCTGTGATTGATGATAGATATACGTATGAAGCTTGTCTGTGATTGATGGTAGATATACGTATGAAGCTTGCCTGTGATTGATGGTAGATATACGTATGAAGCTTGTCTGTGATTGATGGTAGATATACGTATGAAGCTTGTCTGTGATTGATGGTAGATATACGTGTGAAGCTTGTCTTTGATTGATGGTAGATATACATATGAAGCTTGTCTGTGATTGATGGTAGATATACGTATGAAGCTTGCCTGTGATTGATGGTAGATATACGTATGAAGCTTGTCTGTGATTGATGGTAGATATACGTGTGAAGCTTGTCTTTAATTGATGGTAGATATACATATGAAGCTTGTCTGTGATTGATGGTAGATATACGTATGAAGCTTGCCTGTGATTGATGGTAGATATACGTATGAAGCTTGTCTGTGATTGATGGTAGATATACATATGAAGCTTGCCTGTGATTGATGATAGATATACGTATGAAGCTTGTCTGTGATTGATGGTAGATATACGTATGAAGCTTGCCTGTGATTGATGGTAGATATACGTATGAAGCTTGTCTGTGATTGATGGTAGATATACGTATGAAGCTTGCCTGTGATTGATGGTAGATATACATATGAAGCTTGTATGTGATTGATGGTAGATATAGGTATGAAGTCTGTGTGTGATTGATGGTAGATATACGTATGAAGCTTGCTGTGATTGATGGTAGATATACGTATGAAGCTTGCCTGTGATTGATGGTAGATATACGTATGAAGCCTGTGTGTGATTGTTGGTAGATATACGTATGAAGTTTTTTTGTGATTGAGGATAGATATACGTATGAAGCTTGTATGTGATTGATAGTAGCTATACGTATGAAGCTTGTATGTGAATGATGGTAGCTATACGTATGAAGCTTGTATGTGATTGATAGTAGCTATACGTATGAAGCTTGTATGTGATTGATGGTAGCTATACGTATGAGGCTCATGTGATTGATGGTAGCTATACGTATGAGGCCTGTGAGTAATTGATGATACTGGGGGAACTATACCATACTGGGGGAACTACTGGGGGCACTACTAAATACTGGGGGAACTACTGGGGGAACTACTAGGGGGCACTACTAAAAACTGGGGGAACTACTAGGGGGCACTACTAAATACTGGGGGAACTACTGGGGGCACTACTGGGGGCACTACTAAATACTGGGGGAACTACTGGGGGAACTACTAGGGGGCACTACTTAATACTGGGGGAACTACTGGGGGAACTACTGGGGGCACTACTGGGGGCACTACTCCATACTGGGGAACTACTGGGGGCACTACTAGGGGGCACTACTAAATACTGGGGGCACTACTCCATACTGGGGAACTACTTCAGAGATTGTACAAGAGATCATCATGCAATGTCCAGAACAGTTTAATTAATCACTCCATGACACAAACTCTTTGATGCTTGTAAATTTATTTCAAAGTCCACCTCCACCGTCATGACATTCGAATAGTGAAGTTTATAAGCCATTAAAACGAAAATCAATTGCTGGTTTGGAACATTCATTATTTGTCAGTATATTCTCTGTATAAAGGCAATAAAATAACCTGACTGAATAAAAGACTGCAGGAATTCCTTTTTTAAATGAAGACAAGTTACAATGAATAAGAATTATTTTGGTCTAGTGGTTAATTTTTAGCAGATCCAGCAAACTAGAATGTTACAGTCAATGATATCAAGTCATTAACGGATCGGAATGAATATGACGGACATAGTATCCATAAAACGAAAAGGAGTGCTAACTTCTTTTCATTTGTGTAGTTTCTTGTGATATCAAGTCAAAACATTCTACCAGAAATTGCAACGGTATAATTGTTCTTTTACCGTTATTTTTGTTCAGTTACGAGAACATGTAGGCATATATTACGAAATAGCCGTTTGAGGATAGTGCTGTGATTGTGGAAAATATAACTTAACACTAGAAAAACTACTGTTAAAGGTAATATCATACTTTGGTTTTTATCAAAGAAATACAGATTCATAGGCACAAATATCAAGGAAGATACAGTAACAGTCATCTGTGAAAATTTCAGTACCATACGTTGCCCAGTTTTTGAGAAAACAGTGACAAACAGCCACAGTATTTCTTAAGTCTTTCTCTTTTATTTTTGATCTATTTAAAGATCAAAAAGATTTTCGGTCGTTGTTTGACTAATTTCTGGATAAATGCACCATTTCAGGCGGAACAATTTTAACAGTATGTTTCTACCAGCACCATCTTCATACCTTGTATTAAAGGTAAATCTGTGAACATTTCTGTTTTAGTTTCTTACCAAAGTATGATACTACCTTTAAATGAGGTAAAAGCTAAATTGTTGTCGGAATTATTCGCTGTATCCGTACATCATGATGTTCCTAACTCGTCCAGCAATAACGACATCTATTGAGAGATCTGATTGGCTCAAGGTGATGGTGCTGGGGCTCCGAGATAGGCTACATGAAAAATATACACAGAAAAGAATAAACGAACAAATAAATGTAAATAAATACACTGCTTTACAAATGACATTGGCCCCTTTGTTGTTATTTCCAGAGTGAAAGGGCTATAGGACTATACGGGCGATTCCAAATAGTGCACCCTCAAGAGTTTGTAATGCGCAGAATATTTATTGACTCAATGCGCATGTGGACAGATTCTGCGCATTGTGGACAGATTCTGCGCATGTTAATTGGCCAAAGCGATGCAAATCATTTTTGCAATTTTGGATTTGCCTGCTAAACTGCGGCAGTATAGGCCTACATTCAGTCGTGTTTTGAATTGCTCTCACATTTTCATCAGATCGAATACATATAACTTTATAATTTCATTTCATTTTGGATTTCAGAAAGCAATAATGATTGTTGTGACACATAGCCAAGTGATGATTCTGTAAAGAATACAACGGACTGTGCTCGATTTCACGAAAGGCTAAAACAGATCATAAGCTTATCGTTGCTAATTAGCAAAGCGTGATGTCACAAATTACTGTGGAAACATGAACAACTAATGTAAAAGATGAATCTTAAATCTCTGTGAAATCGACAACGTTAAGTATCTGTGTGTGCACACTGTGTGGAAGCTAGGTTCTGTGTATGGCCACAGTGTGGGGACACCGATCTGTGTATGGCCACACTGTTGGGACACTGATCTCTGTATAGCCACACGGTTGGGACACTGATCTCTGTATAGCCACACGGTTGGGACACTGATCTCTGTATAGCCACATTGTGGGGACACTGATCTGTGCATGACCACAGTGTGGGGACAGTGGGGACACTGATCTCTGTATGGCCACAGTGTGGGGACACTGATATCTGTATAGCCACATTGTGGGGACACTGATCTGTGCATGACCACAGTGTGGGGACACTGATCTCTGTATAGCCACATTGTGGGGACACTGATCTGTGCATGACCACAGTGTGGGGACACTGATCTCTGTATGGCCACAGTGTGGGGACACTGATGTCTGTATATAGCCACATTGTGGGGACACTGATCTGTGCATGACCACAGTGTGGGGACACTGATCTCTGTATGGCCACAGTGTGGGGACACTGATCTCTGTATAGCCACACTGTGGGACACTGATCTCTGTATAGCCACATTGTGGGGACACTGATCTCTGTATAGCCACATTGTGGGGACACTGATCTATGTATGGTAACAGGTATTTTGGGGACACTGATCTTTTTATGGTTACACCGTGGGGACACTGATCTCTGTATAGTCACACTATACTCAATTTCATTCCACTTTTGCTCAAAGTCTACATTGTGATAGCCAAGACATGGCTGTATCACATATCTGAATTTTGAAGTGATAAAACAGTTTAATTTTCATATAATGGTTCTCGAAACAAAGTGGGTTTTTTTCTGGGACACCCTGTTTATAGATAGTTCGGCATTCTTTCATTACAACTGAACCCGTTTGGTAACATTTATGATACTAATGGAAATGATGGCTTGGTAACTTACCATGTGTTTATCATTGGTGTCGTACTTAACCTCTTCTTTTACAAACTGCACAAAATACTCTGAAGTAAATGTTGACGGCACCATGTAGTTCTGCACTGTGTAAATCTGATACAAATATGACGACAACTCCTGTAAAAATAGAATAATAAAAACATAATATACACCACACAATTCCAATTCATATAGTGTAATTACGCATTTTTGTGGCCACCATGACATATGACATTATGGGCTTACTGCAACCACTAACTGCATACCGTTATTGCGCTTTTTGTGGCAGTATGACTGCTGTTGTAATAACTTTTTGTGTACATTTCACTTGATTTCTGATTATCTTAAACTAAAGCATCAAAAATTATTCACAAAAAGTCATGCCACTATAAAAACATACAAAGAAAAATGTGCGCAATCAAGACTGCACTTAGACTATGAGACACTTTTTTTACGCTAGAGTTTGAAATTTCTCCCCCAATACTGAAGCTATTGAGCTGAAACTTGCACCAAATGTAGCCCCAGATGTACACTACAGGATGGTATGACCGGTCAGTTTTGGGCAAAAATTGAAAAAAAAATGCTTTGGGGGACCAAAGCAAATTGCTGAAATTTCAATGATGAATAAAATGGCCTCAAATTACACCAAAATCCTTCCAAGACAAGTTGATTGGCATTTGTCTTGCTTGAAATGGATCCTGGTAGTCATAGATACCTTTGAGGAAGATGACATGTAATTCTGAAAAAAGTCAGTTTGGGGCAAAAATTTTAAAAACCTGCTTTGGGGGACCAAAGCAAATTGGTTTTAACTGATGAATAAAATGGTCTCAACTTACCCCCAAATCCTTCCAAGACAAGTTGATTGGCATTTTTCTTGTTCGAAATGGATCCTGGTAGTCATAGGTACCTATGAGGAAGATGACATGTAATTCTGAAAAAAGTCGGTTTTGGGCAAACATTTTAAAAACCTGCTTTGGGGGACCAAAGCAAATTGGTGATATTTCACTGATGAATAAAATGGCCTCAAATTACACCAAAATCCTTCCAAGACAAGTTGACTGGCATTTTTCTTGCTCGAAATGGTTCCTGGTAGTCATAGATACCTTTGAGGAAGATGACATGTAATTCTGAAATAAGTCATTTTGGGCAAAAATTTAAAAAACCTGCTTTGGGGGACCAAACCAAATTGGTGAAATTTCACTGCTGAATAAAATGGCCTCAAATTACACCAAAATCCTTCCAAGACAAGTTGATTGGCATTTTTCTTGCTTGAAATGGTTCCTGGTAGTCATAGATACCTTTGAGGAAGATGACATGTAATTCTGAAAAAAGTCAGTTTTGGGCAAACATTTTAAAAACCTGCTTTGGGGGACTAAAGCAAATTGGTGAAATTTCACTGCTGAATAAAATGGCCTCAAATTACACCAAAATCCTTCCAAGACAAGTTGATTGGCATTTTTCTTGCTCGAAATGGATCCTGGTAGTCATAGGTACCTATGAGGAAGATGACATGTAATTCTGAAAAAAGTCAGTTTTGGGCAAAAATTTTTAAAACCTGCTTTGGGGGACTAAAGCAAATTGGTGAAATTTCACTGCTGAATAAATTACACCAAAATCCTTCCAAGACAAGTTGATTGGCATTTTTCTTGCTCGAAATGGATCCTGGTAGTCATAGGTACCTATGAGGAAGATGACATGTAATTCTGAAAAAAGTCGGTTTTGGGCAAAAATTTTAAAAACCTGCTTTGGGGGACCAAAGAAAAAATTGGTGAAATTTAACTGATGAATAAAATTGTCTCAACTTACCCCCAAATCCTTCCAAGACAAGTTGATTGGCATTTTTCTTGTTCGAAATGGATCCTGGTAGTCATAGGTACCTATGAGGAAGATGACATGTAATTCTGAAAAAAGTCGGTTTTGGGAAAAAATTATAAAAACCTGCTTTGGGGGACCTAAGCAAATTTGCTATTAAAGGCATTGCATACGTTTGGTAATGACTCTGAAAAGTTATGGCAATAAAAACTTACTTGGTGAGAAGTACAGCTGCTTTGGATAGTATAATGCATATTGAGAAACGTTCAATTCGAAGTACCGCGGTTATGGAAAAATATGTCACTTTTTATCTCCAAAATTTATGAATCTGAGAAGCGTTATGGCCGTAATGCTTCTCAGCTATTCACTTTCTGTTATCTGGCGTGAAATAACTGCTCTAGTTTGTCGCCAAAATCTCACAAACGCTACCACCTTTTGAATTGAAACTTTCACAGGTTAGTTTTATGGTATATATATACAATTATATTGGTTTGAAACAAACAATAGGCTCAAATTACCAAACGTATGCAATCCCTTTAAGTTTCACTGATGAGGGGGCCGTCAGCAAGGAATATCTTTGTCTTTGCCTGAGGCTGGCTGAAAAGAAATACTTATTTGCATCTTGTTATCAAGTTTCATGAAATTCTGATCAAATCCAAAACCTCAAGTAGTGTTTGTTGAAATGCTGCAGGGAATCAATGGGAGTGCCTGAGTTTGTCTGCTATGCAAGTTGTACAAACATTTCACTTTTTCCTTATTCTGCAAGATGTGTGTTGCACATGAAGCTATATAACTTCTGAAGATCTAGGTAATCTGCTCTAGAGCTTACATAATTATTTACTATGTGAGGTATTACGGATCTCACAAAGCATGCCTGATAGTTTATTTTTCAAATTTGAAATCGGATGTACGTATGGAAGTTGGGCTCAAAATCACTCATTTCTGTCAGTCATCCTACATGATACCAGGAAACACCAGGCTGAGTCATTATGCCAAACATCATGAAGTTACTGTCATTTCAGGTGGTTATTTCAGTTAACAACTTTGGAGCCCTTGGACTACACAACCGACCATGTCAAAATAGTTATGGAGTAATATAGGGTTCTACTCACCAAATCTTTGTTATGAGGCAGTTCCTGGACTTGATCACTGTCTTCAAAAGAGCTAGGATTCTTTGTTCAAGGCTATACCAACCTGGAGCGACAATATACAGGTAATAAGAAATAAAGATGAAAAGCATGAAAAGTTAAGTGAAAGGTGGTCAATGGGGAAATGTTTAACAATGTCATGCTACTGTAGAAGTGTAAGAACAGTGAACTACCGTAACGGTTTCAAGTCAACTCGGACTCAAGCCAACTCGGACCTAAGCCAACTCAAACCCAAGCCAACTCGGACCCACACCAACTCAGACCTAAGCCAACTCGAACCCAAGCAAACTCGGACCCACACCAACTCAGACCTAAGCCAACTCGAACCCAAGCAAACTCGGATCCAAGCCAATTCAGACATGAGCCATCTCAGACCAAAGCCAACTCAGACCCACACCAACTCAGACCCAACCCAAGCCAATTCAGACCCAAGCCAATTCAGACCCAAGCCAACTCAGTCTCATGCCAAATCGGACCCAGGCCAGCTCAGACCCAAGCCAACTCAACCCAAGCCAACTCAGACTCATGCCAACTCGGACCCAAGCCAATTCAGCCCAAACCAATGCAACCAAAGCCAACTCTAACCCAAGCCAATTCAGCCCAAACTAATGCAACCAAAGCCAACCAAAGCCAACTCGGGCCCAAGCCAATGCAACCAAAGCCAACCAAAGCCAACTCAGACCCATGCCAATTCAACCCAAACCCTAACCAGCTTAACCCAAGCCAATTAACTCAGACTCATGTCAACTCAGGACCACACCAACCCGGACGTAAGCCAACTTAAAGCCTTGGAAGCCAACTCAAACCAAGCCAACTGGGACCCAACCCAACTCAGACCCAAGCCAACCAAAGCCAACTCGGACCCAAGCCAATTCAGCCCAAACCAATGCAACCAAAACCAACCAAAGCCTACTCAGATCCATGCCAATTCAGACCAAACCAATTCGGACCGAAGCCTAATCGGACCCAAACCAACTTTACCCAAGCCAACTCAGACTCATGCCAACTCATACCCACAACAACTCGGACGCAAGCCAAATCTCAGACCCAAGCCAAATCAGACCCAAGCCAACCTGAACCCAACAACAGTCATCTGTGAAAATTTCAGTCCCATACGGTCCCCAATTTTTGAGAAAACAATGAAAAAAAAAACACTCACAGTATTTTTAAAATCTTAATTCACTTTTAATTCTTATCTTTAAAAGATTGGTGTTTTTTCTGGATAAGTACAGCATTTCAGGCAGAAAAATTTAACGGTTTGTGTATCTAACGGTAACTGTAGAAAGCACCCGCCATTATATGCCCCCGCCCGTATTTTGTCCGCCAACTAAAGAATTTACGTCTGCCACCCTATAGATAGTTGCAGGGTGTATGTCTAATTATTAGGGGATGCCAAATCGGACCCAAACCAACTTAACCCAAGCCAACTCAGACTCATGCCAACTCATACCCACATCAACTCGGACGCAAGCCAACTAAGACCCAAGTCAACTCAGACCCAAGCCAGACCCAAGCCAACAATATCAGACCCAAGCCAACTCAGACCCAAACCAACTCAGACCCAAGCCAACTCAGACCCAAGCCAACTCAGACCCAAGCCAACTCAGACCCAAGCCAACTCAGACCCAAACCATAAACTCATAGTTTATTTTTCAAATTTGAAATCGGATGTACGTATGGAAGTTGGGCTCAAAATCACTCATTTCTGTCAGTCATCCTACATGATACCAGGAAACACCAGGCTGAGTCATTATGCCAAACATCATGAAGTTACTGTCATTTCAGGTGGTTATTTCAGTTAACAACTTTGGAGCCCTTGGACTACACAACCGACCATGTCAAAATAGTTATGGAGTAATATAGGGTTCTACTCACCAAATCTTTGTTATGAGGCAGTTCCTGGACTTGATCACTGTCTTCAAAAGAGCTAGGATTCTTTGTTCAAGGCTATACCAACCTGGAGCGACAATATACAGGTAATAAGAAATAAAGATGAAAAGCATGAAAAGTTAAGTGAAAGGTGGTCAATGGGGAAGTGTTTAACAATGTCATGCTACTGTAGAAGTGTAAGAAAAGTGAACTACCGTAACGGTTTCAAGTCAACTCGGACTCAAGCCAACTCGGACCTAAGCCAACTCAAACCCAAGCCAACTCGGACCCACACCAACTCAGACCTAAGCCAACTCGAACCCAAGCAAACTCGGACCCACACCAACTCAGACCTAAGCCAACTCGAACCCAAGCAAACTCGGATCCAAGCCAATTCAGACATGAGCCATCTCAGACCAAAGCCAACTCAGACCCACACCAACTCAGACCCAACCCAAGCCAATTCAGACCCAAGCCAATTCAGACCCAAGCCAACTCAGTCTCATGCCAAATCGGACCCAGGCCAGCTCAGACCCAAGCCAACTCAACCCAAGCCAACTCAGACTCATGCCAACTCGGACCCAAGCCAATTCAGCCCAAACCAATGCAACCAAAGCCAACTCTAACCAAAGCCAATTCAGCCCAAACTAATGCAACCAAAGCCAACCAAAGCCAACTCGGGCCCAAGCCAATGCAACCAAAGCCAACCAAAGCCAACTCAGACCCATGCCAATTCAACCCAAACCCTAACCAGCTTAACCCAAGCCAATTAACTCAGACGCATGTCAACTCAGGACCACACCAACCCGGACGTAAGCCAACTTAAAGCCTTGGAAGCCAACTCAAACCAAGCCAACTGGGACCCAACCCAACTCAGACCCAAGCCAACCAGAGCCAACTCGGACCCAAGCCAATTCAGCCCAAACCAATGCAACCAAAACCAACCAAAGCCTACTCAGATCCATGCCAATTCAGACCAAACCAATTCGGACCGAAGTCTAATCGGACCCAAACCAACTTTACCCAAGCCAACTCAGACTCATGCCAACTCATACCCACAACAACTCGGACGCAAGCCAAATCTCAGACCCAAGCCAAATCAGACCCAAGCCAACCTGAACCCAACAACAGTCATCTGTGAAAATTTCAGTCCCATACGGTCCCCAATTTTTGAGAAAACAATGAAAAAAAAAACACTCACAGTATTTTTAAAATCTTAATTCACTTTTAATTCTTATCTTTAAAAGATTGGTGTTTTTTCTGGATAAGTACAGCATTTCAGGCAGAAAAATTTAACGGTTTGTGTATCTAACGGTAACTGTAGAAAGCACCCGCCATTATATGCCCCCGCCCGTATTTTGTCCGCCAACTAAAGAATTTACGTCTGCCACCCTATAGATAATTGCAGGGTGTATGTCTAATTATTAGGGGATGCCAAATCGGACCCAAACCAACTTAACCCAAGCCAACTCAGACTCATGCCAACTCATACCCACATCAACTCGGACGCAAGCCAACTAAGACCCAAGTCAACTCAGACCCAAGCCAGACCCAAGCCAACAATATCAGACCCAAGCCAACTCAGACCCAAACCAACTCAGACCCAAGCCAACTCAGACCCAAGCCAACTCAGACCCAAGCCAACTCAGACCCAAGCCAACTCAGACCCAAACCAACTCAGATGTAAGCCAACTCAGACCCAAGCCAATGCAACCAAAGCCAATTAACTAAAGCTAATTCAGACCCATGCCAATTCAACCCAAATCAATTTGGACCCAAGCCAAATTGGACCCAAGCCAACTCAGACCCAAGCCAACTCAGACCCAAGCCAACTTCAGACCCAAGCCAACTCAGACCCAACCCAACTCAGACCTAAGCAAACTCAGACCCAAGCCAATGCAACCAAAGCCAATTAACTAAAGCTAACTCAGACCCATGCCAATTCAACCCAAATCAATTTGGACCCAAGCCAAATTGGACCAAAGCCAACTCAGACCCAAGCCAACTCAGACCCAAGCCAACTTCAGACCCAAGCCAACTCAGACCCAACCCAACTCAGACCTAAGCAAACTCAGACCCGAGCCAACTCAGACCTAAGCCAACTCAACCCAAGCCAACTCAACCCAAGCCAACTCAACCCAAGCCAACTCAGACCCAAGCCAACTAAGACCCAAGCCAACTCAGACCTTAGCCAACTCAGACCCAAGCCAACTCGGACCCAAGCCAATGCAACCAAAGCCAACTAAAGCTAACTCAGTCCAAGGCCAACTCAGACCCAAGCCAACTCAGACCCCAGCCAACTCAGACCCAAGCAGTCTTAGACCCAAGCCAACTCGGACCCAAGCCAAAACACCGGGCACAGTATTTAATCTTTTGACTTTTAATTTTGATCTTTAAAAGATTGGTGTTAACTCTTTTCTTGATAAGTATGGCATTTCAGGCAGAAAATTTTTAATGGTATACGGTAACAGTATGTTTCTACCATCACCATCTTTATCCTGTAAGTTATAGGTAAATCTTAGATTTCTGTTTTGGTATGCTACCACAAGTACTACCAGGAACAAAGTTACTTTGTGTACATGTACTACTACTATATGTAGCCTGCCTACAACCCAAGTTAAAGAAAAAAGGGTTAGCCTCTAACTTCTAAGAGTAAGAGTATGAGTTACCTTACTGAATACAAGTTATGATGAACTTCAATCTCAGCTGTGTAACTCAGGGATAGCATATCTAAAAAGTGAGTTTTACGGGATTTTAGACCTACAATGATGATACACTTTGAATGCAGCAGTAGCAATTTATCTCAAAACGTCCTCTAGTCCGTGGGCCGTGGCCTTTTATTCGCTCGTTTCGTGACCATCAAAGAGAAATTTGCGATAGAAAATCGTCAAATTTTACATACAGAAAAAACATAAGAATAAACAGCGCCCCCAATCGGTAGAAAGTAATTATCTACATAATAATACTATATGAACTGCATACCCGTGCTAATTTTATTCCCGATGTAAAACCCTTTACATGATTGGAAACTGATCAAACTTCAACGTAATTATTTATAGGTACATTTTAATTGTCGTTTTAATTAAAAGATAGTACTCTGCTGGTTCCATAGAGTTGTGCACAAAATGTCAAATGATATGGTCGTCAGTGCAATTCTTGTACAAGTTGAAGTGGCATTTAAAATTTGCTCCCAAAAAGCCACAAAAATACTTCGTCTCGAGCTAAATGTGTATTTAAGATAATCTCTAGTAAACCTCAGACCAAGACTCACCTGGAAAATGCCTCTTCTGCTTTTGACTCGGGCAGGAAAGCAGACAAAAATCTCCTCAAATCATTCAATGCAGCAGCTGATGTACACATGGTCTCTTATGAATGCGTGTGTTTACAAAAATAGCGCCCTCATGGGTTGGATGTTCGGTTTCATTTTTTTTTACAAAGTTGAGCCAGGTCGTTTTTACTTGGGAATATAATTATACCAGTGTAGGATCAGCAGTGCCAATTATTTCTAATTATATGCTGCCAATTCAACTTATAAAAGAAATAAATCACACACAAATAAACAAACGAAAGCATCAATAACTATACAAATACTTAAAGGTAATATCAGACTTTAGTTTTTGTCAAAGAAATGCAGATTTACGAGCAAAAATGTCAAAAAAGATGCAGTAACAGTCAAATGTGAAAATTTCAGTCACCTACGGTGACCACTTTTTGAGAAAACTATGAAAAACGGCCACATTTCTTTTTTTTTATCTTTTTTGTTTCACTTTTAATTTTGATCTTTGAAAGATCAAAAATTCCCCCAGTAGTTCCCCCAGTATGAAGTCCAAACCGAAACTTTAAATATATAAGAATTCAACTTAAGTTTCAAGTGGTACCATTGGCACAGTGGAAGTGCGCGGGACTACAGTGCAGGAGATCCCGGGTTCAAGTCCCGGTAGAATGAGAACGTTTTTGGTTTTAAGACTAAGTCCAAACCGAAACTTTAAATATATATTTTTTTACATTTTTGTAAATTTCACCAATTTTTGACACGTCATGAAAATAATTTCTGATGCCTTTTAAGACAGCAATACTACTTTGTTTGTACCTGAAAGTTGTTCCTTTCACTTGTATATATATCCGTTAGGGGTTTCTCAATCAATGTGAATTGATTTTGGCAAAACATTTTAAGCCTAAGGGCCAATTTCATAGAGCTGCCTATAAGCACCAAAAACCTTTATTAATAAAATCAGTATGCCAGCCAAAACTCCTTGTGAATCTTATGCTCAGCAAACAATGGCCAAATAGAAGTCAAAAGCAGTAAACATCACATGAAAATTTGGTTGGTAATCCTGTTTGATCATGGTTTGATAAAGGATGACTTTTCATGCTTAGCATTATTTTGTGCTTAAGCAGCTCTATGGCCCCAGGGCCAACTAACAAGTCGGTAACAATCGAGTACATGTAAAACATATACAAAGAAATTCCACTGATCGCATGTAAACAACAGTACTCAAAACACAATACATGAATTGAAGCAGCCAAAAGGAGGAAACAACATTTTTCTTCCATTTTCTTTATTTCATCAGACCCATTTTTTGTTTAAGCACAAAGTTTTGTAATTTCAGTTGTAAGTATTTCAGTAATAATAATTTCCTTATTGTTATGATAATCTTTAATTTCTGAAAAACTCCTTTAAATGGAGAAACATTACAATGTTTTTTTCCAATATTATAGTGTCCAATTATCATAAAAGATATCTTAAATATTGTATGACCTGAGAGTTAGGGTTTACACTGGATTAAATAACATGATTGATTTTACAGATGTTTTACTATTACAAATGAAAGATTGCAACAACATTATCAAAATGGTTAACTTGAAAATATTGCCATCATACTGGCTCATTATAAAAACATTCATATAAAAAAACCTTGCCACATTATCTTGCTAATTCTTTGCTTATAAAGTTGATGACTTGTGTAATTACTGAAAAAAAAAAGTTGTGTACAAAACAACACCAAAGGTTGTATAGGATTATGTCCATCATCGGTGGATGAATCCGTACACTAATACAAAAAAAAAAAATTGTTATGTGTACAAAACAACATCAAAGGTTGCATAGGATTATGTCCATCATTGGTGGATGAATCCGTACACTAATAAAACAAAAACAAAAATTGTTATGTGTACAAAACAACATCAAAGGTTGTTTAGGATTATGTCCATCATCGGTGGATGAATCCGTACACTAATAAAACAAAAACAAAAATTGTTATGTGTACAAAACAACATCAAAGGTTGTTTAGGATTATGTCCATCATCGGTGGATGAATCCGTACACTTATAAAACAAAACAAAAAAATTGTTATGTGTACAAAACAACATCAAAGGTTGTTTAGGATTATGTCCATCATCGGTGGATGAATCCGTACACTAATAAAACAAAAACAAAAAATTGTTTTGTGTACAAAACAACATCAAAGGTTGTTTAGGAATATGTCCATCATCGGTGGATGAATCCGTACACTAATAAAAAAAAAGCAAAAAATTGTTATGAGTACAAAACAAAATCAAAGGTTGCATAGGATTATGTCCATCATCAGTGGATGAATCCGTACACTAAAATAACAATTCACTAAAAATGCAACAAAATGTTTTACATCTTGTGTACAAAAACTGCATCAAAGGCAATTTTATTAAGATTATGTCCATCATCGGTGGATGAATCCGTACACTGAAGAAGAAACCATTTGTTAGCAACCGAAATGATTTTGTTGTGAGTACTTGGACAACACTGGATTGTTGTCCAGGATTTTGTCCATCATGGATGGATGAATCCATACAGTCAAACAGTCTTGAATGATTAAGATTTGAATTTATCTCTCATCTCATGAACAGTTTGTACTGTAT
This sequence comes from Astropecten irregularis, assembly GCA_963971285.1. Classification (NCBI taxonomy): domain Eukaryota; kingdom Metazoa; phylum Echinodermata; class Asteroidea; order Paxillosida; family Astropectinidae; genus Astropecten; species Astropecten irregularis. The sequence goes on from OZ020255.1 coordinate 5,645,670, forward strand.
ACTGTGTACCATACAACGATCAAATTCGGCAAAAAACCTATGAACCAGCTATATGACTCACTGGAATAAATGAAAATAACCAAATATACAAGTCAAATACAAAATATGATATAAAGTCAGATAGTAAAACACTGTGTTTATACTCCAGCTATTAGCAGCTGGTATGTGGCAATTCAAGGCAAGATTCATGATATATAAAAAGTTGCTGCAAGATGTCTCAGGATTTGGACTTTACATGATTCTGAATTCTCATCATTGTGATTAAGCTGACTCATTCCAGCTCTTGAATATGATATAAAAACTTGTATACAATAATCAGGTGTGCAGTTTCCTGATTGTTTAGAATTTGTGAATAGTACATAATGTATTGTACTATTTTAGCTGTTTAAAAGTGATCCAGTGGGTCTTACAAATGAATATGATGCAATCTGCACTTAGACTTCAATATGCTGCAATGAAAACATGATTATAATAAACATGATAAATAAGCTGTACCATTGTAATCTTAATTTAAAACCATTTTGTTTTTGTTTTTATCTTGAAACAATCCTGTCTAAGGATTGCTGTATATATCTTTCAGAGCAAATACTTGTATGACTACCAGTATACAAGTAGTGATGACCTGCTAAGGGAATTACAACAGTAATTCTGTACTGATGTAAGGAGTAAACTACCATCTAAATGATTTATACATACAATAATAACTAGGTTATTACTGAGTGGTATTTACACACCATCAACCCTTCAATGATTGATATTCCTGATGAAACTGAGTTTGATCTTAAGTATCTCCCACATTCCTGAATGAAAGTCTTGTCTGAGTTTTGGTTTTGTCGTGTCTACCAGCACAAGAACCATTTGGATTGTATATGAACCTTATGGAAGATGCTCATAAAAGATCAGGAATAATCAATGTACAAATCACCTGAGTTGTTGGAGAGGGATTTGTATGGGTTATCACCTTAGTCTTATGGTCGTATACGCAGCAGCAAGGAATCATTCTTGAATCCTGGCTCTGGACATCAATTGACACAAAGTGTCAATATATCTGTATCAGTCACAACAGCTTCCAACCAATCACACATGAGATCTTACTGAGGAGGGTGTGTGATTGGATAGTCAACATGATGGAGTGATACTTCTATCCAATCATATGCCAGTGGTGTTGCAATGAGCACTATGATTGGTGGTTGGTGTCCTCTACTGTCAGTCAAAGGCCAGATGTTATTGGAGGGGGGCCAATGAAGTGACTTTCAAGGACATTGCTGGCTAAAGGGAGGGGTAAAAGCAAATACTGAGCAAAAAGGGTTGAGCAGACCCTGGTGTATTGCAAATCAATACAAAATGAGCAATGTAAAGTAAACAGCATCACTGCTGATGGTATTACAGTGACCAAATCTGCTGATGAAATTGCAGAAGTTTCAAAACTGAAGATGGAATATCAGTCGCTGTTTACAAAAACTGTTGATGGAACTACTGTTTACAAACGAGGGGAAATCCAAAATTTAACAGCACACAAACTGCTGATGGGACTGCAGTTTGTTCGATCAAAACTGCTGGTGGAATTGCGTTTGATTGAAAACTGAAGATGATCTTTCAGTTTGCTGTTTTCAACTGTTGATGGGATTACAGTTTTATAAAGGAAGGAATTAAATGCACAAACAGCACAGTAACTGCAGATGTTATTATACAGTAATGTCAACCAACTACTGATGGAATTGCAGTTGATGTTTAACATCTGAAGATTGACTTCCAGTGGCTGTTTATGAAAGACTGTTGATGGGATTACAGTCAAGATAAAGGATGAAAAGATCAAATGGACATTGATAAAAACAGCACATGATTAACTGTTGATGGTAATACTGTTATAAACTTAACTTTACAGTTAGATTTGTAACTGAAGATGAAATTTCAGTTATTACTGTTTCTATATCAAAACTGTTCGATGGAATTACAGTTGATGTCCATAAAGAATGATTACACTGACTAACCCTTAAAACATCTGAAGAACTTTGGAATGTTACTGAAGAAATCGTGGACAAATTTCTTGAATTCTACAGACATTTCAGAAGGGGTTTCTGTTGCACAAATGATACAAGTTGTCATAGATGATATGACAGTCTAGACTAGAAAGCCTGGTGGTACAGATCTGTAGACTTGATAGGCTTGACAGCTTGATAGGCTTGACGGCTTGATAGGCTTGATAAGAATAACACCACACTATACGATGCTTTACTAACTCATGGAGATCCAGATGTGTTACAGATAAATGTAAATTGTGCCGAAGAGTTTTTTAGGACAGTTCATTTCCCTGTCTATGATGCATGTACATGCCTGGTGGTACAGATCAGAAATGAACATTGCTTGATGGTGTGTTCATGGACACTTCCCAACATGTCTGTCTTCCAGGTTAATGGGTGGAATGGTCAAACCTGAAATGTGATGCTAGAATTGGCATGTTCGGTTTACCACAAACAGAGCAAGTTTGTAGAAATGCAAACTACTGTAGACTTCAAAGATGATCTTAATTGCTTTGAAGCTCCTTGTAGGTTTGCAACTGGTGTCACTAAGGTGGAATGATACATTTCAGATGTTTAAATTCATGTAGGAAAAGTTCACGCCAAGATGGAAATGGATGCAAATGGGAACCTCTGCCAGAAAACCACCTTGCAATAACCATAAGATGTTACAGATGTTATGTACAACGTGTAGGCCAAGGATTGTTCTGGTATTGAAGAGACTGCTGCTGGTATCAAATGCATGTAGGTCAATGTGAACAACCTCCAAGAAATGAAACAGAAATGTACAATAAGTGACTCTCATGATTGCAAACCTTGTAAGATGGAAACCAAGGATAAATACACTAAATTCATGCACAGATGGAATAGTGCACAGAGTATTAGTGCTTACAGTCTTGTATGCATTCCTACAATTGGTTCCTGTCTGATCTAGGCTTCATAGGAATAACACCACACTGTACTATGCTTTACTAACTCATGAAGATCCGAATGTTTTATGGATAAATGTTTAAATTGTGCCGAAGATTTTTTTCAGGACAGTTCATTTCCCTGTCTATGATGCATGCACATTTTGATAGGAAGACAATAAACAGAGTATGTCCGATAGACAATACGAAATTCAAGTCAAGTTTGAATTTTGAATTTTTCAGGTGCCAAGTTGGTAAATCACTAAATTGTTAGCCACATCTATTGCTGTTGACAGTTCACTGTCCTTTAAAGATCGATTGATAGCATTGATAAGTTAATACGTCAATGAGAAAAATCAATCAATCAATAAAATATTAATAGAACTAGTCTATTGTGTGTGCATGTTTGGATTTGCTGTGCCATTAGTGTGAATATTATGAGAGTTAGCCAGATAAATCCCTAATGGACAGGGTGATGAGGAGTTTGGTAGAAAGAAAGATGAGAACATTTGAGAATCAAGACTGAAAATTCACAGCATACATTCATCCAAACATGCACACACAATAACAATTGGCAGTTCCTCTCTATTTTCATTTATTTTATGCCCCATCCATAATAGTTTTTCTGAATCTGAATAAAAGTTCATGTATTGTTTTTATCATTATTTGTGTGCCTTCACTGGAAGTGAGATAAGCCAGAGTGAAAAAGTTGAGTTTGAATGAGAGGTGTTTATAAGTTGGTTGCATCCTGGCCAAAATTGTTTCCAAATTTGTAGTGATTTTCCTGGAAAGGCTTTTGATTTGGGAACTTGTTTTTTGGACAGGAAACATTATGGATGAGACATAAAATGAACGTTAATAGAGAGGAACTGCCTATTTGGGAACTAAGCTTGGCGCTGAGTGCAGCTATTTCGCTGCACCTCAGCGCTCTCCTGGCATGGAGATGCCCCACCAGCACCAACAGGTGTTTGATGACCAGGAGTGGTACAAGGAGTGTTGGACCTACTCTTTGTTTGTCGTTTCTTGTTAAGAGCAGTAGTAGCATCCTTGATGAGATGTCCTGGAATGTGGATGGGATCACAGGATGGATTCCTGGAAGCTGGTGCTATGGGGCTTGGTGTCTTCTTGCGGCTTGTAGAGGACCTACCGTGTAGACTCACTGTGCTGGTCCTAGTACTTGGAGTTCCCTGATGGGAGACTTGGTCTGTCTCTGGGCCAGTCTGAAGATCAGTTGATGGCTTGTCAGTAGGTAGAGGTAATGAACTTGGTGTCAGCTTGTCAGTGACCATGGAACTCTTGTTGGAAGCTCTGCCCTGTGGAGTTGTCTTACCAAGAGGTGATTCATGGACTCCATCAGAAGGATTACTGTTGTTGGGGTGATGCATGAGTTCACTTGTAGATGGCTGATGAATGGAAAATTGGCTGCCATTCACTGCACCGTCCATCTGAGTGTGTACCTTAGACAGATGGCCTGTACCAGAGTCAGGATCAAGAGAGTTGCCAGAAAACACTGCATTGCTTATAGTCAGTATAGCAGTGTTTGAAGATTGGCGCATCTCATGAGAGCTTGACAATGGTTGTGCAGTGGATTGCATCTCACTGGGTGCGTCATTTTCCATGTCTGGAGCCTGTGATGCTTGCAGTTGGTGCTGCAGCTGTTGAACTAGGTTATTATTCAAATCATTGATAGCATCCTGCTGATTATGTCTCTCCATGGGCTGAATCTCCATTGACAACTGATGGGTCATGCTGTGTTCCCGTGACACATCAAGATTATCCCCCATAGCACAACCTCCTGATTCAGGGAAGCCCAACTTGGTTGCAGAGTTTGCTGTATTGTGTTTGGTGTCAGCAAGTGGAGCAGAGGGTCTCAACAGTCCCTGTGGCTGGCGAGCAGAACTAGGTCGACAGGAAGAGCTGTCACTAGTAGTTGACATTTTCCCCTTGTGCAAGTTTCTTCCGGACTGCATCACATGCTTGAGACTAGGCTTGTTTGAGCCAGATGGTTCATTGTTGATAGATGTGAGGTCTGTTGTGGGATCAGTTGTTGCCAGAGTAGAAACAGTTGGCAAAGAGGCTGCATCTTCCGGTACGTGGAAAGTAACTTTACCCTGCTTCAGCTTCCGAGATGACACTGATCTCATTGAAGAACTGTTGGATGATTTTGTGGGTCGATTGCTTCCAGCACGTTTGGGAGTATTTGAGAGCTGCTTGTTGGTAGGCTTCCTGGCACTTGCAGAGACCAGTGGTTGTTTCTGCTTAGCACGTGAATCTTTCAGAGGCAAAGAAGCACTGTTGGAACCCTTCAGTTTATCAGCAGGGTTGGAATTCTCTTTGATCCTGCTGGATGCTGATTTGGTTGGTGTCTTCTTTGTGCTCGGTGCCTTTGTCTTCTCAGATGCCGTCTGTTTGCTGTTCGGGATGGTGACTGATGAACTTTTAGAGGACTGCTTCGCACCTGTCTTTGACTTGTTTGTGCTTCCTTTGCCGTTGGCTCCATTGGCTGCTTCATGTATCATTCTGCTAGAGGCAGCCTGACCTTTAGAGACCTTCTTGCTGTCAGTGGTTGAAGGTTTCTTCCTGTCACTCACCGATTTCTTTTCATTTGTCTTCTTGCGCTCACTGGTTTTCTTATCTTTGTCTGTTTTACCCAGGATGGCATTGCGACTCTTCTTTGAAGCCGCCTTAATGGCCCCTTTGATCTTTGAGGCAGTTGATGGCTTACATGATGGGCCAGCGACGTCAACATTCACCTGTTGAGAAAGTGACATTTGAAAGGATTACTTATTATTGTTGAGTATGACAACAAATTGAATAATATACATATTCCAAAAAGAGGAAGGGAAGCCATTTTTTAATTCTATATTTCGTTCTTTGTTCAGAACATCTTCATTCATTATTCAGTAAACTTTTTGTTTTGACCAATTTGCTTATGCCTGGAAAGAACAGTTTTCATTTTTTGAATATTCAGTCATGATCAATGGTAGATACTTTGTGTTGAGTAAGGGAATGGAGCTTCAACCTCAGCCAAAAAGCACAACTCCTGTATTGTGAGATTTCTACATGACTGAAATGAAGCCTGAGCCTCAGCCTCAGCTCAGAATTTGTAAATGGCCAAGGAACCCATTGGGGTGAAAAATTTGAAATGTTTATAAATGTTCTTTGTTGTACTACTTTTTAATAGCTATCTCATAATCAGCATTGGTGAGTTTTGACTCATTATTTTGGTTGGAGCACATTTATGTCTGTGATTTATTACTTACGTCATCAGTCTGGACAGACATTTCACATGTCTGAGTGGCCATCTCAGATGTTGGCCGTGACAAGCTGATATTGGACATCTTCAGACCATTCAATATGATACGTGTCAGTTCAGTGGTATCAACTGATGTACAGGTGGAAGTCTGCAATTATTCAAAATGGACAATTGGGGTGTTTATTAATATTATAACCTATTTCAATATTACCTCAAAGTCTAAAAACAATCAACACTGTATAAAGTTCATTCTCTATTTGTAAATTATTTGCAAAGTTGCAGGAAAGGCTGTGTTTGAAAGAGTTGACTACAGCTTGGATTTCCAAATCTTCATTTGACAGCTAGTACTTCCCACGTACTGTGTGTAATGTCAAGCCTTGTGAAGTAATGTAAATTTGACTACAAGGAGATATACAAACAGACATGATTCATTATTCATTTCACTTGAGTATTTGATCACAGAACTCACTGTATCAGTTGCAGATGACTGGTCCTTGGACATGGTTGTCAGCTCTGGAACGATGGTAGACAAAACTGCATCTACCATACTAGCAGCCTGCTGTTCCAAGTTGCATTGAACCTCATCACTTGCTTCAAAAGCCTCTTGGATCTGGCTGCAAGGTTTGGCTGGTGTTGCATCAGGAGCCTATACAAAGACAATAGATGACAATGAAAATTATAACTGATGCACTTTTCTGTCATCTTCATTATTTATAAAACCCTTATTTCTAAGCAGAGACTGGAATGAGAATTTGGTTTGTTTAAATTATTTGATTGTTTTGAAAATTGGAATGAGAGCACTTACATTGTCAGTAACTTGGAGCTCAGCCACTTCTTCATCCTCTTCTCCATCCAAACTAGCAAAGACGGCATCCACAAGATAAGCAGCCTCTTGCTCAAGGATAGCTGCCTGCTCTGCTGCACTTGGGGTCTGTAGAACAACCGATACGAGTTACAAGCGGGGAATGGTTGGATATTTGGGGAGGGGCTTCTATAATGGGGGAGGTATGGTAATATAGCAGAGGGGATGGTGTCATGGTTAAAATACTTGTAAATTCATAAAGGAAATGAGAAACAGTGTGTATGATGGATGTGAAAGTCAACTTGTCATGTGTATATATTCACCATGTCAGGAGCTTGGATGGGCACCAGTTCTTCCTCATCATCTTCTCCATCCAAGCTAGCGAACACCGCATCCACAATATAAGCAGCCTCTTGCTCAAGGATAGCTGTTTGCTGTGCTGCACATACGCTCTGCATGACAATCTATAATTAGACAATAACATTTGTAGGTGAGAGGAGGTGGGGGATTTGTGTGACTTAGTCTGGAGTTTGGTTGGTGGATTGTGCTGGTAGACCTATAGTATCAATTCAGCAGTCAGCGGTACTTTTACTTCATTCAATCTGTCTCTTTAATTTGTTTGACAGTGAGGCCTGTAGTGTATGTTAACACTTGCCTTATTAGCAGCAATGTCTATGGCATTAGTGTCTTCAGCCTCAGGAAGCTGTGCCTTGTTATCATCTTCCACTCTTGCCAAAACCATCTTCACTAGTTCAGCAGCTTCCTGCTCAAGACTGCTAGAAGAGTCCTGTAAAATGCAATCACAAGAATCATAAGTTATTGCCAAAATGTGTCACAATGTACCAAAAGACTGTACGGGCACATGTTGTCAATGGCTGCATGACTGTAACGTACCTTGCATCCAGTCTCGACTGGTGGGGTGACTTGTTCCTCCATGGTGTTATCAACGGAGGTCTTGGCCTCAGTCACGACTATCAGTCTGGAATGGATAGATGCAGAGCTGCTAGGAGACTCAATGGCTGCAGTGATCTGAAATGTCATAGAAACAGTCACACAACAAGTCCACATGCACAACGTTAATTCATTTGTTTAAAGTTTTTATGATATCATTTTTCCCATAACCCAAGAGAACATTGCAGTGACTGCTGTACAAGTATACCCACTACATGAATACAGGTAAAGTTGTATACCATATAGAAGTTGTTTTCACTTTATATAAAACACTTTATATCAAAACATGGAATGATACACTGTGGTACAGACTCCTCCGGGCTTAAGTTCCATCAATGAACCAGAATCAATAACACAAGCCAAGAAAGTTCATTCATGGCTTCCTTGAACGTTACCATCCCAACACATCAACATGTGACGAAACTGACCTTATCTTCAGCAGTGTAATCCTGGTCAATGGTCTTGTTACCATCCTTGACACTCACTGGTGCAGCTATAATGGTAGCATCATCATCCTTAGTAGTCATGGTAGTCTTATCATTGATGACTGGCTCCTTGCTCAGTCCCTGTAAAACAAATTTGTATTTACTAAAGGTTTTGCCTCATCAATATCACCATGACTGTGATTATCATCACCAAGAATTATCATCACCACCAATAATAATGGCAATAATTGATCAGCACTTATTATGAACCAGAACGTATCAAGTGGGCTAACAATTGAGCATTAAATATAAGTGGAGCTACTCACCTCAGATGTCATATCAGTAACAGGTGGTTTATCCACAGTGTTGTCAACACACAGGCTAGCCTCACTGACAACAATCAGTCTAGAACAGACAGATGCTGAGCTGGTAGGACGCTCAGTGACCGGGGTAGGCTGCAATGAAAGACAGACACATTTAATTAATAAGTCCTTCTGTTCTATAACTCAATCAACTAACTGTGTCTTTATATTCTCATTACCTTGATCAGCCCACTGATGGCCTTCAGGTCCTCGTTCTTGCTCATCACATCATTGTCAATGATCACCTTGGCAACTGCATCATTGATGTCAGATGCAACAGAAGCATCAGTATTCATCATCCCTTGGGGAGACTTCTCATCCTTCATCAATTCCTGTAATGACACAATAATAAGGCCATATTAATGCAGACAAAATTAGGAGACACTAGATAAGCTTGGGGGAAAATCCCAATCTCCCTTTACTGGGCGGTATGTTACCAATTACGGATGAACATTGTCAGAGGGGAGTGATACCTCCTTTAAATCATGTTGCAATTGGCACATAGAGGGCGCCAAACATTAGGAAAGCAGGTAACGGCATCTCCCAACACCTTCATACACATCAAGTGCTCCATTGACAATGATTGTGATGCCATTCCTACACAACCCCATTCAAAGTTCAAAATGGTCTAGCATCAAGCTTGCAATCCTGACTCAAGTTCAGCGCATAATACATACAATTCTTGCTTACAGCATGAAATAACAAACGTAATTCGTACCTTCAGGATTTCCTTGTTAGTAATATGCTCAACAGTAGGGGTTTGCTCAACAGTAGGGGTTTGCTCAACAGTAGGGGTTTGCTCAACAGTAGGGGTTTGCTCAACATTAGGGGTTTGCTCAACATTAGGGGTTTGCTCAAGGGTTTGCTCGCTGGTGATGGCAGGCAACTGGACCCCTCCTAGAAATAACAAAACACAAAGAAGACGTGTGTATAATGGCTGCATTCTTTGACATGGTTGTTTTAGCAGTGGTTACTGAAAAGCTTCCCCTACTAGTGGTAGGGTGCTGTAGCCTAGTGGTCTGGCGTGTTGAACTCAAAGCGTGGTCAATCTACAGATTGTGGGTTCGAATCCAGCCATGGATTAATGGTGCTTGCGTCCTTGGGCAAGACGCTTTGTCACTTATTGCTCCTCTTCACCAAGGTGTAAATGGGTACCTGCAAGGGTAGAGAGATGGCTTTGTGGTTTGATTAGCCCACGTGCGCTGAATACGGTAGCCAAGGCTGTATACTCCCCAGGGAGTTGAGATGGTTTCAGGAATGTAAATTATGGCCCAATGACCAGGGGCAGATTTCACGAAACTCGTCTTATTTTAAGATCAATCTTTTGACTTAGGAAGAATCCCGGCTGTAAGATCGATCTTAGCTATGACGTGTCCTGAAACCGATTTCACTAAACACGTCTTACGCAAGATCAGTCTGTCATGCTGATAAATAAATTGTAATATTGGATGAGGATGGCTTTTCCAAACACAAGCACCGTGTTTACTTGATTCAATTGGAGCGAATGCGTGCAACAGCTGTTGTTTTATGCTTGAGGTGTGCGCACGCAGCATGCATGAAGTACGTAAACTCAAGATGGCTGATTGCTTGAAATAATCCCTGTCAAACAATAGACCATCCGCTAAGTTTTTCATTGTAAACTATCGAGTGCATTATGACCAACAAAGATGCTAATCTGATTAGTATGCATTGTCCATACATTAACATTTATCATAATAAAAGGACACTAATTGGGAATTTTGTAAAGTGAAAACCAGATGATATGTTCTGCTGACCTGGGGTTGATCTTTGATAAATAAAGGACAAGAAATGAACTTACCAAGTCCAGCTACAGCCAGAGCAGTGGCTCTCAGCTCAGCTTTACCCTTGGCCTTTGTTTCAGCCAGGGCTTTGGCCATCTTGGCCTTTGCCTGTGCACATTAAAAAAAACAACCATCAAGATGGAGTGAAGATGTAAATAAAAATTTAGCCCTATGTCCAAAATTTAGTATATGAATGTGATTGATCTAAGATGTCATTTTGAAGAGTTTTCCAAAATCAACCCATGTTTTAAAAATCAAAAGGTTACATCAGTTTTTTGGATGTAAACACTGAGATAAGTATTGCATTTTTTTTTAAGACCAAAGTTTCCTTTCTTTTCAGCTGCCTAAGTTTAATTCAGATGGCACTGGAAAATGCATTTAGATAATTTACACAGTCACAGTTTGAAGTCAGTATCATAAATTCAATGAAAATGTCAATGAAAGTTGATATTGAGAGTATATAAGTACCTTTTTCTGCTTCTTGAAAACATTCTTGGATACCGGTAACTTCTTAGAGTTTGATTTTGCCAACTCTGCTTTGGATCCTGTGACATAAAAAAAGTAGGAACAGATGATTCTTTCCCTTTCAAATATCATGATGTAATATAGGTTTTCCCAGTCTTTTCGGCAAATGAGCAGCCAACTTAATTTTCACGCATTCATATTGACGTGATTTTGCCTCCTCGATTAAAAAACCATCACTGGTTTTCACTTTGATGCATCCGTTTTTTTAATTATAGCATTGAATTCAGTTAAATTCAACAGTCGCAAATTTCAATGCTGTTCAAATGGAATTTTAAATTGAAAGGCGATTCTTTTTATTCGCCTGATGCTTGTTCACATTTGTTTGCACATGAAATCGAAAGACTGTTTTCAATTGCCTTGCAGTTCCACGCAGAATGGAATGACAAAGAGTTTAAATTGTCTGCTCATTTGCCGAAAATGACCGGGAAAAATCGACAGGGCCTATTATCAATTATCTTCAATAGTGTCCTGTTTGATGAATGATGTACAAGATGTGTGTAGGCCTACTGCATGACGCATTCCACAGCTTATGACATGGTTGTACACAAAGACAAATTCAACTAAATGCACAAGCTTCCATCTCTTTCATCATGTTCATAATTTGCTTGTTATCTGTTTTACTTTTAGTTTTAGAGACATGTAAAAGTTATCCATCTTCACTTATCTTTAGGCCTAGTTAGGCCTAATAATATAGGCCTAACGTTACTGTTGTTCTGATGTTTGTAAAAATTTGTCTGGGTGAATTTCTCTATTTTAAAAAACGTCAACAAAATCAGTTTTAATTCTATCACTAATTAATGCATTACACACGCTCAGGAGCCTAGGCTATTTAATATTTGCTTCACATAACCAGCAGGGCTGCAGGCCCTACTTGAAAAAAAAATCTTTAACTTTAACTAGGGCCTAGGTCTAATGTTAGGCTAAAAAGTAACGTTAGGGCCTAATCATATTGAGCGCAATTTTGACGCCTCTGCAAGCATGGCAAGTTTTAAACTGTGCCTTGCCCTTGCGCAATTTTTGGGATTTTTTTTTACCACGGCACAAAGCTACCTTCACTTCATTTAGGCCTAGGTTAAAAACGTTGGACACAGCCTCAGAGGTTTTGTTTAAAATGAAGTCACTTCGGACAATGGGTTAAAGATTGCGCATGTTGAAAGATTGCGCTCAACACTGCACTGGCAGTGCATTGCATTTCATTGCACAGAAAATACCCGACCGACGAACCACCATAACCAGACGGAAACTTACCTGAAATACGTGCACGGCGGCGTGTGCGTTTCTTCGTAGGCAGACAACCCATGATTGTCGGCCGAAAATGATGTCAAATATCAGCTACAAAACCATGAATTTCTGGGAATATTGTATCAAAACAAACGACAGATGCACAAAAATGCGTCCACGGCTTGTGAATCATAAACTGTTACTGACGAACTCGGATGTAACGGCGCGTCTGATTGGTCAAAAGTCCGGTCATGCGCAGATGTACTGTTATGTTTCGTTAGTTTTGATAACTTCCGGTTCCAGTTGCATTGGATTATATGGTTGGTGATATAATTCTTCACATAGTATTTTGGGACCTAAATGATAACTTTCAGAGACTATCACGGGCAGACGTTCACTGTTGCTAGGGACTGATTGCCATGCGACTGCAAAAGTTCGTTAATCTTTCTTTGGTGACGTCACAATTCAATGTTGTCAACCAAGATTGGAGAAACGTCATAAAGGCAAAAATGAATAACATAAGTTTGTTAAAGTGATATAGGCGTATGCATAATTATTTGAAAACATTGTCGAATTTGGTTAAAGGTAGTTTCATACTTTGGTGAAAATTTCAGTCCCATACGGTGCCCTTTTTTTGAGAAAACAGTGAAAAACAGCCACAGTATTTCTTAAGTATTTTCTCTATAATTTTTTATCTTTTAAAAGATCAACAAGATTTTTGGTTGTTGTTTTACTAATTTCTGGATAAATACAGCATATCAGGCGGAATAAATTTTAATGGTATGTTTCTACCACCATGATCTTTATATCCTGTAAGTTATATGTTAAATCTGTGAACATTTCTGTTTTGGCTTCTTACCAAAGTATGATACTACCTTTAACAAGGTAAAACATGAAGGTAATAATTCACTTCATTGTTCAAATAAAACTGCAAATAGGGTAATGCAGGAGCTCTCGTGTAGCGATCCTAGCAAAAAGTGGTTGTCAAATGCAACAAGTTTGCAAGCAGAATCAGAGCTCTGGCAGAAACAGAGGATAGGACAAATAACAGCCTCCAATATGGGGCATGTTATAAGACATGTTGATGATTCAGGAAATGTCATTGGCTCCACACGCAGCATTATTGCTAAGACAATGTCGTAGAGACTACAAGAACTTTGTCTCTGCTGCTATCACATATGGTAAAACACATGAAGACTTTGCAAAATCTTGATATTTGTCACAGATGTGCAAAAAACACATACAGTTTTTTATTGAAAAGACTGGCCTTTGCATATCTAGCAGTCATGCATTCATAGCAGCACGTCCAGATGGGTTTGTCAATTGCAAGTGATGTGGCCCTGGTCTTGTTGAAGTGAAATGCCCCTTTTTGTAGATAATTCACTTACTGTAACCCAATATGCATCAAAAGGGCATAATTGCCTTAAACTTGATCAAGGTCATGCTTCTCTCAGAGAGAATCACAATTACTTCATGCAGATACAATGCCAGTTACTTTGTACAGAAAGGGCATACTGTGATTTTGTCTTGATCACAGAAGCAAATGAAGACAATGTTAGTACAACGTATTTGCAGAAATGAGGAAGTAATTAATGTAATCAAACAAAAGGCACAGAGTTTCTGGGTAAATGCAGAGTTACCTGAGCTTAAAACCAGGTTTATTGAAAGGAAAATCACATAAATCAAAGATATTATGTTGACTAATGAGATGATACTTCAACTGATTGTAGCAGACAGTTTGTACAGTGTCCATGTAAATGCATGGATACTAGATTCTGGATCCTGTGCTCAACTTATTTGTTATAATAATCAAACTCATATTCAGTCTTCAGAATTTGAGCTGTTCCTTTTACCTATTTATAAATATAAATTATTACTTCAGATATTTACTATTTTCATCTTTATATTAAATATTATTCAAGGTATTTGTACAGTTAATTTATGTCAGTTTACCTTTTGGTACATTTTTCAACTTTTTCACCTTGAAGTTTTTAAATCAATCTATATTTGTAAAATATACAATATGGGTGCTTGATTTGTTATTTAAACATGAACAATTATTTTATATTATATACATTTATAAGGAGATCCCTCTCAAACCGGAAGTTGACATGTATGTTTTTTTGGTAATAAATGGCAATAGTGGCAATAGAATGGCAATAGAATGGCAATAGAATGTACAAAGATTTGTGGAATTTCTATAATTGTACCTCTGTATACATAATGCATATATACATAAAATGTATCAAGCTTTTAAATACACAGTTTTCGTGCTTAAAGGTAGTATCATACTTTGGTAAGGAACCGAAAGAGAAATCTTCACAGATTTATTTTTAACTTACAGGGTATGAAGATGGTGGTGGTAGAAACATACCGTTAAAATTGTCTGCCTGAAATGGTCTATTTATCCAGAAATGAGTAAAACAACAACCAAAAATCTTTTTGATCTTTTAAAAGATCAAAAATAAAAGAGAAAAGACTTAAACAATACTGCACGGCTGTTTTTCACTGGTTTCTCAAAAAGTGGGCACTATATGGGACTGAAATTTTCACAGACTAAGTAACTGTTATTGTATCTGTCTTGAATTTGTATCCATGAATCTGTATTTCTTTGATAAAAACCAAAGTATGATATATAACCTTTAAAGTAACTTGTTTGAGACAGAACATGAAATAAAAGCCAATAAGCACTATGAAGAATAAAGAAGCTTAGATGACCAGATGAGTGTGGTATTGATTTCTAGATCATGTAACACTTTTATTTTATTAATTGCTGTGGAGAGGTTTGCTTCCAACTGCAGCATTGGATTATTTTACTTGGTCTTAAGAAGTGAAAATACTATGTGAACAAATGCAACAGAGTTTATTGTAAAGAATCTTTAACATTGGAAATCAGCACAAATCATCAACAATATTTGCCTACAATGTGCTTTTTCTGATTTAATTAATACTTAGGCTGCATAATTCAGAAATATTGGGCCAACAACTTTTTTTGTAAGACTTCAGCACAAGCCTTTTGATTTGTTGAGGCCTAGAAATTTGTAAGTACAGAATGTTGCAGGTTAGTGAGAGCACAACAAACTGTAGCTGCAGGTCCTAACAAGTCTAGTTGAGACACAGGTATCTCACTTGACATATACTTATAGTCACGTACCCTACCAATAACACGCTTAACATGTGCAATTTGCTTGCTCAGTCTGTTCTTTTCCTCAGTGAATGGTTGGCCTTTATGTACAAATGGTGGATGAACAATTTCAACACCATGTTCCAGTAACTCGCCTGTAATGTGGAAATCTTTATCAACCATACACTTATCACCAGGAGAAAACTTTTGAGGAATGTTACAAGAAATGACAAGCTCTTTGTCAGACATGTTTCCTCCTACTGGAGGTGAGATGTACGAGATTGAACCCCCTGGTGTGCAAGCTAGCAAGAACTTAGTAGTTGTTCTATTCTTATATGATGAGAATATCTGTGTATTAGCTTCCACATGTGATGGTTTCTGGGTAGGGATTTCAAAACAATTTAAAATGGCTCTAATACCTGGCCATCTCTTGAAACAATGTGGGTAGTTTAATTTCATTTCCTCAACTTCTGGCCAGTAAATTAATCCAGACAACTCATGGCTCAACAATGGAATCCATGTTGATATTATTGAGGAAACTGTTGACTGAGTAATACCAAACAAGTATGCCAAATACTCATCCATCATGTTCAGCCTTAACTTTGTCAAGGTTAACAAGAGCTCATTTTCTTTGGACAACACTCGAGCAGGACCAGGCTTGTTCTGATTGGCTTTGTGATACTGTTTTGCATTTTCTGATCTACCCTCGTACCAGTATGTCATATTTTCTGATGCTTCGTCCACTTCATTGTATACCCACTTAAAGTATTGGTATGAAGGCAGCCCAGTGTGTAACTGAATAAGTTCATCAGAATTTTTCAATTTTTCGATAGAAACTACTGGTCCATTAAGTATTTCTTTCATATGCTTCAATTCCCCTTTTAGTTCAATCCTTTGATTGTTCAAATCCACTTCAGCATGTTGCATTTCCATCAGGGTTGAATCTTCTTTGCTACATTCACAGCACTTTTGTTTCTTGCATGGTGTCTCATCCAAATCTATAGTTTGCCCACATGCTGCAGTTTTTGCATAAGGATGAAAATCCTGGATGGAGTATGGATTACAACTTCCAACTTCACTATCAGGACGGTGCTTAGAGGACCTCTTCACAGAAGCTCCAAACAGTGCTCCATACCTGTATATGTGCAGTGCTTCCAAGCATTTTCCTCCTGGAACGATGGGTGCAATTTGGTTAACTAACTGCCGTGCCTTGCAACTGGGAAGTTTTTGTAATGTTTCTGTAAGTCGGTCAGGGTTCCCTGGTGGTGCTCCATACTGACTTGCAAGTCTGGCAGATGTTATCGGATCAAGGTACTTACAGATATGTGCCAAGGCATGACAGATTAAGCCATCTTCTAATGATGCAACTTCCTTGATTGCTAGCTTTCTGGAAACTGCCCAGTCTGGGTAAGAACGCATATATAGTGTAGGAACAGACGTCCCAGCCAGTGGCTTCCCATATCTGTAACAATAACAGGGAACATACATTAGGAATAAATTGGTAACTAATAACAATATTTTAAACATAAAATAGAGTTTGTAGTAAAAATGCTAGCTTGTAACGATCGATTTATGTCTTCAGACAATTCCATGGGGAAAATCGAAAAATTATGCTATTTAAGTGACTTTGACTTATACAAGTATCTTTATCAACCATTCTTAAATGACTCCAATAAAGAAAGGTGTTTATGGAATCAGGAAGTACACCACTTAAGATTCCTTAAAATGCATGCAAATATGCAAAAGAAAAGGTAACTTAGGTTACACAATAGAGATCAAACCATGGAAATGCATGTTTCACAGATACAAAGAATAATCACACAAAAAGGTATTACTTTTTCTAGCAAGTGTCAATGTAATATATTTGAACCCGTGGAAAATTTTCAGGTCGATGTATTAACCAGGGGCCAATTTCATAGAGCTGCTTAAGCAACAAAATTTGTTTAAGCACCAACAACCTTGGTGAGTGTTATGCTCAGCAAACAATGGCCGATTACAAGTCAAAAGCAGTAAACATCACATATGAAAATTTGGTTGGTAAATCCTGTTTGATCAAGGAAGAATTTAAAAGCAAATTCTGTGCTATAAAAGCAGTTCTATGAAATTGGCCCTAGCGGAATAAAATAGTTTCTGTGAACCAGTGATTGATAATTACTAATATCCCAAAGGAATGAGTGATCAGCCCAAAAGGTAAAATTGTCTTTTGTACCCCCATCCCCAAAATATTTCACCTATATAATTCGAAAAGTAAACAAAGAAAAAATTGACTGGAGTAGGATTCGAACCAGCGACCTCCTGAATACTGTACAGGCACTCTACCGACTGAGCCATCCAGCCCTATGTTAGTGGTGATCCCAATAGTCAATTATTGGCGGTGTGTGCGTGATTTCATGGTTTCTGACTGCCAAACGAACAAAGATAATTGACTATTGGGGTCACCACCAACATAGCGCTGGATGGCTCAGTCAATAGAGCGCCTGTACGGTATTCAGGAGGTCGGCGGTTCGAATCCCGTTCCACTCAATTTTTACTTTAAAATTCAGTCAGTTTCCCTTGTGGTTATTTGATGATTACCTATATTATTCATTAATTCAACCATTCCCTGCATGTTTAGCCACAGTGCTAACAGTCCCCAACACTCTTGTAAAGTCATAGCATCTGAATGGACTGTTCCAAATTCAAACACATGGAAACTTACTTGAAGTGATTACTGCAAACCCTTGTGTGCTGCGTGACTCTGTAGCCCTTCCGGTTGAGCTTGTTCTCCCATTTCTCATGGTCTTTAGGTTGAGGCTTGTGAAATTGTAACTCAATCACATGCGGCATAATAATAAACCTATAATAATAAAAAAGATTTAAATGAACTAAAAATACAACTCTGAACTTCTACAAGTATTAGGGGGCCTATCAGACCCTATTAATTAATAATTATCATACTTTATTTTTATTGTAAGAGGTATAATACATCAGGCCTTCATTTTTAAGGAGAGAGAGTGATCACTCTCCTCCGATCCGCTCTCCTTAATGTTTTCCAAGGAGAGCGAAAAAAAGAGTTCCTTAACAATTTAAGGAGAGCTGCTTTTTTTCAAAACATCACATAGGCCTACATTTTTTCAGCTGACATTTACCCTTTATGGAAAATACACAAAATACACAGATTTTTGTAGGCCCTAGTTATTATTTTTTTTAATTTATATTATTCTTTTTCAAAAGGACAAGCACAATTTTGCATTTTTTTCTGACACCAGACACAAAGAAACATGTGGTTTAACAATCTTGAGCAAACTGCTCTCTTAATTTACTGTTATGAGTAGGCCCTATGTTGATTTAAGGAGTTGGATTCGCAGCTCAAACTTCATTTTGGTCTATCACTTGTACTTGTAGTTGTACACAAACCTATGGGACTGACAGAGGGCGTTATGAGAAAAATGGCTACCGCTGCATTCGAAATGTATCATTGTGAATTTGTGGTCAAAGAAAAAACACTGAAAATCTCACTTTTCAGATATGCTACCCCAGTGTTATACACCTGAGATTGAAGTTCATCATGACTTGCTTAAAATAACTTAACTCTTGGAGGAAATAATCCTCTTTCCGTAATGGCCGTCAGTGGAATTCTTTCCCTAGTGCATAAATCTACGGGTCACACTATATACCGGAAAACACCGGAAAACACCGGAAAACACCGGAAAACACCGGAAAACTACCGGAAAACACCGGAAAACACCGGAAAACTACCGGAAAACTACCGGAAAACACACTGAATACCGGAAAACACCGGAAAACACACTAAATACCGGAAAACACCGGAAAACACACTAAATACCGGAAAACACACTAAATACCGGGAGAGGTGCGGGGATCGTGCGGGGAATTTACTATATAGGCAGATAGACCTTAATTTACATTGCATTTTCAAAGCTCTAAGGGTATAACGATAACGAACACCTTCAAATCAACTGTGTTCCATTATCACATATTTCTTGAGAGAATCCATTGCTTGCTAGGGAACTCGATGTCCTTTTTTGTGGTGACCAATCAAACAGCACATCCAGCTAAGGGAACTCCAGAATCGCAACTGATTATCATCAGTCGCCCTCAACGTTTACGTCGATGCAAACAGGCATAAAATTATACAATTTCTGAAATTTGTAAAATGCCTGGAGTTTATAAATTTATTTATTTCTTATTTACGCTGGGGAAAACCTTCAGTGAGGCACTGTTTTTCAAAGGGTGCTCAGCTTTACAGTATACATGTACAACAAGATGTTTAAAAATATATATAGACATAAAAATATAGCTAAATTTAAGACGACTAATACAAATTCTTAAGAACACATTATTACAAACTATAAGTCAAAATACATACATCAAAATAATACAGTTAAAACAAGGTATATTCAGGTGTTTTCCGGTAGTTTTCCTTTATGTTTAAAGTTTTCCGGTATTTTCATGTAGTTTCCCGGTATATTCAGGTGTTTTCCGGTAGTTTTCTTTTATGTTAAAAGTTTTCTGGTGTTTTCATGTAGTTTCCCGGTATATTCAGGTGTTTTTCGGTGTTTTCCGGTATTTAGTGTGTTTTCCGGTATTTAGTGTGTTTTCCGGTATTTAGTGTGTTTTCCGGTAGTTTTCCGGTAGTTTTCCGGTGTTTTCCGGTGTTTTCCGGTAGTTTTCCGGTGTTTTCCGGTGTTTTCCGGTGTTTTCCGGTATTTAGTGTAACCGAATCTACTGCCACACTAGCACTGCACGCGCACTACAAAAGTACAAAGCCTAACGTTACTTTTACTTAGTTTAATAGTTTTAGTACAACTTTTTAGTACTAACGTTAGGGCTTAGAACTAGTAGTAGGAGAAATGCTTACCTATCCCTGTACTTGGAGTTGTTCATACACTACGCTGCCGCACAAATGCCCACCATCGCATTTAACTGTCCAGTCACTCGGATAGAACAAATAAAAGTCTTACAAGTTTAGTAAAAATTAATGTACTTCGACCACGTCTGGCTATGTCTCGACACTTTAGCTTAGCAACAAAATGTTAAATCCACAATGTTTCCCAGAGTGCTTTGCGCACAGCAAATTTTTGGCTATCTTCGATGTAATTTGGTTAAAGGAGAAAAATTACTACTAGGATGATTATTCATGTTATTTTGGATTTTAACATCTTTTTTTTTTTCACTGAAAAATTTCCGAAATAATGTTCATTTTAGGTTTTACACGACCCGTGAATAAATGTGCTTTAAGTAACAAATCTCATTTTGGAACAGAAGAAGCTAAATAAATACTGAAAATTAAATAATATGGGTCGCGTAAAAGACACCAACCCCTTTAATAGTTTAGTAGGCCTAATTAGTAATGAAAATTACAAACATTGGCTAAGCCCTGAATTCAGAATTGTCCATTATATTATGTGCAGAGAGGTCTATAATCACTAAGTCAAAGACTTTTAGGAAAAATTGACAAAGTCTCCTATTTTGGTTTTTCACTTGTTCATATATGACAAGCATAATCAACCATCACATTCACACTGCAATGCTATATCATGTCATTATGTTGTCCTTTAAATTTCAACTGCAAAGAGGGCTTGAATCTTATTTTCTTGAAACAGGTTCCCATAATGATAATAAATGTAGCGCTTCAAATTGTAAAACAATTTCAAAGCTCTTTTCAAATGGATAAAATTACATTATAAGAATGAAGAAGAATTTAGTTACGTACATCATAACAATTCCACCAATTCTTAAAAAAAATACAAGAAATTAAAAGGTTTAAGAAAATTACAAAATGATTACAAAACTAAAAGGGAAATATGAATTATACACTCCAACAAGACAAGATTACAACTGGATTTAGATAAAATAGGAAGTTATGTTCCCCCATGCTAGCCACCCATTATTCACAGGATAGGCCTATGTCGGCATACTAAATAGATAAGGGTATTAAACAAGGGTTAAAATGCTGTAGGAAGCAAAGTTTGGTGTATTTGTGTGTAGGACAGAAGGGGCCATGAAGTCTTTACTATTGACAGAACCTATGTGCAGAATAAACTTACCAATGAACAGCATGACTCAAAACACAATAAATGAAACAGCCAATAAGAGGAAACAACATTTTTCTTCCATTTTCTTTATTTCATCAGACCCTTTTTTTGATGCAGAAACTTTTAAGCAGTACAGTTTCTGTAGTGTTTTAATTTCCCTTAAATGAAAAACTCCTTTGAATGGAGAAACATTACAATGCTTTTTCCAATATTATAGTGTCCAATTATCATAAAAGTTATCTTAAATATTGTATGACCTGAGAGTTAGGGTTTACACTGGATTTAATAACATGATTGATTTTACAGATGTTTTACTTTATCACAGATGAAAGACTGCAACAACATGATCAAAATGGTTAACTTGAAAATAATGCCATCATACTGGCTCATTATAAAAACATTCATATAAAAATACATTGCCACATTATCTTGCATTTAATTATAATTTCATAATTCTTTGCTTATAAAGTTGATGACTTGTGTAATTACTGAAAAGAAAAGTTGTGTATAAACCACATTAAAGGTTGTATAGGATTATGTCCATCATCGGTGGATGAATCCGTACACTAATAAAAAAAAAACCCAAATTGTTATGTGTACAAAACAACATCAAAGGTTGCATAGGATTATGTCCATCATCGGTGGATGAATCCGTACACTAATAAAAAAAAAATGAAAAATTGTTATGTGTACAAAACAACATCAAAGGTTGCATATAGGATTATGTCCATCATCGGTGGATGAATCCGTACACTAATAAAAAAAAATGAAAAATTGTTATGTGTACAAAACAACATCAAAGGTTGTATAGGATTATGTCCATCATCGGTGGATGAATCCGTACACTAATAAAACAAAAATAACCAAATTGTTATGTGTACAAAACAACATCAAAGGTTGCATAGGATTATGTCCATCATCGGTGGATGAATCCGTACACTAATAAAACAAACTAGACATTGTGGTTGTGTTAACAACCACTAGGTGTTCGGGGTGAACAGTGAAACTGTTAATATATGTGTCCAAAAATAAAAAAAAATTGTTGGAACGTATTTGGTCAATCGTCGCTCATACAATGGCATATTGAAATACACACTAAATTTAAACTGCGTGACTGATCAAATACTGATCATGTGATTGCACTTCGTACACTGACTGATAGCGTGTACAAAATGGCGTGACCTTTAAATTTGTAATATTTTCTGGATGATAACTTCCAGTTAGTTCATCACAAAGAAACTGAACATTTATAGAAGTCATTGAGTGCATATGATGTAAATATTTTGCAGTTTTTATTTTGTTTTATTAAGACATGGTTTAAAAGTGACCGTATCTCAACGTAAAAAAACTTAATTTTAGCCCATGGATTTAGTTGCAGTGTTTATGGAACACATTGCCATTTGACAAAATGATGTACAATACTCCGCAACCTACATCGATATCATTTCGATTAAGATTTGGTGCTGGTATTTAATGATATATAATAAGATTCACGTGCAAATATCTATAGCAAGATGTAAACAAAGTTTTGAGTCACGCAATCGGACATCACATGTACATGTACATGTTCTACACAGTGAATTATGTACAATTTTTGTACATATATAGTGTATGGGAAAAAGAGTCAATCGATCATCATATTTTTTGTACATGACCATATTTTCACGTAACACAATGTGAGAAATATTTAAAAATTCATATAAAATCAAGAGATGCCGTAAATGTTCACTTCAAATCAACGCTGTAAGAACTTTGTCTGGGCCTTTGTATGGTTAAAATTGACTGTTTAAAAGTGTATGAGGTGTATCAAACTCCTGTGTTGAGGCTATCATGTGTCTGTTTGTAGCTCTATGATGTAATGAAGCACATTCCAATCACCTTGCAATGGCTGCCATCTGGTACTAATCAGAGTCTCTTGTAATCACATTACAAGCAGTTTTCACTGATGTACTCATGTAATTACTGAGTAAACAGTATTGGAATAATTCAGTAATTTTCCCTTTAAAAGAGCATAACTTCCGGTTGAATGACGTCACAGATTTCAAACTTCACATACATGTCGAGGTACATCAGTGCTTCACACCTACCAAATTTGGCGGAAATTCATTGTTTACTTTCGGATTACGTAATCATTGTATGTCTTTAATCAACCGTAGAGGGCGCTATATAGCCCGTATGACGTCATTGTTTATATTTTCTGAAAGCCCAAGACCTTCTCTATCTTTTAGCCAAATATGTTTTATGTGCCCAAATCCTTCCGTTTTAGAGTTATTTTGAGTCAAACTTCAACTTCCGGTAACACCGGAAGTGGAGGTCATTTGTACACAACATTAAATATATTAATTGTTCAAATTCACGTGGTGAGTAACATATGTCAATATCAAAATCGTAGGTCATGTGGTTCTCAAGTTATAAAGCACCAAAGTTTTTCCTAAAAACGCGTGTAATTTGATACCCGATGACGTCATCATGACGTCAATCTTCTAAATACAACTTGACATCATGACCAAAGTTCCCACCAAGTTTCATGTCAATATCTTGTACCTGTGACCAAGAAGTCCTGCTGACAAGTTTGGGAAGAAAAAAAAAAAAGAAAAAAAGAAAAGAAAAAAAACTCGAACAATAACAATAGGTGTTCGGCTTGAACCCGAACACCTAAAAATGAAAAATTGTTATGTGTACAAAACAACATCAAAGGTTGCATATAGGATTATGTCCATCATCGGTGGATGAATCCGTACACTGAAATAACAATTCATTAAAAATGCAACAAAATGTTTTACATCTTGTGTACAAAAACTGCATCAAAGGCAATTTTATTAAGATTATGTCCATCATCGGTGGATGAATCCGTACACTGAAGAAGAAACCATTTGTTAGCAACCGAAATGATTTTGTTGTGAGTACTTGGACAACACTGGGTTGTTGTCCAGGATTTTGTCCATCATGGATGGATGAATCCATACAGTCAAACAGTCTTGAATGATTCAGATTTGAATTTATCTCTCATCTCATGAACAGTTTGTACTGTATACTGTGTACCCATACAACGATCAAATTCGGCAAAAACCTATGAACCAGCTATATGACTCACTGGAATAAATGAAAATAACCAAATATACAAGTCAAATACAAAATATGATATATAGTCAGATAGTAAAACACTGTGTTTATACTCCAGCTATTAGCAGCTGGTATGTGGCAATTCAAGGCAAGATTCATGATATATAAAAAGTTGCTGCAAGATGTCTCAGGATTTGGACTTTACATGATTCTGAATTCTCATCATTGTGATTAAGCTGACTCATTCCAGCTCTTGAATATGATATAAAAACTTGTATACAATAATCAGGTGTGCAGTTTCCAGATTGTTTATAATTTGTGAATAGTACAGAATGTATTGTACTATATTAGCTGTTTAAAAGTGATCCAGTGGGTCTTACAAATGAATATGATGCAATCTGCACTTAGACTTCAATATGCTGCAATGAAAACATGATTATAAGCTGTACCAGTGTAATCTTAATTTAAAACCATTTTGTTTTTGTTTTTATCTTGAAACAATCCTGTCTAAGGATTGCTGTATATATCTTTCAGAGCAAATACTTGTATGACTACCAGTATACAAGTAGTGATGACCTGCTAAGGGAATTAATTCTGTACTGATGTAAGGAGTAAACTACCATCTCAATGATTTATACATGCAATAATAACTGTGTTATTACTGAGTGGTATTTACACACTATCAACCCTTCAATGATTGATATTCCTGATGAAACTGAGTATGATCTTAAGTATCTCCCACGTTCCTGAATGAAAGTCTTGTCTTAGTTTTTGTTTTGTCGTATCTACCAGCACAAGAACCATTTGGATTGTATATGAACCTTATGGAAGATGCTCATAAAAGATCAGGAATAATCAATGCACAAATCACCTGAGTTGTTGGAGAGGGATTTGTATGGGTTATCACCTTAGTCTTATGGTCGTATACGCAGCAGCAAGGAATCATTCTTGAATCCTGGCTCTGGACATCAATTGACACAAAGTGTCAATATATCTGTATCAGTCACATCAGCTTCCAACCAATCACACATGAGATCTTACTGAGGAGGGTGTGTGATTGGCTAGTCAACATGGTGGAGTGATACTTCTATCCAATCATATGCCAGTGGTGTTGCAATGAGCACTATGATTGGTGGTTGGTGTCCTCTACTGTCAGTCAAAGGCCAGATGTTATTGGAGGGGGGCCAATGAAGTGACTTTCAAGGACATTGCTGGCTGAAGGGAGGGGTAAAAGCAAATACTGAGCAAAAAGGGTTGAGCAGACCCTGGTGTATTGCAAATCAATACAAAATGAGCAATGTAAAGTAAACAGCATCACTGCTGGTGGTATTACAGTGACCAAATCTGCTGATGAAATTGCAGAAGTTTCAAAACTGAAGATGGAATTTCAGTCGCTGTTTACAAAAACTGTTGATGGAACTACATTTTACGAACGAGGGGAAATCCACAATTTAACAGCACACAAACTGCTGATGGAACTGCAGTTTGTTTGATCAAAACTGCTGGTGGAATTGCAGTTGATTGAAAACTGAAGATGATCTTTCAGTTTGCTGTTTTCAACTGTTGATGGAATTACAGTTTTATAAAGGAAGGAATTCAATGCACAAACAGCCCAGTAACTGCAGATGTTATTACAGTAATGTCAACCAACTACTGATGGAATTGCAGTTGATGTTTAACATCTGAAGATTGACTTCCACTGGCTGTTTATGAAAGACTGTTGATGGGATTACAGTCAAGATAAAGGATGAACAGATCAAATGGACATTGATAAAAAAACAGCACATGATTAACTGTTGATAGTAATACAGTTATTTTAACTGCTGATGGATTTGCAGTTAGATTTGTAACTGAAGATGAAATTTCAGTTATTACTGTTTCTATATCAAAACTGTACGATGGAATTACAGTTGATGTCCATAAAGAATGATTACACTGACTAACCCTTAAAACATCTGAAGAACTTTGGAAGGTAACTGAAGAAATCTTGGACAAATTTCTTGAATTCTACAGACATTCAGAAGGGGTTTTTTGTTGCACAAATGATACAAGTTGTCACACAGATGATATGACAGGCTAGACTAGAAAGTCTGGTGGTACAGATCTGTAGACTTGAGATAGGCTTGACGGCTTGATAGGCTTGATAAAAATAACACCACACTATACGATGCTCTACTAACTCATGAAGATCCAGATGTGTTATGGATGAGTGTATAAATTGTGCCAAAGAGGTTTTCAGGACAGTTCATTTCCCTGTCTATGATGCATGCACAAGCCTGGTGGTACAGATCAGATATGAACATTGCATGATGGTGTGTTCATGGACACTTCCCAACATGTCTGTCTTCCAGGTTAATGGGTGGAATGGTCAAACCTGAAATGTGATGCTAGAATTGGCATGTTCGGTTTACCACAAACAGACCAAGTTTGTAGAAATGCAAATTACTGTAGACTTCAAAGAAGATATTAATTGCTTTGAAGCTCCTTAAAGGTTTGCAACTGGTGTCACTAAGGTGGAATGATACATTTCAGATCTTTCAATTCATGTAGGAAAAGTTCACACCAAGATGGAAATAGATGCAAATTGTTACCTCTGCCAGAAAACCACCTCGCAATAACCATAAGATGTTATAGAGGTTATGTACAACGTGTAGGCCACGGATTGTTCTGGTATTGAAGAGATTGATGCTGGTATCAAATGCATGTAGGTCAATGTGAAAAACCTCCAAGAAATGAAATAGAAATGTACAATAAGTGACTCTCATGATTGCAAACCTTGTAAGATGGAAACCAAGGATAAATACACTAAATTCATGCACAGATGGAATAGTGCACATAGTATTAGTGCTTACAGTCTTGTATGCATTCCTACAATAGGAAACTTTGGAGAACCGGTCTTTAGGTCAACAGCTCACATGCACGCAATTGTGAGCATGCGCGCGTTGTTTTGCGCGTGCGTGCGCGTGTGCTGTTGACTAGAAGACCGGTTCTCCAAAGTCTCCCATTGGTTCATTTCTGATCTAGGCTTCATAGGAATAACACCACACTGTACAATGCTTTACTAACTCATGAAGATCCAGATGTGTTATGGAAAATAGTGTTTAAATTGTGCCGAAGAGTTTTTTAGGACAGTTCATTTCCCTCTCCATGATGCATGCACATGCCTGGTGGTACAGATCAGAAATGAACATTGCATGATGGTGTGATAGGAGACTTTGGAGAAAGATCTTCAAGTCAACAGCGCACACGCCCGCAATTGTGAGCATGCACGTGTTGTTTTGTTTAAATTGTGCCGAGGATTTTTTCAGGACAGTTCATTTCCCTGTCTAAGATGCATGCACATTTTAATAGGAAGACAATAAACAGAGTATGTCCATTAGACAATACGAAATTCAACTCAAGTTTGAATTTTGAATTTTTCAGGTGCCAAGTTGGTAAATCGCTAAATCGTTAGCCACATCTATTTCTGTTGACAGTTCACTGTCCTTTAAAGATCGATTAATAACATTGATAAGTTAATACGTCAATGAGAAAAATCAATCAATCAATAAAAGATTAATAAAACGATTGTGTGTGCATGTTTGGATTTGCTGTGCTATTAGTGTGAATATTATGTGAGTTAGCCAGATAAATCCCTAATGGAGAGGGTGATGAGGAGTTTGGTAGAAAGAAAGATGAGAACATTTGAGAATCAAGACTGAAAATACACAGCATACATTCATCCAAACATGCACACACAATAACAATCGGCAGTCCCTCTCTAGTTTCTCTCATTTTATGTCCCATCCATAATAGCTTTTCTGAAACTGAATAAAAATTCATGTATTGTTTTTATCATTATTTGTGTGACTTCACTGGAAGTGAGGTAAGAGTGAAAAAGTTGGAGTTTGAATGAGATGTGTTTATAAGTTGGTTGCATCCTGGCCAAAATTGTTTCCAAACTTGGAGTGATTTTCCTGGAAATGCTTCTGATTTGGAAACTAGTTTTCTGGACAGGATACATTATGGATGAGACATAAAATGAACATTAATAGAGAGGAACTGCCTATTTGGGAACTAATCTCGACGCTGGATGCAGCTATTTCGCTGCACCTCAGCACTCTCCTGGCATGGAGATGCCCCACCAGCACCAACAGGTGTTTGATGACCAGGAGTGGTACAAGGAGTGTTGGACCTACTATTTGTTTGTTGTTTCTTCTTAAGAGCAGTAGTAGCATCCTTGATGAGATGTCCTGGAATGTGGATGAGCTCGCAGGATGGATTGCTGGAAGGTGGTGCTATGGGGCTTGGTGTCTTCTTGCGGCTTGAACTCTTAGAGGACCTACCATGTAGACTCACTGTGCTGGTCCTAGTACTTGGAGTTCCCTGATGGGAGACTTGGTCTGTCTCTGGGCCAGTCTGAAGATCAGTTGATGATGGCTTGTCGGTAGGTAGAGGTAATGAACTTGGTGTCAACTTGTCAGTGACCATGGAACTCTTGTTGGCAGCTCTGCCCTGTGGAGTTGTCTTACCAATAGGTGATTCATGGACTCCATCAGAAGGATTACTGTTGCTGGAATGATGCATGAGTTCACTGGTAGATGGCTGATGAATGGAAAATTGGCTGCTTTTCACTGCACCATCCATCTGAGTGTGTACCTCAGACAGATGGCCTGTACCAGAGTCAGGATCAAGAGAGTTGCCAGAAAACACTGCAGTGCTTATAGTCACTATAGCAGTGTTTGAAGATTGGCGCATCTCCTGAGAGCTTGACAATGGTTGTGCAGTGGATTGCATCTCACTGGGTGCGTCATTTTCCATGTCTGGAGCCTGTGAAGCTTGCAGTTGGTCTTGCAGCTGTTGAACTAGGTTATTATTCACATCATTGATAGCATCCTGCTGATTATGTCCCTCCATGGGCTGAATCTCCATAGACAACTGATGGGTCATGCTGTGTTCCCGTGACACATCAAGATTATCCCCCATGGCACAACCTCCTGATTCAAGTGGAGCTGAGGGTCTCAACAGTCCCTGTGCCTGTCGAGCAGAACTAGGTCGACAGGAAGAGCTGTCACTAGTAGTTGACATTTTCCCCTTGTGCAAGTTTCTACCAGACTGCTTCACATGCTTGAGACTAGGCTTGTTGGAGCCAGATGGTTTATTGTTGATAGATGTGAGGTCTGTTGTGGAATCAGTTGTTGCTAGAGTAGAAACAGTTGGCAAAGAGGCTGCATCCCCTGGTGCATGGAAAGTAACTTTACCCTTCTTCAGCTTGCGAGATGACACTGATCTCATTGAAGAACTGTTGGATGATTTCATGGGCCGATTGCTCCCAGCACATTTGGGAGTATGAGAGGACTTCTTGTTGGCAGGCTTCCCAGCACTTGCAGAGACCAGTGGTTGTTTCTGCTTAGCACGTGAATCTTTAAGAGGCAAAGAAGCACTGTTGGAACCCTTCAGTTTATCAGCAGGGTTGGATTTCTCTCTGATCCTGCTGGATGCTGATTTGGTTGGTGTCTCCTTTGTGCTCGGTGCCTTCGTCTTCTCACCTGCCCTCTGTTTGCTGTTCAGGATGGTGACTGATGAACTTTTAGAGGACTGCTTCGCACCTGTCTTTGACTTGTTTGTGCTTCCTTTACCGTTGGCTCCATTGGCTGCTTCATGTAGCATTCTGCTGGAGGCAGTCTGGCTTTTAGAGACCTTCTTGCGGTCAGCGGTTGAAGGTTTCTTCTTACCACTCACTGATTTCTTTTCATTTGTCTTCCTGCTCTCACTGGTCTTCTTATCTTTGTCTGTTTTACCCAGGATGGCATTGCGACTCTTCTTTGAAGCCGCCTTGATGGCCCCTTTGATCTTTGAGGCAGTAGATGGCTTACGGGATGGGCCAGCGACGTCAACACTAACCTGTTGAGAAAATGACATTAGAAAGGATCATTTATTTTTGTTGAGTATGACAATATATTGAAAATATCATTTGGATGATAAGAGAAAAACATTAATCAGTAAATGGTTTGTTTTGACCAATTTGCTAATGCCCTGGAAAGAACATTTTTCATTTTGTGAATATCACTCAGGATCAATAGTCAATACTCTGTGTTGAGTAAGGGAATGGAGCTTCAACCTCAGCCAAAAAGCACAAGTCCTGTATTGTGAGATTTCTACATGACTGAAATGAAGCCCGAGCCTCAGCTTCATGCAGCTGAGAATTTGTAAATGACCAAGGAATTCATTTGGGGTAAAACCTTTGAAATTTCTATCAATTTTCACTGTCCTACTACTTTTTAATAGCTATCTCATAATCAGCATTCCTGAGTTATGACTCATTTATTTTGATTGGAGCACATTAATGTCTGTGATTTATTACTTACGTCATCAGTCTGGACAGACATGTTACATGTCTGAGTGGCCATCTCAGATGTTGGCCGTGACAAGCTGATATTGGACATCTTCAAACCATTCAATATCATACGTGTCAGTTCAGTGGTATCAACTGATGTACAGGTGGAAGTCTGCAATTATTCAAAATGGACAATTGGGGTGTTTATTAGTACATGTATATAACCTATTTCAATGTTACCTCAAAGTCTTAAAACCAATAAACACTGTATGAAGTTCATTCTCTATTTGTCAATTATTTGCAAAGTTACAGAAAAGGCTGTGTTTTAATGAGTTGACTACAGCTTGGATTTCTAATTCTTTATATGACAGCTCGTACTTCCCATGTACTGTGTGTAACTTCAAGCGTTGTGAAGTATAATCATGTACTATTTTATCTGATCATTATTCATTTCACTTGGGTATTTGATCACAGAACTCACAGTATCAGTTGCAGATGACTGGTCCTTGGACATGGTTGTCAGCTCTGGAACGATGGTAGACAAAACTGCATCTACCATACTTGCAGCCTGCTGCTCCAAGTTGCATTGAACCTCTTCACTTGCTTCAAAAGCCTCTTGGATCTGGCTGCCAGGTTTGGCTGGTGGTGCATCAGGAGCCTATACAAAAACAATAGATGACAAGGAGTTTTCTGTAATCTTCATTATTTATAAAATCCTGATTTCTAAGCAGAGAAAGGAATGAGAATTTGGTTTGTGTATTATTTTATCATTTAGAAAATTGGAATGAGTGCACTCACATTGTCTGTAACTTGGAGCTCTGCCACTTCTTCATCCTTTTCTCCATCCAAACTAGCAAAGATGGCATCCACAAGATAAGCAGCCTCTTGCTCAAGGATAGCTGCCTGCTCTGCTGCACTTGGGGTCTGTAGAACAACCAATACAAGTTACAAGCTGGGAATGGTTGGATATTGGGGGAGGGGCTTCTATAATGGGGAGGTATGGTAATACAACAGAGGGGATGGTGCCATGGTTAAAATACTTGTAAATTCATAAAGGAAATGAGAAACAGTGTATATGTTGGATGTGAAAGTCAACTAGTCATGTGTATTTTCACCATGTCAGGAGCTTGGATGGGCACCAGTTCTTCCTCATCATCTTCTCCATCCAAGCTAGCGAACACTGCATCCACAATATAAGCAGCCTCTTGCTCGAGGATAGCTGCTTGCTGTGCTGCACATACGCTCTGCATGACAATCTATAATCAGACAATAACATTTGTAGGTGAGAGGAGGTGGGGGATTTGTGTGACTTAGTCTGGAGTTTGGTTGGTGGATTGTGATGGTAGACCTATAGTATGAATTCAGCAGTCAGTGGGACTTTTACTTCATTCAATCTGTCTCTTTACTTTGTTTGACAGTGAGGCCTGTATGTTAACACTTGCCTTATTAGCAGCAATGTCTATGGCATTAGTGTCTTCAGCCTCAGGAAGCTGTGCCTTGTTATCATCTTCCACTCTTGCCAAAACCATCTTCACTAGTTCAGCAGCTTCCTGCTCAAGACTGCTAGAAGAGTCCTGTAAAATGCAATCACAAGAATCATAAGTTATTGCCAAAATGTGTCACAATGTACCAAAAGACTGTACGGGCACATGTTGTCAATGGCTGCATGACTGTAACGTACCTTGCATTCAGTCTCGACTGGTGGGGTGACTTGTTCCTCTATGGTGTTATCAACGGAGGTCTTGGCCTCAGTCACGACTATCAGTCTGGAATGGATAGATGCAGAGCTGCTAGGAGACTCAATGGCTGCAGTGATCTGAAATGTCATAGAAACAGTTACACAACAAGTCCACATGCACAACGTTAATTCATTTGTTTAAAGTTTTTATGATATCATTTTTCCCATAACCCAAGAGAACATTGCAGTGACTGCTGTACAAGTATACCCACTACATGAATACAGGTAAAGTTGCATACCATTTAGAAGTTGTTTCACTTTATATAAAAACATGGAATGATACACTGTGTTACAGACTCCTCCGGGCTTAAGTTCCATCAATGAACCAGAATCAATAACACAAGCCAAGAAAGTTCATTCATGGCTTCCTTGGACGTTATCTTCTCTCTGCATCAATATGCCCACTCTCAGAGATAGACAACACAGAACTGATCACCTATTTCACCAACTGCCAATTCTGATCTAAAAAGCTGTAGCAGACATACAAGATATTAATAACATGTTATAAAACCGACCTTATCTTCAGCGATGTTATCCTGATCAATGGTCTTGTTACCATCCTTGACACTCACTGGTGCAGCTATCATGGTAGCATCATCATCCTTAGTAGTCATGGTAGTCACATCATTGATGACTGGCTCCTTGCTCAGTCCCTGTAAAACAAATTTGTATTTACTAAAGGTTTTGCCTCATCATTATCACCATGACTGTGATTATCATCACCAAGAATCATCATCACCACCATAATAATGACAATAGTATCAGCACTTATTATGAACCAGTATTTATCAAGTGGGCTAACAACTGAGCATTAAATATAAGTGAAGCTACTCACCTCAGATGTCATATCAGTAATAGTTGGTTTATCCACAGTGTTGTCAACACACAGGCTAGCCTCACTGACAACAATCAGTCTAGAACAGACAGATGCTGAGCTGGTAGGACGCTCAGTGACCGGGGTAGGCTGCAGTGAAAGACAGACACATTCAATTAATAAGTCCATCTGTTATATAAATCAATCCACTAACTGTGTCTTTATATTCTCATTACCTTGATCAGCCCACTGATGGCCCTCAGGTCCTCGTTCTTGCTCATCACATCATTGTCAATGATCAGCTTGGCAACTGCATCATTGATGTCAGATGCAACAGAAGCATCAGTATTCATCATCCCTTGGGGAGACTTCTCATCCTTCATCAATTCCTGTAATGACACAATAATAAGGCCATATTAATGCAGACAAATTCAGGAGACACTAGATAAGCGTGGGGAAAATCCCAATCTCCCTTTACTGGGCGGTATGTTACCAAATATGGAAGAGCATTGTCAGAGGGGAGTGATACCTCCTTTAAATCATGTAGCAGTTGGCACATAGAGGGCGCCAAACATTAGGAAGCAGGTAACAGCATCTCCCAACACCTTCATACACATCAAGTGCTCCATTGACAAAGTTCAAATTGTTCTGGCATCAAGCTTGCAATCCTGACTCAAGTTCAGCACACGATACATACAATTCTTGCTTATACAGCATGAAATGACAAACATAATTCGTACCTTTGGGATTTCCTCGTTAGTAATATGCTCAACAGTAGGGGTTTGCTCAACAGTAGGGGTTTGCTCAATAGTAGGGGTTTGCTCAGGGATTTGCTCAGGGGTTTGCTCAAGGGTTTGCTCGCTGTTGATGGCAGGCAACTGGACCCCTCCTACAAAGAACAAACAAAAGAAGCAGTGTGCATAATGGTTGACTATATCTGGTTGTTTTTGCAGTGGTTACTGAAACCTTCCCTTACTAGTCTAGTGTGCACTGCATGTTACATAGACCACGTTTACACTTGATCGCACTAGGACGATCAAAGGAGGATCAGATCCCGCAAGGGCAATCAAAGGGCGATCAACAGCTAGTGTAAACGCAAGAGCGATCATCGTCACGTTCCTCTCCGTTTCTGAAATCCCGTATTTATTTATTTATTTATTCCACATAAGAGCATCGTTTTGTTTAAAAGCACTGTGAAAAGGTGGATCAATGCGCGATCAGACTCAAGTGTAAACACGTTAACAACTCCATGCGGGATCTGATCCATCTTTGATGATCGCCCTAGCCGGATCATGCTGGATCAAGTGTAAACACGGTCATAATGGTTCAGTTTCATATGTCATGAAGCGCTATTAAAACAAGTTAGCACCTGGAATAAAGTAACAATTATATAACCAACCCAGATGCTAATCTGGTTAGTATGCATTGTTCGCACATTAATATTCATCATAATAATCGGACACCCATTGGGAATTTTGTTAAGTGGAAACCATATGATATGTTCTGCTGACCTGGGATTGATCTTTAATAAATAAAGGACAAGAAATGAACTTACCAAGTCCAGCTACAGCCAGAGCAGTGGCTCTCAGCTCAGCTTTACCCTTGGCCTTTGTTTCAGCCAGGGCTTTGGCCATCTTGGCCTTTGCCTTTGCACATAAAAAAAAACATCAAGATGGAGTGAAGATGTAAATTAAAATATCGCCCTCTGTCAAAAATTTAGTAAATGAATATGATTGATCTAAGATGACATTGTGAAGAGTTTTCTACAATCAATCCAAATTTTAAAATTCAAAAGGTTGCTTCAGTATTTTGCATGCAAACACTGAGATAAGTATATTGCATCTTTGTCAGGACCCAAGTTTCTCTTCTTTTCAGCTGCCTAAGTATATTTCAGGTAGCACTTGGAAATGCATAAATTTAGATAATTTACACAGTCACAATTTTTTGAAGTCAGTATTATAAATTCGATCATAATGTCAATGAAAGTTGATATGAGAGTATTTACGTTAATTTGCGTACCTTTTTCTGCTTCTTCAAAACATTCTTGGATACCGGTAACGTCTTAGAGTTTGATTTGGACAATTCTGCTTTGGATCCTGTGACATAGAAATGTAGGAACAGATGATTGTTAGGAATCTTTCCTTTCCAAATGTCATGATATAGTAATTATTAACAATTAACTTCAAGTGTCCTGTTTGATAAATGATGTACAAGATACGTGTACTGCATGATGTATTTCACAGCTTATGCCACGGTTGTACAATATACACACAAAGACAAATTCCACTTAAAGGCACAACCTTGTGCCTCTTTTAAAATTTCATCCAATTGGCTTCTGACTGCCAAATGAATAAAGATAATTGACTATTGGGGTCACCACCAACGAAGGGCTGGATGGCTCAGTTGGTAGAGCTCCTGTACGGTATTCATGCAGGAGGTCGCCAGTTCGAATCCCGCTCCTGTCAATTTTTCTTTGTTCACTTTTTAATGTCTTTTATAATTTGCTATTATGCATTAACACTGAATCTGGTTAAGACATGGAGGTAGAAACAAATCCAAAAACATGTTTAAGAGAGATGTACTCAAGTACTGCATCTGCACTGTTCTACTAGATAAGCAGATGTAAGTATTTGTGAAAAATGTGTTTGATTTATATCTTGTATTCAATATTTCCAGGTGCATTTCTATATTTGTTTTGACGTGATGTTTAATTATTAATAAGTTGTTGGACCTATATTGTGCTCCCTACAGCCTGGGTCAGCTGTTCAAGAGCGTAAATCATGTACATGTATACAAATTAAAAAATCAGACAAATATACAATAAATTAGTAAGAAATAAGCAAAATATGTAATTAACAAGCACATAATTAAAACAACAACATACCAAATAATAGGTAATAAATTGCCAGGGAAATATCATCTTTACAGATGACAGTTACAATAACACTTAACAGATACAAACCACCAAGAAAAACTTTAAAAAAAAGAAAGATTGGCTCCCAATCCTAAGAAAATAGTTTAAGCAAAAAACAAGTCCTACTAGGCAGGCAAATTATGGAGCAAATGCATAGTCTCAACAAGTACAAATTGATGAAGTAGGCCCTATTATTCTTAACTAAAACTTTGTGGTAAAGTTTACTCATTTTCCAAACATCATCAATATCACAAAACACATCACAGCCACTGTCAGGTCACACGTCCAGCATACAATAATAAAGCCAAGGTTACACTTTTTAAGTTACAGTTAAACTTAATGTAGAAACGACATCTTTCACTTTCAGTTTCACTCAGTTGAGGAGACCAAAAGTAAACGGTTTTAGGCTATAAAAAGTCAGCAAAATTCACAACATTAATTCTATCGTAAATATTAATGCATGATATAGGCCTAGGTGCCTACGCTATTGAATATTTTCTAAACATAATCATATGGGCTGGGCCCTGGGACGAAAATTGTTTTCTAGGACAGGCCTTGGGCCTAACGTTAGGCCTAACTTTACTTGAAAATGTTGAGCGCAATTTTGACGCCTCCGCAAGTTTTAAACTGGGCCTTGCGCAATTTTGAATTTAAGATTTGTTTGGGATTTTTTTTAACCGCGGCACATAGCGACATTCTATTCAGTTAGGCCTAGGTTAACATGGTTAAAAACGTTGGACACAGCCTCACAGGTTTTCTTTAAAACCAAGTCACTTTGAACAAACGCATAAAGATTGCGCAGGTTGAAAGATTGCGCTCAACAAAAAAACTCCACAAAAAGTGACAATCAATGGCAGTGAACAAAAAATACCGACTGACCGACGAACAACCATAACAAGAAGGAGACTTACCTGAAATTCGTGCACGGCGGCGTGTGCGTTTCTTCGTAGGCAGACAACCCATGATTGTCGGCCGAAAATGATGTCAAATATCAGCTACAAAACCATGAATTTCTGGGAATATTGTATCAAAACAAACGTCAAAATTACACAAAAATGCGTCCACTGCTTGTGAATCCTAAACTGTTACTGACGAAATCGGCTAGTACGGTGCCTCTGATTGGTCAAAAGTCCGGTCATGCGCAGATATA
This sequence comes from Astropecten irregularis, assembly GCA_963971285.1. Taxonomy (NCBI): domain Eukaryota; kingdom Metazoa; phylum Echinodermata; class Asteroidea; order Paxillosida; family Astropectinidae; genus Astropecten; species Astropecten irregularis. The sequence goes on from OZ020255.1 coordinate 5,683,097, forward strand.
CTATTATGTTTCGTTAGTTTTCATAACTTCCGGTTCCAGTTGCATTGGATTGCATGGTTTGTGATATAATTCTTTACAGAGTTACTGGGACCTAAATGATAACTTTCGGAGACTATCACGGGCAGACGTTCACTGTTGCTAGGGACAGATTCTATTTATACATGACTGAAAAAGTTCGTTGTAGTTGTTTTTTGCGACGTCACAATTTTTTATTAAATTCATTCAATGATTATAAATTAATTGTTGTCAACCAAGATTGGAGAATATTAAGGTACAGTAAACATCATAAAGACAAAAATGAATAATGTAAATTTGTAAAAGTGTTACATGCATAATCATTTGAAAACAGCATCGAATTTGGTTAAGGGAGAAAAATACTAGGATGTTATTTAGGGTTTGGCAACAATAAAATAATTAATTGTGACGTCGCCAGAGAAAGAGCAACGAGCGTTTGCAGTCACGTGTCAATCTGTTCCTAGCCTAGCAACAGTGAACGTATGCCCGTGAGAGTCTCTGAAAGTTGTTATTTAGGTTCGAAAGTACACTATGTGAAACATTATAATAACCATACATACAATCTAATGCAACTGGAACCGGAAGTTGTCGAAACTAACGAAACGTAACAGTATATCTGCGCATGATCGGACTTTTGACCAATCAGACGCGCCGTTACATCCGAGTTCGTCAGTAACAGCTTAGGATTCACAACGTATTCTTGTGCATCTCTCGTTTGCTTTGAATTTAACTTTGATACAACAAATTCGTGGTTTTAGGTTTTTGTAGCTGATATTTGACATCATTTTCGGCCAACAATCATGGGTTGTCTGCATACGAAGAAACGCACACGCCGTGCACGTGCTTCAGGTAAGTTTTCTTCATCGTCGGTGTCTTGTATCATTTTTGTAAGGACCCGGCCATGACTATCGACTAAAATTAAAAATGTAGCCTGCACTGCAGTTAACGTTAGGCCTATCGGTTTTCGCTCGGATAACGGGAAAGTTTCTCAAAAATGGAATAGGCCCCTATCAGAAAATCACTCTTCAAACCTTTCAACTGGACACTTCAACTTCAAGTTCAAGTCTTTTCTTGGAAAATATTGTCCGTCATAATTTATAGGGACACCAATTCAGCTATGTAAACGCGACGTCATGTGTTTTTACTTTGATTTTCACCCCTTTGGCTGAGCGGCAAAGTTCATTGACATCGGAGTAGCTAGCCTATGGCGCGCAAAGTCACTCAAAAATGGCTGGAATATTGTCCCGACTCGATTCTTCTTACTTGGTCAATTGAGTTTATTTTAAAAAGGTTCTAAAACAGTCTTGATTCCAAGATTTTAAATTATAGATAGGCCTAGGCCTAATTTATCAACAATATCTTGCATGACATATTTAATGGCATTTCATTGTCTTATGTTCTTACATTAACAAATAAATAGGGCCTAACGTTAGGTCTTACTCTTATTTGTCTTAGGCCTAAATAAAATTAAATCTAATGTTAATTTTTTATCTTAATGTGAAAAATTATCACAGCATTTCTCATATTTATATCTGGCACCATTAATATTAGAGGCCTAAACATGGATACATCAGCTTATCAAAGTTTAAAGTTAAAAAGAGAAAAACAAAACCCTGTCACTCCGATTTGAGAAAGACTTTAACACTTTTGTCTCATTGGCACGCCATAAAAACCAAGATCTCAACAGGGTCACATGACCTGCCGCCTGACATCGGAAGAATGAAAGTTGCTCGAGCAGACAACAGTTTAGTTTGGAATATTTTACCACATAGGCCTAATACATCATTTAGTACACGTATCTTGTATATCATGCATCAAACAGGACGCTTGAAGATAATTAATAATACTAAAAAGTTACATCATGATATTTAAAAGGGAAACAATCATCTCTTCCTCTCTTTGTCACAGGATCCAAAGCAGAGTTATCAAAATCAAACTCTAAGAAGTTACCGGTATCCAAGAGTGTTTTGAAGAAGCAGAAAAAGGTACCTTAATACTCTCATATCAACTTTCATTGACATTATGAATGATACAAACATCAAAATTGTTTTAACATCTTTAAATTAATTTTCCAGTCTTTCCTGAAATATACTTTATAGGCAGCTGAAAAAAACAGAAACCATGGTCCTGAAAAAGAAGCAATATACTTATAATCTCAGTGTTTGCATGCCAAATACTAAAGCAAACTTTGCAATTTTAAAACATGGATGGATTTTAGCAAACCCTTCAAATTTCATTATTGAGATTAATCAAGATTTATCATCTTCATCATAAAAATTCTTCAGACGGCTCTATTATAGTCGCTATCTTTACTCCAACTTGATGGTTGTTTTTTATTGTAGGCTAAGGCCAAGATGGCCAAAGCCCTGGCTGAAACAAAGGCCAAGGGTAAAGCTGAGCTGAGAGCCACTGCTCTGGCTGTAGCTGGACTTGGTAAGTTCATTTTTGTGTTCTTTAAAACAAAGATCAACCCAATGTGTACAAGTGAACCTGTATCCATATTGTATACTCTTGTGTCATGGCCATCACTATTATGATGTAAGGAAGGATTTGGTAGTATTTTCTCCACTGGCCAATACATCTGACACTTATGTGCATACAACTGCATACCCATTGATTAAAATCATTTCTTGCTTTACATTGGGTCAGCAGTATACATATGTTGTACATTATCTGGTTTTCACAAAATTCTCAATGAATACGCCTACCTGATGATTATGAATGCATAGGCAATGCATATAAATGAATAGTAGTATCTGGGTTGGTCGTATCATTTTAACTGTATTCTGTGCTTATTTGTACTAAAACACAGCAGCACATGGGACTGTACCATTATGTAACATGTAGTGCACACTAGTCTAGTAGGCATAGATATTCAGTAACCACTGCTAAAACAACCAATAGTCAAATAATGCAGCCATTATACAGGGTGTCCCAGAAACACACTATGTTGGAAATCATTATGTCAAAATTAAACTGTTTATTTCAAGATTCAGTTATATGATATGATTATGTCAAAATTAAACTGTTTATTTCAAGATTCAGTTATATGATAAAACCATGTCTTGGCTATCACCATGTAGAATTTAAGCAAAATCAGGCCAGGATTTGCAAAAATATGACAAAATGAAAGAGTAGTCTTCAAAAAGAAATTTGCAGTATTCCAGAATAAGTGGTCAATACACACATAATGTGTATTGAAAGAAAGATGGAAATCTGGTTTTGAGGTTGGGTAATTCAGTCTTAAGTAGTTTTTCCCTCAATTTCAGTCAAATTTTGCTCAAATTCTACATGGAGATAGCCAAGACATGGCTGCATCACATATCTAAATCTTGAAGTGATAAACAGTTTATTTTTCATATAATAGTACTTGACACAAAGTGTTGCGTTTTTGGGGACAACCTGTACACACTACTTCTTTGTATTTTGTTCTTTGTAGGAGGGGCCCAGTTGCCTGCCATCACCAGCGAGCAAACCCTTGAGCAAACTCCTACTGTTGAGGAAACTCCTACTGTTGAGCATATTACCAACAAGGAAATCCCAAAGGTACAAATATTGTTTCTCATTTCATGCTGTAGCAACAATTGCATGTATCAGTGTGCAGAACTCGGGATTGCAGGCCATTTTGAACTTTGAATGAGATGGCTTCACAAACATTGTCAATGGACCACTTGAGTGTACGAAGGTGTTGTGAGATGCTGATACCTGCTTCTTAGCGTCTGGTGCCCTCTATGTGCCAACCTAACTACAAGATGGTTTAAAGAAGTTATCACTCCCCTGAGTCCCCTATGACAATGTTCATCCATATTTGGTAACATACCGCCCAGTAAAAGGATATTGTGATTTTCCCCTATGCTTATCTAGTGTCTCCTTTCTTGTCAACCATCATCGCATTTTGCAATCAATACACTTGCTACTGATTCAATGATTTTTGTCTGCATTAATATGGCCTTATTATTGTGTCATTACAGGAATTGATGAAGGATGAGAAGTCTCCCCAAGGGATGATGAATACTGAAGCTTCTGTTGCATCTGACATCAATGATGCAGTTGCCAAGGTGATCATTGACAATGATCTGACGAGCAAGAACGAGGACCTGAAGGCCATCAGTGGGCTGATCAAGGTAATAAGAATATAAAGACACAGTTAGTTGATTGATTTTATAGAACAGAAGGACTTAATAATTGAATGTGTCTGTCTTTCATTGCAGCCCACCCCGGTCACTGAGCGTCCTACCAGCTCAGCATCTGTCTGTTCTAGACTGATTGTTGTCAGTGAGGCTAGCCTGTGTGTTGACAACACTGTGGATAAACCACCTGTTACTGATATGACATCTGAGGTGAGTAGCGTCACTTATATTTTATGCTTAATTGGTAAATATAAGCCCACTAGATCTCTTGGCAAATACTGGTTCACAACAAGTGCTGATACTATTGTCATCATTATGATGGTGATGATTCTTGATGATGATAATCACAGTCATGGTGATAATGATTAGGCAAAACCTTTAGTAAATACAAATTTGTTTACAGGGACTGAGCAAGGAGCCAGTCATCAGTGATGTGACTACCATGACTACTAAGGATGATGATGCTACCATGATAGCTGCACCAGTGAGTGTCAAAGATGGTAACAAGACCATTGACCAGGATAACACTGATGAAGATAAGGTCAGTTTTGTAACATGTTGATGCAGAGAGATGGTAACGTTCAAGGAAGCCATGAATGAACTTTCTTGGCTTGTGTTATTGATTCTGGTTCATCGATGGAACTTAAGCCCGGAGGAGTCTGTACCACAGTGTATATTGCCATGCTTTAATATCAAGTGAAAAACAACTTTAATATACAGCTTTACCCGTAAACATGTAGTGACTGGTACTTGTACAGCAGTCACTGCAATGCTTTCTTGGGTTACCTGTATATGGGGGAAAAAACATTATAAAAACTAAATGGATTCACGAGATACATGTGGATTAGTTATTTCTATGACATTTCAGATCACTGCAGCCATTGAGTCTCCTAGCAGCTCTGCATCTATCCATTCCAGACTGATAGTCGTGACTGAGGCCGATACCTCCGTTGATAGCACCGTGGAGGAACAAGTCACCCCACCAGTCGAGACCGGATGCAAGGTAAGTTTCAGTCAGCAATTACTCTGAGAAATGTTTTCAACATTAAGAAGGCACATTTTGGCAGTAACTCATGAATTCTTGTGTTGCATTTTACAGGACTCTTCTAGCAGTCTTGAGGAGGAAGCTGCTGAACGAGTGAAGATGGTTTTGGCAAGAGTGGAAGATGATAACAAGGCACAGCTTCCTGAGGCTGAAGACACTAATGCCATAGACATTGCTGCTAATAAGGCAAGTGTTAAAATATACAGGACTCACGATCAAAGTAAACAGACATCATGAAGGATGTGTAGACTAACTAAAACACACGTAGAGTTAAGAACGTTACACCATCAGGCAGGCAAGAGACTGTCTGATGGATAATCACATTGTCACCTTCATTAAAGTCGACATTCCCAGCATCCGGATTGGTGATTGTAAACATCCAGTCAGCTCTCAAATGCCGTAAACCTTGGTGTCATATTTGACTGTCATATGTCACATATCAATCATGTGGCATCTGTATCCAAATCTGTTCATTATCACCTCCGCAACATAGGCTTCATCTGCAAATACCTAAGTCTTGCAGCTACTGAGCAACTGGTCCATGCCTTCATCTCATCCCGCCTCGATTTCTGCAATTCCCTTCTCTAACAACCTACCACAATATCTGATTGATAAGCTTCAACGCCTTCACAATGCCTCTGCTCGTCTTGTCACCCTATCCAAACGTTCTACCTATATAACCCGCATACTGAAAACTCTCCATTGGCTCCCCATCACTGACCGCATTGCCTTCAAGATTATCCTGCTTGTTTTTCACTGCATACATGGCACCTCACCTGGCTACATCAACAACATCATCACCAAGAATCAGCCCACAAGGAGACTCCGCTCTGCCAGGTCGCTGCAATTGGTCGCCCCCTGCATCTTTCACTCCTTGGGAGACTGCTCCTTCTCCAAAGCCGCCCCACAACTCTGGAACAGTTTACCACATGAACTCCGCCAAGTTGATTCTCTATCTTTATTTAAGTCTCATCTGAAAACCCATCTGTTCACCAATCGTTTTTCTGTATAATTGTTTTCTTTGTTTTGTTTTGCGCCATGAGCGTCATGCTTGGCGGATACCGGCGCATTATAAGTGTCCATTATTATTATTAACACGTACTAAGCAAGAGACAGATTGAATGGATTAAAAGTCCCACTGACTGCTGAATTGATACTTTAGGTCTACCAGCACAATCCATCAACCAAACTCCAGACCAAGCCTCACAAATCCCCCACCTCCAGGCTCCTCTCACATACAAATGTTATTGATTGATTATAGATTGTCATGCAGAGCGTAAGTGCAGCAAAGCAGGCGGCTATCCTTGAGCAAGAGGCTGCGTATATTGTGGATGCGGTGTTCGCTAGCTTGGATGGAGAAGATGATGAGGAAGAACTGATGCCCGTCCAAGCTCCTGACATGGTGAATATACACATTGACTTTCACATTCGTCATATACTGTACTCTCATTTCTTTTTTTGAATTAATGTCCTTAGCAAGTATAGCAACCATGACACCATCCTCTTCAACCTTGTGTAACTCGTATCGGTTATTCTACAGACCCCAAGTGCAGCACAGCAGGCAGCTATCCTTGAGCAAGAGGCTGCTCATATTGTGGATGCGGTGTTCGCTAGCTTGGATGGAGGAGATGATGAGGAAGAACTGGTGCCCATCCAAGCTCCTGACATGGTGAATATACACATTGACTTTCACATCCATCATATACTGTTTCTCATTTCCTTTATGAATTTACAAGTATTTTAACCATGACACCGTCCCCTCTGTTGTATAACCATACCTCCCCCCATTATAGAAGCCCCTCCCCCAATATCCAACCATTCCCCGCTTGTAACTCGTATTGGTTGTTCTACAGACCCCAAGTGCAGCAGAGCAGGCAGCTATCCTTGAGCAAGAGGCTGCTTATCTTGTGGATGCCGTCTTTGCTAGTTTGGATGGAGAAGAGGATGAAGAAGTGGCTGAGCTCCAAGTTACTGACAATGATAGTCTGATAGTCGTGACTGAGGCCGAGACCTCTGTTGATAACACTGTGGAGGAACAAGTCACCCCACCTGTCGAGACTGAATGCAAGGTACGTTACAGTCATGCAGCCATTGACAAAATGAGCCTGTAGTCTTTTGGTTCATTGTGACACATTTTGGTGGTAACTCATGGATTCTTGCGTTACATTTACAGGACTCTTCTAGCAGTCTTGAGCAGGAAGCTGCTGAACGAGTGAAGATGGTTTTGGCAAGAGTGGAAGATCTAGATGATAACAAGGCACAGCTTCCTGAGGCTGAAGACACTGATGCCATATACATTGCTGCTAATAAGGCAAGTGTTAACATACAGGTCTCACTGTCAAACAAAGTAAAGAGACAGATTGAATGAAGTAAAGGTCCCACTGACTGCTGAATTCATACTATAGGTCTACCATCACAATCCATCAACCAAACTCCAGACTAAGTCACACAAATCCCCCACCTCCTCTCACCTACAAATGTTATTGACTGATTATAGATTGTCATGCAGAGCGTATGTGCAGCACAGCAAGCAGCTATCATTGAGCAAGAGGCTGCTTATATTGTGGATGCGGTGTTCGCTAGCTTGGATGGAGAAGATGATGAGGAAGAACTGGTGCCCATCCAAGCTCCTGACATGGTGAATATACACATGACAAGTTGACTTTCACATCCATCATATACTGTTTCTCATTTCCTTTATGAATTAAGTATTTTAAGTAAAGTATTTTAACCATGACACCATCCCCTCTGCTGTATTACCATACCTTCCTCATTATAGAAGCCCCTCCCCCAATATCCAATCATTCCCCGCTTGTAACTTGTATCGGTTGTTCTACAGACCCCAAGTGCAGCAGAGCAGGCATCAGAGCAGGATGCCGTCTTTGCTAGTTTGGATGGAGAGGAGGATGAAGAAGTGGCTGAGCTCCAAGTTACTGACAATGATAGTCTGATAGTCGTGACTGAGGCCGAGACCTCTGTTGATAATACCGTGGAGGAACAAGTCACCCCACCAGTCGAGACTGGATGCAAGGTACATTACAGTCATGCAGCCATTGACAAAATGAAGCTGTAGTCTTTTGGTTCATTGTGACACATTTTGGCAGACAGATTGAATGAAGTAAAAGTCCCACTGACTGCTGAAATCATACTATAGGTCTACCACCACAATCCACCAACCAAACTCCTGACTAAGCCACACAAATCCCCCATGATTCATTTTTACTTGCGCTTAATCTTGGTTTTTCAATTGGCTATTTGTTTTCCTATTAGACATAACAATTAGTGATTCTGTTTTCCCACCTTGATATACAGATGAATGTTGACATCCCTGGCCCATCACATAAACCATCTACTGCCTCAAAGGTCAAAGGGGCCATCAAGGCGGCTTCAAAGAAGAGTCGCAATGCCATCCTGGGTCAAACAGACAAAGATAAGAAAACCAGTGAGAGCAAGAAGACAAATGAAAAGAAATCGGTGAGTGGCAAGAAGAAACCTTCAACCACTGACCACAAGAAGATCTCTAAAAGCCAGGCTGCCTCCAGCAGAATGCTACATGAAGCAGCCAATGGAGCCAACGGCAAAGGAAGCACAAAGAAGTCCAGGAATGGCGCGAAGCAGTCCTCTAAAGGTTCATCAGTTAACATCCCGAGCAGCAGACAGAGGGCAGCTGAGAAGACAAAGGCACCAAGCACAAAGAAGACACCAACCAAATCAGCATCCAGCAGGATCATAGAGAATTCCAAACCTGCTGATAAACTTAAGGGTTCCAACAGTGCTTCTTTGCCTCTGAAAGATTCACGCGCTATTAAGCAGAAACAACCACTTGTCTCTTCAAGTGCCAGGAAGCCTGCCAACAAGCAACTCTCAAATACTCCCAAACGTGCTGCAAGAAATCGGCCCATAAAATCATCCAACAGTTCTTCAATGAGATCAGTGTCATCTCGGAAACTGAAACAAGGTAAAGTTACTTTCCACGTACCAGATGATGCAGCACATGGGACTCTAACATTCTGTAACATGCAGTGCACACTAGACTAGTAGGGGAAGCTTTCCAGTAGCCACTGCTAAAACAACCAATAGTCAAAGCATGCATCCATTATACACACTACTTCTTTATGTTTTGTTCTTTGTAGGAGGGGTCCAGTTGCCTGCCATCACCAGCAAGCAAACCCCTGAGCAAGCCCCTACTGTTGAGCATATTACTAAGGAGGAAATCCCGAAGGTAGGTATTATGTTTGTCATTTCATGATTTGACACTACATGTAATTGGCTGTAACAAACAGACCTGAAATCAGAACTGAAGCCCAAGCTCAGGTTTTGTAAAATGTCTTTGTTATGTCAGGATATAGATCTGAGATACGTCCGAAGATAAACCATGTGCTTTCTAAAGCGTTACAAATTTGGGAAAGTAAAAGCTTCACCTCAAGACTCAATTTGTAGGATTCTGCGGCAGACTTCAGATCAGTTTATTCATTCATGTTTACTTTCACAATAAAATTGCGCTTAATCATGGTTTTTCAATTGGCTATTCATTGTTCTATTAGACATAACAATTAGTGATTCTGTTTTCCCACCTTGATATACAGGTGAATATTGTTGACATCCCTGGCCCATCACATAAACCATCTACTGCCTCCAAGATCAAAGGGGCCATCAAGGCGGCTTCAAAGAAGAGTCGCAAAGCCATCCTGGGTCAAACAGACAAAGATAAGAAAACCAGTGAGAGCAAGAAGACAAATGAAAAGAAATCGGTGAGTTGTAAGAAGAAACCTTCAACCACTGACAGCAAGAAGGTCTCCAAAAGCCTTGCTGCCTCCAGCAGAATGCTACATGAAGCAGCCAATGGAGCCAACGGCAAAGGAAGCACAAATAAGTCCAGGAATGGCGCGAAGGAGTCCTCTAAAAGTTCATCAGTAAACATCCCGAGCAGCAAACTGAAGGCATCTCCCAAACGTGCTGGAAGCAATCAGCCAACAAAATCATCCAACAGTTCTTCAATGAGATCAGTGTCATCTCGTAAGCTGAAGCAGGGTAAAATTACTTTCCACGCACCAGAGGATGCAGCCTCTTTGCCAACTGTTTCTACTCTGGCAACAACTGATTCCACAACAGACCTCACATCTATCAACAATGAACCATCTGGCTCCTACAAACCCAGTCTCAAGCATGTGAAGCAGTACGGAAGAAACTTGCACAAGGGGAAAATGTCAACTACTAGTGACAGCTCTTCCTGTGGACCTAGTTCTGCTCGACAGGCACAGGGACTGTTGAGACCCTCAGTTCCACTTGCTGACACCAAACACAATACAGCAAACTCAGCAACCAAGTTGGGCTTTCCTGAATCAGGAGGTTGTGCTATGGGGGATAATCTTGATCTGTCACGGGAACAAAGCATGACACATCAGTTGTCTATGGAGATTCAGCCCATGGAGGGACATAATCAGCAGGATGCTATCAATGATGCAAATAATAACCTAGTTCAACAGCTGCAAGACCAACTGCAAGCTTCACAGGCTCCAGACATGGAAAATGACGCGCCCAGTGAGATGCAATCCACTACACAACCATTGTCAAGCTCTCATGAGATGCGCCAATCTTCAAACACTGCTATAGTGACTATACGCAATGCAGTGTTTTCTGGCAACTCTCTTGATCCTGACTCTGGTACAGGCCATCTGTCTGAGGTACACACTCAGATGGATGGTGCAGTGAATGGCAGCCATTTTTCCATTCATCAGCCATCTACCAGTGAACTCATGCATCATCCCAGCAACAGTAATCCTTCTGATGGAGTCCATGAATCACCTAAGACAACTCCACAGGGCAGAGCTTCCAACAAGAGTTCCATGGTCACTGACAAGTTGACACCAAGTTCATTACCTCTACCTACTGACAAGCCATTATCAACTGATCTTCAGACTGGCCCAGAGACAGACCAAGTCTCCCATCTCATCAAGGATGCTACTACTGCTCTTAACAAGAAACGACAAACAAAGAGTAGGTCCAACACTCCTTGTACCACTCCTGGTCATCAAACACCTGTTGGTGCTGGTGGGGCATCTCCATGCCAGGAGAGTGCTGACGTGCAGCGAAATAGCTGCACCCATCGCCAAGATTAGTTCCCAAATAGGCAGTTCCTCTCTATTAACATTCATTTTATGTCTCATCCATAATGTATCCTGTCCAGAAAAGTTTTCAAATCAAAAGCATTTCCAGGAAAACCACTCCAAGTTTGAAAACAATTTTGGCCAGGATGCAACCAACTTATAAACACATCTCATTCAAACTCCAACTTTCTCACTCCGGCTTACCTCACTTCCAGTGAAGGCACAAAAATAATAATAAAAACAATACATGAATTTTTATCCAGTTTCAGAAAAAGCTATAAAATGAGAGAAAATAGAGAGGAACTGCCAATTGTTATTGTGTGTGCATGTTTGGATGAATTTATGCTGTGAATTTTCAGTCTTGATTCTCAAATGTTCTCATCTTTCTTTCTACCAAACTCCTCATCACCCTCTCCATTAGGGATTTATCTGGCTAACTCACATAATATTCACACTAATGGCACAGCAAATCCAAACATGCACATACAATTTATAGTTTTATTAATGTTTTATTGATTTTTTTAATTGTTTTCATTTATTGATCTATTTACTTATCATTGTTATCAATCAATCTTTTAAGTTAATGTAAGCACATTTTCATAGAAGGATAATGAACTGTCAACAGAAACAGCCGTGGCTAACAATTTCTCGATTTAGATTTTGTCATTTTACCAACTTGGTACCTGAAAATTTCCAAATTAAAATTTGACCTTAATTTCGTATTGTCTATTGGACATACTCTGTTTATTGTCTTCCTATGAAAATGTGCATGCATCATAGACATGGAAATGAACTGTCCTGGAAAAATCTTCGGCAAAATTTAAACATTCATCCATAACACATCTGGATCTTCATGAGTTAGTAAAGCATCGTATAGTGTGGTGTTATTCCTATGAAGCCTAGATCAGACAGGAACTAATTGTAGGAATGCATACAAGATGACTGTAAGCACTAATACTATGTGCACTATTCCATCTGTGCATGAATTTAGTGTATTTATCCTTGGTTTCCATCTTACAAGGTTTGCAATCATGAGAGTCACTTATTGTACATTTCTGTTTCATTTCTTGGAGGTTGTTCACATTGACCTACATGCATTTGTTACCAGCATCAGTCTTTTCAATACCAGAACAATCCTTGACCTACAGGTTGTGCATAACCTCTATAACATCTTATGGTTATTGCAAGGTGGTGTTCTTGTAGAGATACCCATTTGCATCTATTTCCATCTTGGAGGGAACAATTCCTACATGAATTGAAACATCTAAAATGTATCATTCCACCTTAGTGACACCAGTTGTAAACCTTGAAGGAGCTTCAAAGCAATTAAGATCTACTTTGAAGTCTACAGTATTTTGCGTTTAGAACTACAAACTTGCCCTGTTTGTGGTAAACCAAACATGTCTCATGAATTCCAGGATCACATTAATTTCAGGTTTGACCATTCCACCCATTAACCTGGAAAACAGACATGTTGGCAAGTGTCCATGAACACACCATCAAGCAATATTTAATTCTGCTCTGTACCACCAGGCTTTCTAGCTTTTACCCCAGCAATGTCATTGAAAGTCACTTCATTGGCCCCCTCGAATAACATCTGGCCTTTGACTGACAGTAGAGGACACCAACCACCAATCATAGTGCTCATTGCAACACCACTGGCATATGATTGGATAGAAGTATCACTCCACCATGTTAACTAGCCAATCACACACCCTCCTCAGTAAGATCTTATGTGTGATTGGTTGGAAGCTGATGTGACTGAAACATGAATAAATCATTGAGATGGTAGTTTACTCCTTACATCAGTACAGAATTACTGTTGTAATTCCCTTAGCAGGTCATCACTACTTGTATACTGGTAGTCATACAAGTATTCTCTATGAAATATATAAACAGCAATCCTTATACAGGATTATTTCAAGGTAAAAACAAGAAATACGAAATGGTTTTAAATTAAAGTTTACACTGGTACAGCTTATAATCATGTTTTCATTGCAGCATATTGAAGTCTAAGTGCAGATTACATCATATTCATTTGTCAGACCCACTGGATCACTTTTAAACAGCTAAAATAGTACAATACATTGTGTACTATTCACAAATTATAAACAATTAGGAAACTGCACACCTGATTATTGTATACAAGTTTTTATATCATATTCAAGAGCTGGAATGAGTCAGCTTAATCACAATGATGAGAATTCAGAATCATGTAAAGTCCAAATCCTGAGACATCTTGCAGCAACTTTTTATATATCATGAATCTTGCCTTGAATTGCCACATACCAGCTGCTAATAGCTGGAGTATATACACAGTGTTTAACTATCTGACTATATATCATATTTTGTATTTGACTTGTATATTTGGTTATTTTCATTTATTCCAGTGAGTCATATATCTGGTTCATAGGTTTTTGCCGAATTTGATCGTTGTATGGGTACACAGTATACAGTACAAACTGTTCATGAGATGAGAGATAAATTCAAATCTGAATCATTCAAGACTGTTTGACTGTATGGATTCATCCATCCATGATGGACAAAATCCTGGACGACAACCCAGTGTTGCCCAAGTACTCACAACAAAATCATTTCGGTTGCTAACAAATGGTTTCTTCTTCAGTGTACGGATTCATCCACCGATGATGGACATAATCTTAATAAAATTGCCTTTGATGCAGTTTTTGTACACAAGATGTAAAACATTTTGTTGCTTTTTTAGGGAATTGTTATTTCAGTGTACGGATTCATCCACCGATGATGGACATAATCCTATGCAACCTTTGATGTTGTTTTGTACACATAACAATTTTTTTCATTTTTTTTTAACTTAATAGTGTACGGATTCATCCACCGTTGATGGACATAATCCTATGCAACCTTTGATGTTGGTTTGTACACATAACAATTTTTCAATTTTTTTAAATTAGTGTACGGATTCATCCACCGATGATGGACATAATCCTATGCAACCTTTGATGTTGTTTGTACACAAATTTTCTTTTCAGTAATTACACTAGTCATCAACTTTTTAAAGCAAAGAATTATAAAATTATAATTATGCAAGATAATGTGGCAAGGTATTTTTATATGAATGTTTTTATAATGAGCCAGTATGATGGCATTATTTTCAAGTTAACCATTTTGATCATGTTGTTGCAATCTTTCATCTGTGATAGTAAAACATCTGTAAAATCAATCATGTTATTAAATCCAGTGTAAACCCTAACTCTCAGGTCAAACAATATTTAAGATAACTTTTAAGATAATTGGACACTATAATATTGGAAAAAAAACATTGTAATGTTTCTCCATTCAAAGGAGTTTTTCATTTAAGGAAAATTAAGGCTTATCATAACACTAAGGGAACCGTATTACTCAAATGCTTACAACTACAAGTAACAACTGAATTGACAAAAATTTGTCAGCATTTAGTTGAAAAATGGGTCTGATGAAATTAAGAAAATGGAAGATAAAAATATTGTTTCCTCCTTTTGGCTGCTTCAATTTATTGATTGTGTTTTGAGTCATGTTGTTTACATTAGCACATTGGTTGGTTTATTCTGCACATAGGTCCTATGATAGGCCTATAAATGACGATATGATCCCTATTTCCTTCTTGCACACAAAACCAAAACCTTTGCTTCCTACAGCATTTCTAACCCTTGTTCAATGTCCTTTTCTATTTAAAGGTAATATCATACTTTGGTTTTTGTCAAAGAAGTACAGATTCATGGGCAAAAATATCAAGGAAGATACAGTAACAGTCATCTGTGAAAATTTCAGTCCCATACTGTGACCAGTTTTTGAGAAAACAGTGAAAAACAGCCACAGTATTTCTTAAGCCTGTTCTCTTTTATTTTTTTTCTTTTAAAAGATCAAAAAGATTTTTGGTCGTTGTTTCACTAATTTATGGATAAAAATACCATTTTATGCAAAAAAAATTTAATAGTAGGTTTCTACCAGCACCATCTTCATACCCTGAAAGTTATACGTAAATCTGTTTTGGTTTCTTACCAAAGTATGATACTACCTTTAAAGGCAGCGTACAGGATTTGCAAGGTCTCCAAAAACAAAATTTGTATTGAGTTTGGGACAGAAAATGGACTCAACAGTTCGTAAACAGTGCAAAGAGTCACCATGGGAAATCCTGGTTCATAAGATGCTGGGTTTTGCAAGGAAATCAAGATTTAGTGTCTAGTTTAAAAAGATCGTTCGTCCGAACAAATTTTTTTTGCATTTCGAAAGCATGGTGTAACCATGAAGGATTCAAAGGGGGGCAAGATTATTTTGGCCGTATTTCTGCTATCCAGATGAACAAAGCGTAAAAAGGTACATGTAACAATGTTTTTAAGGAAGTTTAAGACCTTCATTTCTGTTTGAATACCAAATTCAGCCAAAACGCACATCTTTGCAAATCCTACATTAAAGGGATGGTACAGAACTGGTTTTTGCGACAAAACCGTAGCTGACAGTGAAAGCACATTATATAATCCATCATATACCTTAACTGACAAACCTGTGGAAGTTTGAGGTCAATCAGCCATCTGGGTCACGAGAAAATAGTGAAAACCCGTGTACAGAGAACTGTACACATTTCAACGAATGAATAAAACGCTTCGAAGCGATTTAGGCCCTAATCCAATCGGAAAATAGTTTCATTTATTTCTCAACAAATATGGCATTTCAGACAAAAACATTTCATGGGATGTTTTCTCCTATCATCACCATTATACTGTAAGTTTTATGTGAATCTGTGATCATGAAGTGTTTTTTGTCTTACCAATTCTGTACCATCCCTTTAAGTGTACTTCTTAAATTATGGTGGCCATCATTTTTCACTTAAGTGAACATCAGTCTTGTACAGGAACTTTGCAGACATTACATACAATGTTTAAAATTTCAGTTGCTATTGGAAAAGATGGACAGAGGAAAAACAATTTTGTGCAGCAGACTGCTCTAAGCCCTCTCCTCCAAAGATGCATGTCTGACTGATGTAGTATCCCTTTAATATGGCAGTGATCCTGCTGAGAAGTTTTGCTTTAAAGTTATTCAAAGAAAATTGACGAAGGTAGGATTCAAACCAAGGGCCAATTTCTTGGAGTACCGGTACACAAAAAATTGCTTAGCACAAAAAGTCATGTTCAATCAAACAAACCACCATTAAAAATTCCATTTTATATGCATGGACCTTATCGGAGATAGCCTGTTTTCCGCGCTGCGCGTGCGCGCGCAAAGGACAGTGGGTAACATTGGTTTTAAAAGTTTTACCACACGCGTCGACACGCGTATGTTCGTATAGCTGCCGGCTCGCGAAGTTTAAAGTTGTCTTTTTTTCCTAGAAGAAAGCTTTGCTTTGAGTTGTTATACATAACGATGCTGCACAACGGTCCATGGAATGTTACTGTCGAGTCACTTGTTCCAGCGCTGTATGAGTACTTATTTATAGTTGAATGTTCATGTCCATACGTTTTATGCACTCAGCGCCAGCCCTAACAACCCTGCGTTTCCCAGAGTGCTTTGCGCACAGCCAATTTTTGGCTATCTCCGATAAGGTCCATGGTCAGTAAACAACAGCCAAAGAACAATCACAAGTGATACACAACACATGGACATTTGGTTGTTAATCATGTATTAATTGAAAATTGAACAAAGAAAAATTGATGGAGAGGGATTCGAACCGGTGACCTCCTGAACACCATACAGGCAAGCGCTCTACCAACTAAGCCATCCCGCCCTACGTTAGTGGTGACCCCAATAGTCAATCATCTTTGTTCGTTTGGCATGGTTTGGCAAGATAATTGATTATTGGGGTCACCACCAACGTAGGGCTGAATGGCTCAGTTGGTAGAGCACCTGTACGGTGTTCAGGAAGTCGCCAGTTCGAATCCCGCTCCAGTCAATATTTCTTTGTTCAATTTTCAATGACTTTAAATTCAGTCAGTTTCCCTTGTGGTTATTTGATGATGTATAAATTGAGACAGAAATGTCATGGTTTAGCAATTGTTTGTGCTAAGCAGGGCTGTGAAAATGACCCAGAACATTTGACAATGATATTGGGTGGACTGTATAGAAGAGCATTGCTAAAGAAGAATGTGCACTGCTAGTGCTAAGGAATGTTCTAAGATATGAGTAGAGAAATATCCCATGCATGACAAGCAAGAACAAAACAATAGCGCTCCACACTAATGACGTCACAAATCCCCGGATGTCAGACAAATATTGTCTCACACACGTAGTGTACATGCACGCGCACACATGCATGACATGTTTGCATGGTTGCAATGTTTGTCTTAGATCCGGTGCTATTTTTAGCGCAAGTGCGGAGCGCTATTGTTCGCCTTATGCCAGAGAGCAGACAAAATGATAAACTATTGTTTAGGAAGTGACAATGGAATCAGAGCACAGAAAAAAGTGAACTGACCTGAGATGTGTGAAATTTGTTTCGACGGCTCAAAAAGTGAAGAAAGAACACTAATTCTGAAGTCGAGATGTCAGAACCACATCTACCTGTACATGTATCACTATGCACTGCAGAGAAGAGAGAATGGTATTCCTAAGCACTAGCACTAGAAGGTATAAGAGAATCTACTCTCATTTGTCCTTTTCAGGACCACACATCTTCCAAAAAAGAGTGTTCATGGTGTCTCCACAAGTCTTACTCATTCTAAGAAAGACTGAAATTGTCTGAGGACTTTTGTGAATTTAGTGATTTTGCACAACCCTCATGGTTTTCCATCAAGAATTAACAGATTTAGGAGCTATAAAGAAGAATTATTATGCTCTTTATAGAGATATAAAAGACAAAATTTGTTTGACATACCTGTATTGGTTAATTTTCCTATCACAGCTCAGTTTTTGAACTTGTCTCAATCTGGTCAACAGAGGGCGGTATAACCTGAATTCAAAGCCATAGATGGTTGTGTCATAGTTATTGGCTGTAGCTTGATATTACACACAGGTCTATGGGAAGCAGTCACATTAGCATGATTAGTATAATTATAGACCTATGCATACATTCCAGCTGTAACAATTTAAATTGGAAATGACCAGTGTTGAAACATTACTCCATTAGTACATGTATGTGTGAAACAAGTGGGTCATGCCACTAGGTTGGGTCACAGTTTTTGATCATTTGACCTGTTTCATCAGTGAACTTGCAACATCTGATATTCTTATAATATCCAATATATAGAAATTCACTTGATCAAATGAGTCAAAAATCCTAAATTAAAAATGAAAAGAAAAAAATCCCATCCTATTTCAATGGCAAGAAGCTATCAAAAAGGGCCATGAAATACTCTAAAATGAACCAGAGCATAATATATCCAACAAATTTTGGGGCCCTCGGGCAGACCCCACACCCCACGTCATGGCTTCACAAAATTTTCTTCTTAAACAACCCACTTGAAACAATCCTGCGTACACCACTGATCCTTTACTATGACGTCTAAATTAGCATGTGCGTGTATCTCCCTGTTCAAGGAGCAGATTGACTTCATTCTCATTTGAAGAACAGTGAATGTGCACCATGAAATAATGGATAATGAATGGTGCAAGTTCACTGATGTAACAGGGACACTGTCACAAATAAGTGTGCTACAAATTGGTTGAATGACAAATTCACAAACACTTTTAGCCAGTTTTCGGTATACCGATCCATTATAGACCATTCTTTTGCATCGTCATAGACAGAGTTTTTGCCAACCAAGATGGTGGAAACTGTGACGAGCCATCAAAGCCAAGCATTAAAAATAACTGCAAGTTGTACCTACTGTAATTTGTACACAATGTTTCATAAACATTGAAAGATATTGCTGAATGTAATGGAAACAAGTAACAACACAAGCAATGATGGTATATATTTGTACAGCTATGAAAAGTTTGCAAATTATGTTGAATTTGGTCATGCTGTCTGCCAAGAAGACGAAATGATTTGCAATGTTAGTGGCCGCCCATGCCAACCACCAGTCAATGTTTGTAAATAAAACAAAGGTCTATTGACCAAGCTGGTTCAAACCAATTTTTGTTGAGCATGAAGATCATCCGATTAAAAGTAGTATAATACTTTGGTAAGAAACCAAAACAGAAATGTTCACAGATTAACATATAACTTACAGGGTATGAAGATGGTGGTGATAGAAACATACCGTTAAAATATTTCCCCCTGAAATGGTGTATTTATCCAGAAATTAGTAAAACAATGAGCAAAAAAACAGAGAAAAGACTTAAGAAAAACTGTGGCTTTTTTACTGTTTCTCAAAAAGTGGGCACCGTATGTGACTGAAATTTTTACAGATGACTGTTACTGTATCTGTCTTGGTATATTTGCCCATGAATCTGAATTTCTTTGATAAAAACCAAAGTATGATATTACCTTTAAGACATACATCATCATTTCTGGATTTGGTACACACAACAAGTCAATTTGTTTCACCAAATCAAAAAAGCAGTGCACAGTACTTCTAAATCCAAACATGGGACAAAATTCCGAGGACAAAGTTGATTTCTAATCAAGAAAGACAATTTATTAGAACCTCTTTAAAAAGGCAACATCTTCTGTACAACAATTTGACAATCGACCAAAAAGTGAACAAAATGAGAACTAGAATAATGCAGTGAACATTAAATTACATTTATATAACATTAAAAAGTTTTACAAATAATTATGTGTCTCTTTACTTTCGTGTGAATATTCATACTGCATAAAAAAGGACAAATTCTGTCAATTAAGGGTGAAAATTTATCTAACTGGTAACCTGCATATTTTTAAATAACGAAAATGGAAACAGTTTCTGTAGTATTGCTAGCTGACGATGCACAGAACTAAATACATGATATAATATGGGGGCCAATTTCATGGCGCTGCTTAGCACAAATATTTACTAAGCATTACATTTCTGTCTTACTAAAAACAGGGTTAACAACCAAATGTCCATTGTGTTGTGTATCGACCATGAACATCAAATGAAATGTTTAACTGTGGTTTGTTTTTGTGCTAAGCCAATTTTTGTGCTTAGCAGCGTCATGAAATTGGCCCATGGACGTTTAAGCATAAATCCAGCAAATTATAAGTTTATTTCAATCTGACCTATTTTCACCCCAAAAACTGAAATAAACTGAATCTGTAATAAACACACAACACCAAAACTACATTGTAAATGGCAGCATGTTTGCACACTGAAAAGAGAAAACTACAGACTTCAAAATAAATCAGTACATACATTTGTAAACATGCAATATAAGACTACTACAAAAAAGGTGGTGTGACACTCTTAAATAAAATTTTGAAGAATATTATTAAGATATTTTTTTTTAAGCGGCGGGCAAAATATGTTAACTTATTATTAAAGACACTCCTATTTTCGATGATTAAATACGGCACTAACTGTATTATAAGGTTTCCAATGCGAAAGCACTTGGTAATTGTCATGTATTACATAGGTTACGCAATGGGGCTCCGCGCACGATAGAATACGCCCTTTAACTCTAAGTGAAAGTTATAGTTACCCGAATATTTGGACAACATTGTACAACGCTTGTACATGTATGATGTAAGGCCTTGGGCCAATTTCATGACGCTGCTAAGCACAAAAAATTGCTTGGCACAAAAATGTCTTGCCCAATAAAACAAACCACTGTTACAAATTTCATTTGATGTTCATGGTCAGTGAACAACAGCTAAAGAACAATCACAAGTGATGCACAACACATGGAAATTTGGTTGTTAACCCTGTTTCTATTGAGACTGAAATGTCATGCTTAGCGAATATTTTTGTGCTTAGCAGTGCTGTGAAATTGGCCCCTTGTGAGAACGTACTTTGAATATTTTCTGCAAATTTCGTGTATAAATTCGCACAAATTTCAAGTGTCTATAAATTTGCACCAGGAACATCACTATTCATGAAATGCGTTTTTATGAATGGTTGAGTTGTATGAAGCCATTTTCTAAGCTATATGTACAAATACAAAGGCTTGTTTGTCTGAATACCCAGGTACTTAAGGCAAATGGTTAATATGAATGTGACATCACGAGCAGGGAGCCCTATTGGATGTACATTGTCTAGATCTGGATTCAATACTAAACGTCACCTTTGCTAGTTTCAATTTGAACAATTCGTACATGCACATGCACATGACATTAACAGGGGCCAATTTCATAGAGCTGCTTAAGCACAAAATTTGCTTAAGCATGAAAAGTCTTTCTTGAGCAAACAGGATTACCAACCAAATTTTCATGTGATGTTTACTGCTTTTGACTTGTATTCGACCATTGTTTGCTGAGCATAACATTCACAAGGAGTTTTGGCTGACATACTGATTTTATGTACTAAGGTTTTTGGTGCTTAAGCAACTATGAAATTGGCCCCTGGACATTTTTCATCAATTTTTTGGTATTGTTTGGGTCGGTTAACTTTTTAATGAGTTGCATAATTAGTAAGATCTGTCTTCGCAGTTAATTGGGTTGCTTTTATTTGTACAGTCCAAAAGGTTTGTGTATTTCCGTCATTGGTATCATGTAGTTTCTAAATGTTTTAAACTAACCTGTGAAAAACCTTCAAAATCAGTGCTTACGTTTCCAAGAAAACAAGGAGTAAAAGGTTCAGGTGGGATTTGAACCCACGACCTCCTGCTTACTAGTGCAGATTTTATACCGCTACACCACCAAGCTAGCAGGGGTCAGCAGGGCGGTATTAAGTCCAACACAATATCGCACTGATTACCGCAATTATTCATTTTTATTAATGCTTTTTTGGTCAGGGAGATAGAATAATGCAAATTACGCTTGCCCTTCCCCGATGGATATGCATTCAAAAAGCACTTAGTATGTAGAGCTAATTAATATAACTTGTAGAAGTTAATATAGCTTGAAGAACTTGCATCTCCCTTACTAAAAATCGTTATTAGCAAGGAGTAAACGATTTTTATTTTGTAATTCAAATTTGTGACCATGCAAAGTTTTGTTTAATACTGTACATTACAATTACCAAAATGTAAATCAGTTGATGTGATTTTGGACTTTTTTTTCAAACGATGATAGCATTTAAGAGGAAACTATTTCACAAGAGAATTGGTACATGTACTTAAAGGTAGTATATCATACTTTGGTAAGAAACCAAAACAGAAATGTTCACAGATTTACATATAAATTACAGGGTATGAAGATGGTGATGGTAGAAACATACCGTTACAATGTTTCCCCCTGAAATGGTGTATTTATCCAGAAATTAGTAAAATCTTTTTGATCTTTTAAAAGATCAACAATCAAAGAGAACAGACTTAAGAAATACTGTAGCTGTTCTTCACAGTTTTCTCAAAAAGTTGGCACCGTATGGAATTGCAATTTTCACAGATGACTGTTACTGTATCTTCCTTGATATTTTTGCCCCTGAATCTGTATTTCTTTGACAAAAACCAAAGTACAGTGTGTATGATATTGCCTTTAATACATTACAACTACTAAAATTTAAATCAGTCGATGTGATTTTGGACGTTTTTCAAATGATGATAGCATTTCAGAGGAATCTATTTCACAGTAGAATCGGTACTTAACATCAGCTTTATAACCAGTAAGCTTAATACAGGCAGAAAACTAATGATAATCAATCACTACCAGTTCTGCATGTGCCATAATTTCAATCATGCATGACATTGCAACAGCTGTAAGCAGCTTTGTTATTTAAATGTCAGGACAGCAGATGCATACCTTCTGGCAGTCTGGTGCGATGTATTGCCAATATATTAACACAGTTTTGAGGGTCAATATTAGGGTCCAGTGCAAATGCAACAATTGGCAGCCATGTCACTATCATAGAGATATATTAAAATTACTAGAGCGCTAGCTCCGTGTAGAAAGTGATGCCTGCTGGGTGCATCCATGTTTGTGCACAAACCTATGGAAAGCCCACAATTTTGTACGTTTTTTGTACGTTCATTTGCATACTGCGTTGTGTTCTGGACGGGTGCGTCATCAAAGCCAAATACGCCCCAAATCCTACGCACCCTCGGTAAATTCGCGTTTCATTTAGGGCCGTGCGCGCACACGCTCTGCACTTCAGTCACGCAATGATTGCATGCGTCATAAAGACGGGCTAGGTACCCTTCGCGCAAACTTGAGCGTTGCATATAGAGTACACTCTTCGAAAGGCACTCCAGTCAAAGTTTTTTTGTTCCACAGACACGCACTAAAATTCAAAATGACTGCACCCAGACGGCTTCAAAGCGTCTACGCACGGAGAATGCAGAGCTAGCGCTCTAGTAATTTTAATATAGCTCTATGGTCACTATACAATTTATATAAAACCTTGATGGCCTTGTGTATTTATCACAACCAGACCTTTTATCATTGATTAGTATTGAGTCAATTTTCATGGCTCTGCTTGTGCAACAGTGGGCCTGTTTGGTTTGGCACACAATCAGTGATATTGCAGATCCATGGGCCGATTTCATAAAACTTACGACGCATCGCAGAGTTAAGACGCATCCTTAATGTACGGACTCATCGCATCTGTGCGAAGCGTCACAGCTACGACGCGTCACAAATCGAGTTGCGACGCATCACGGAGCTTTATGAAATCGGCCCCATGTCCCATGAAATGGGATCCGGATCAAAAAGATCACTGATCTCGTTCGTAAAACAAACAGGCCCCAAATCAAAGCAAGAGACTTGTTACTATCCTCGCTACAAGTGCTGAAGCCCCCTAGAGTGGGAAGCTTTTTTCTCTTGGAAAGAAGAGGCTCCATAAAAGTGACTCCTTGACCCTTTTCCAAACCTCGGCTCCGGCTCAGGCTCAGGTTCAATTTCGTGAATCAATTTTAAACTAACGTGTATCAAAATAGAGGCATCTGGCTACGGTTTGGAAGTAGATACTCTATTTTGATCAAGAAAACAGAGCTTCAGCTTCAATGAAAAGCCACAATCTATACTTTCAGGATATGGATGACAGCGCCGGAGCCGGAGCCTGAGCCGGAGCCGAGGTTTGGAAAAGGGCCCTTGACTCACATGTTGTATCTTCCTGACAGAAGAACAGATTTCTTTGCACACAATTTGAACAGGACTGGTGGCTGCTACCAAGTACATCCAATACATGCATGTACATGTACTGGTTATGACACAATCTTACATCAGGGCTCGAAATATCCACTAGACCTTGGACCGAGTCTAGTGATTTCAGTTTCAGTCTAGTATTAAAAGTGTATACTGCACTAGTCCAGCTGTCTAGTGATTTTATTTCCTTGCACAATTGAAATGGTGCCTAAACTGATGATTTTTGACACAATATTGCATACAGTTACGGTTTTCCTATGAACATGAATGCCACAGGTCTAGTGAGATGCTTCTATGGGAGACTTTTGAAGAGTCGGTCTTGAGTCAACAGCGCACGCGCACATATGCGCAATACAAAGCGCGCATGCTCACAATTGCGCAAGCATGGTTTGCGCGTGTGCTGTTGACTCAAGACCGACTCTCCAAAAGTCTCCCATTACTAGACCTGTTGTCCAGTGCCCTTTTTCACGAAATTCAAGCCCTGTTACATGGTTCAATGGGTAAATTTGCGGAAAAAACACAACATGGTTTCTATGTCATTTGTACAATCACTGAAAAAGTTAACCTTTCAGTAAGACATGAGTTACTTACTGTACCAATAGTTAATACGTGATACACATCAATTTATATACAGTATCTACATGTATAGTGAATACTATGCAAACATCGCCAAAGAATATGCCATATTACAGCGATAGCGCTCCTCACTTGCGCTAAAAATAGCACACTCATGGACCTCAGACAAACATTGCAAATGTGTGTGGGTATGCTTGTGTGCATGCATGAGGTTTGTCTGATATCCAAGGATTTTGTACATGTGTGCGCTCAATCGGACATCTG
This sequence comes from Astropecten irregularis, assembly GCA_963971285.1. NCBI lineage: Eukaryota > Metazoa > Echinodermata > Asteroidea > Paxillosida > Astropectinidae > Astropecten > Astropecten irregularis. The sequence continues at coordinate 5,708,285 of OZ020255.1, forward strand.
AGTAATGAGAAAATAGCAAAAACACAACTAAATTTTCTTATAAAACATAAAGAATGGTTTTGATCTTACCCCGAGATCAAAACTGTTCTCGGTCTTTGACTAATTTCTGGTTAAATACACCATTTCAGGCGGAAATATTCTAACGGTATATCCTGTACTGTAGCTTTAAGTACATGTAGCAGTAGACACACCATTGTACATGATTAATGAGGAAACGTATTCAATTATTCAGTAAATGTGCATGGTGCATAATATTATCAAGCTAAGCCTTGCATATCATTAAAATTATCAATTAAGATTCCCTCTATATACATGTAACGGCGATCCATGCATACAGTTATACAGGAATATTGCACCGATTTCTTCACGGTTGAATGAAAATTAATGACTTACAACACACTATACAGCGTGTCCCCCCAAAAATGCAACACTGTGTCGGGAACCATTATGTTAAAATTAAACCGTTTATCACTTCAAGATTCAGCTTGATGTATATGATACATGTATATGATATGATGTATATGATACAACCATGTCTTGGCTATCACCATGTAGTATTTAAGCAAAATCGGGCTGAAATTGGCGAAAATATGACCAATTGAAAGAGTACTCTTTAAAAGCAAATTTGCAGTATTCCAGAATAAGTGGCCAATACACACATAATTTTCACACACAATACACACACAATTTTCATCTTTCTTTGAGAAAGATGAAAAAATTTGGTTTTGAGGTTGGGTGATTCAGTCTTAGTTTTTTCTCTCAATTTCAGTCCAAATTTGCTCAAATTCTACATGGTGATAGCCAAGACATGGACATACACTGTATCGCATATCTGAATCTTCAAGTGATAAACAGTTTAATTTTAGCACTAACCGTGCAGAGAATGCTACGTCAGTTGAGCAAAGGGATAAAACCTTTGATCAAAATCAAGTGTTTCAATGTCACAGTCATTTTTCTAGTTCCAGGGCACTATTTCATGAAGCACTAAGACTGATCTTAAAGGTTGTATCATACTTTGGTAAGAAACCAAAACAGAAATGTTCACAGATTTATGACTTACAGGGTATAAAGATGGTGGTGGTAGAAACATACCGTTAAAATTTGTTTGCCTGAAATTGTGTATTTATCCAGAAATTGGTAGAACGACGACCGAAAATATTTTTGATCTTTTAAAAGATCAAAAAGAAAAGAGAAAATACTTTAAAAATACTGTGGCTGTTTTTCACTGTTTTCTCAATAAGTGGGCACTGTATTGAACTGAAATTTTCACAGATGACTGTTACTGTATCTGTCTTGTTATTTGTGCCCATGAATCTGTATTTCTTTGATAAAACCCAAAGTATGATATAACCTTTAAGTGTCACTTAAGTGTGAATTACTTGTAAACCACTCTTGTGACGTAATTCTATTCAGAAAAGTGTTGATTACTTCTACAAATTTACAGTTAACTGCTAATTCTTTGTACATTCATTTTGGACATTCTTTGAGTCGAATAGGCTCGGACACTTCAAATCCTCTCCCATTGAAATAAAAGAATACCCACATTTTTTGTGGTTTCTCCTGAACATAATCCTAATTGCTAAACAAAGTATGATGTCATAATACAAATCACTATGATGAATGATGATACTGAAAACTCATACTGAAATGCAGCCCAGGGCTTTGATTTTTGAGGGAAACTATGGGGTAATTAAAGGTAGTATCATACTTTGTCAAAGAAATACAGATTCATGGGCAAAATTATCAAGGACGACACAGCAACAGTAATCTGTGAAAATTGCAGTCCCATACGGTGCCCACTTTTTGAGCAAACTGTGAAAAACAGTCTCAGTATTTCTTAAGTCTTTTTTCTTTTAATTTTGATCCTTTCAGTCGTTGTTTTACTTATTTCTGTATAAATACACCATTTCAGGCGAAAAATGTTAACGGTATGTTTCTAAAACCACCACCTTCATACCCTGTATTCCTGTAAGTTATTTGTAAATCTGTGAACATTTCTGTTTTGGTTTCTTCTTTTGGTATGATACTACCTTTAAAACTGTTGGGTAGTTGGGGGAAAAAATGACGTGACACAACTGACGGGCTGTTTTCAAGTTTGCAACAAGCGGGTAAACAGTTTTTATTTTTACACTGAAATAATTGTCAAAAAGTTTTTTTTTGTTAACTAAAGAACATTTACTTAAGTCACAAATTTCATTTTGGAACAGTAGAAGCTATTTAAGAATGGAAAAAGACATCGTGGACTAATCTGCCAAATCCTCAATGTACCCGGTACATTGGTACCCATGCCCCCTTAAAGGTACTACCATACTTTGGTACATGTAGCAAACCAAAAACAGAAATCTTCACAGATTTACCTACAACTTACAGCGTATAAAGACGGTGATGGTAGAAACATACCGTTAAAATCTTTCTGCCTGAAATGCTGTATTTATCCAAAAAAAGAGTAAAACCAATGACCAAGAAAAGATATAAGAAATACTGTGGCCGTTTTTCACTGTTTTCTCAAAAGGTGGGCACCGTATGGGACTGAAATTTTCACAGATGACTGTTACTGCATCTTCCTTGATATTTTTGCCCATGAATCTGTTTTTCTTTGATAAAAAAAACAAAAAAACAACTAATTGTAATAAAATATATAGTTTTCAAAAATAATGAAATAAAAAATTATATAACCACTAAAATCTCCTGCTTCTACATGTTCAACTTAAATTTCGTTAATACTGTAGATTATTTCCACTAACAGGCAAGATATCGATTTATAGACTGATTATTTCTTGAAATAAATGTACTAATAGCCGATCATAGTCGGCCAAACGGCGAAAAAAGTTACCAGATTTGGTGTTTGACATTTCTCTTTATAAAACAGTTATGCAATTTATATAAGAATATGTATATTGTGTATAATTATGGCGTGGGGTAAATTACATCATGACCTATGATCAAACCTGAGCAGAATTCGGTCCAATCCAGAATGTTAGGTACAATGTATGGTGGGACTAGCCTAGCTGGAATGGCAGACTTTGGAGCTACATGTAGGTCTTCAAGTTGATAGCGCAAGCGCATAACACCGCGCATAGCGTGCATGCTCCCGATTGCGCGCGCATGCTCAGAGCTAGCAAAAAAGATACTCCATTCTGCTGCCGCCAACATCTCAAATGTCTCCCATTGTTAGAATCAACCATAGGGCCTTTTCGAAACGGAGGCTCAGGCTCCGTTTCAGGCTCAGGCTCCATTTCGTGAATCCATTCCTAAACAACGGGTATCAAAATAGAGACTTTTGGCTGCGGTTCTGAAGTAGATTCTCTAGTTTGAAAAGGAAAACAGAGTTTCAGCTTCAATGAAAAACCACAACCTATATTTTCAGCATATGGATGTCAGAGCTGGAGCCTGAGCCTGAGCCTAAGCCTCCGTTTCGAAAACGCCCCTAGATTACTAGAGAGCTAGTCTTGATTCCAAGACCTTCGTTGTTGCTTTCCTGCGGCGCATAGGGCGCCCCCGCGCGGCAGATATGGGAGAACTCTGTCAGACTTTTGGATCGTCACCAAGGTCTTGGATATTTTGTAAAGCGATGTTTAACTTTTTCTTTACTTTTCATCGAATCTCCCTAAGAATTCCAAGGGAGCCAATCAGCGAGCGAGTTTCAGCTCGCATCATGAATTATTCATGTCAGACAAACATTGTTGACCATAGACGTATTTACGTACGTTTACGTAGTTGTGGCCTGCATATCGTGCAGTAGTATTTTGTAAACCTTTCAGGGAATGATTTTGAGGACTGTACTGTATGTACTACGCAATCGAGCTGGCCGTCTAGCTCGACGACGAATGGGTATGCGTTATTTGTGGACAGCAGTTAATTTCTTGCAAAAACTACATTTCACTTAGATCTAAATCCCAGGAAAAAGTACCATTATTCGAGAGGTTTCAATGATCACAAATTTACAACACCAAAGGATAGAAACGGTATATTTTGTGCAACTTCTGCTGCCCACAAGTGAAACAAGTAAAAAACATGTGATTTAAACAATTTTGTATCGTTGAAATGATGTTGTATCATTGGATCGATTTCATTTTCTTGATTTAATTTCATATTTGCAAAATGATTTCGTATCGTTGAAATGATTTCGTACCGTTGAAATAATATTTTGTATCGTTGAAATGATTACGTCATATTCCTTATTTTTTTTAATGCTTTAATTTTCTCGATTTAATTTCGTATTCGCAAAATCATTTCGTATTGTTGAAATGATTCCGTATCATTGAAATGATTACGTCATGTAACGGTATCGTTGAAATGATTTCATTTCTCAATTATTTTTTATAAACAACATTTTAAAAAATCGGTCTACTGAAGAAAATACGGCCAAAGTTTACAAACTATATACATGTTGTTGGTTGGCGTACGAGTTGGTAGGCGTACAAGTTGGTCGGCATACGAGTTGGTCGGCATACGAGTCGGCCGGCGTAGGAAATATGTAACGTATGCCGTATATCCAGTTGTAACTTGTACAAGCACTTTTTATCCATGTTTTGCCTGTTTAACCTTCGAGGTAACAAACAAAAAATATATTCCAATGCAGTGTCGCTCCATTTTTAATTAAATCTCAATTATTTCTGCTCTTTCACATGAACCCCAAAACTCAAAACAAACTTTCATCTACCCCTCTCTTCGTTTTATTTCACATGTGTCATTTCCTTTTATTTGCATGTCTCTGGCTTTCTTGGGATAAGAGTTGCGGGGAAAAAAGAGACAATCACCGCGCGGACAAAGAAAGACTTGGCCCCAAGTCTAGGATGCGCCCAAAAGGCATCTCTTTGTACACGGAGCTAGCGCTCTAGTAATTTTAATATAGCTCTATGGAATCAACCTACTGTCATTGTGAGACTGGTTGGCAACAAGCCACGTGTTTCCAAGCAAACTGTGACAGACTTAAGTACAGAAACTGTAAAGAGCGATTCCACTGTAACGTAAGTTACCTCTTAAGTGACTTTGACCTATTCCTTGATCAATCATTCTCGAAAGACTCCAATTTCAAAATATCTTATTGAAATCAGAAGGTATATCACTTAATGTATGGTTCCTTGAAATGCATGCAAATATGCCAAAAACGAGGTAACTTACGTCACAAAATGTCCAAAAACCGTGGAAATGCCATAAACACTAAACAACTCCCACTCGAAGCCGATGGATAATATAGGCATACATTATGTATAAGGCCCTCAACAATCATTTCCAGCCAGAATTTCCATTTCCATTACTAAATCCTGCAGGAAACCTTGTTGCCAACAAAAAACAAACAAATGAATAAAAATTTTGGCATTTGCTATTTTGAAAAAAAATTCAGGGACTTTTACCTGTTAACACAATACTGTAATTACAATTTGGCACTTCTCTAATTAAACATCTCTAATTTCAACAACACTGACTGACAGTTTACTGAGCTTATGATGGCACTGTGACTACACACCAAATGTTAACAAATATATATACAAGTGCAAGAAATGTAAAATTTAGAAAACAATTTCTTTGGACTGGTAATAACAATGACTTCAGGGGTATCAATAGGCACGTTCACACACACCAAAAAAGCGCGACTATTTGGAGCGCAATTTGGCAGCGCGACCCAATAAGCCATTTGTGAGATAAATCTGAATAGTATCTGGTACACAGGCTTCTTTCATTGCATGGAAACACGCCAGTTTAAATTTCCCAGACTAAAGACTCTGTTGCTATATCACATGATTCGGGGCAAGCTTTTGCTTAGTTAATACATAACAGACGTCTTGCGCCAATGCACTGTTCATAATGGATAAGAATGGCACAAAGGAACCAGTCCACTCCAGAAATGGGTATCACTATGCAAAAGCTTGCCCGAATCACGTGATATAGCAACAGAGTATTTAGTCTGGGAAATTCAAATTGGGGTGTTTATATGCAATGAAAGAAGTCTGCGTACCAGATACTATTCAGATTTGACTCGCAAATGGCTTATTCACACTACCGGTAGTAGTGCGTCTTTTTGCAAATAGTCGCAATTATTTGCTGTGTGAACGGTGCACCAAAAAGTACCCTTTTTTTATATCCCATCATGCGAGGCGGGCCCACGAGTTTAGCAAAGGATCCCTGCCAACTTCTCGCTTCACTGCGTACTCGCAGAATTACAGAGCTGACAATACTAGGTTCATGAGGGTACCCGACTCACACTGTCCGCACTGGACTTTTTGTCTCGGGTAAAATGTCTCGGGAATTCTTCCTAGGCAGAAGTTGGCCAGTAGAAATGCCGGCGAGGGTCGGGCAAAGTAACTGACAGGAAGACTTCCGCACTGGACTTAAAATGGGTAAAGTACCCAGCGTCTCGGTAACTTTGCCCCCAAAAAGTCCAGTGCGGACCGGGTTTTAATAACCACAGGAAAAACTATAGGCCTTTTCCCACGAGAGCAGTCATCCCCGGGGCGAACTAACCCCGGCGCCACCCCCGGGAGAAAATTTCAACCCTGGTCCCGAGCAGGGTTGAACTAACCCCGGAGAAAAGGCAATCTCGGGGGTGGCTCAATGACGGAGGGGTGAACATTTCAAGTCGGAATCATGGCTTATTTTCACCCCTGTGTCACCCCGGGGCCACCCTTGAGATTGGTCAAGTGGGAAAAGGCTTATAGCGTGGTAAGTTGTGATATGTATACATGTGGGTTAGGGTTTTTAATGGGGAAAATCACTACCTTATCCACTACCGCACCCTTAGACATGCTAGAGGCAGGTTTGTCAGTCTGGGACATACATTTAACATGCACAGCCAGCCAGCAGAATGGTATATAAGTTCAACAAGTGATACAGTGTAGCTATGATGACGTTACTGTGTGAGATGTAGAACATTGTGATGTACATGTCCTTCCTTCAGATTGTCTTGGGACTAACTTCCTTGAACCTCGCTGATTTTGTCGCTCTTGGCCGCTTCGACCTCCCCGACCTTCTCCTCAGGCCCCAGTTTGCTGAGGATGGCGCCCATGTTGGCCGGACACGTGTAGTGACCGACGCCGAAAGGCCGCATGTGATAGATCATGTATTCCAACAGGTACATGTTGTTGGGGCTGATGTAATGGAATGAGATGGAGTAATCTGAACAGCACTCAGGACCCTGCAAGGAGGTTGGGGAGAGATAGCAAAGAGGAAGAAATGTTGCTTAGTATTGGATTCCTTGAGACTCTTCCCCGAGTCAATGATCACTGTAGCTATACTAGAACATAGGGCCTGTTTGTTTATGGTGAATCCTGCGGATCCGGATCCCATTTTAGCGTTCTCCTGCATGGGACGTGGATCCCAAAATCTGGGATCCTTTGCCTTAATCAAACAGGCCCCAAGCTTTCATCTACATGTAAACCACTCAAAAAAGTTCTGCAACTTATCTATGAATAGTGAAACTGGTATCATGTAGCAACAACTACTTCATTGCTTCTGATGAAGTAGCTGTTGCTACGAAAGCTCATGCTCTTTTTAAACTCTAGTTAGTCAATATAGTGCTACTTGTATTTTTGTATTAACAAATGTGCACGCTAAGGCTGCATCCGAATCTATTGTCTAGAGCTAGGTCTAGGTCTACGCTACACAGAGACACAAAGACAATAGACCTAGCCGTAGCTCTGGAAGCCTGTTTCATACAAGGCCTTAATCTGCATATGATGTAAAGGCAGTGATAGGAATACAAACGAACAAACAACATAAACACCACAGAGAGGGCTTAAATATGTGCACAATTCCTAACAAGAAAAAACAAATTACACAAAAACTACACTGTTATGTGTATTTTACAGACATTTCTTTCAAAAAGTTTCATGTTTAAAGGAAACAGGCATTTGAAGAGCCTAACTCAAATACAGATTACTGTACATGTAATGGTAATGTACGTTAACTTGTTATTAAAATACACGTGCTCCAATCATTAGGGCGCCCCTTTTTATTACTGTGGTTCTCATTTCCCGACCGACCCATATTTTGGGCTCCGACCGACCCTGTCCAGAATGACATAAAAAAATGTAATATAAATTCAAGAAAAACAACATTAAAACAAAATCAAAATTCAAGAATTTCTGGAGACAAATTTTGCCAATAGGCCTACATTTTTATACTTTCTATCACAGAAAAAATAAAAAAATATTCAAACGAGATTACAGTAAATACAATGAACATTTCTCATAATTTTCTTGTGTATTCAGCCATATTTGTTTTCCACCGAACTTTTTTTCTTCCGACCGACCGACCCTCCCTCAACGTGAAAAAGAAATGAAAACCACAGTAATCATGGAAATAAAAAGGGGTGCCCTTAAATGTAAATTATCAAAAGCACCATTTAAAGGTAAAATACAGTACATGATTGGTAAAAGTCACAGAACAGCACTCACACTTTGTCTGATCAAACATGTACATGAAATAATACACCTGTGAAAATTTGAGCTCAATCGGACATCTGAGTCACAAGAAAACAGCGAAAACCCGACTCAGTTTTTCTTATAAAACATAAAGAATGGTTTTGATCATACCCCGAGATCAAAACTGTTTTCGGTCGTTGTTTGACTAATTTCTGGATAAACACAGCATTTCAGCTGAAAATATTTTAATAGTATGTTTCTACCAGCACCATCATCATACCCCGAGAGTTATAAGTAAATCTGTGAACATTTCTGATTGGTATGTTACCAAATCCTGTACTGTACCTGTAAAAAGAATATTTGACCAAGAAATACAAGCAGCTGTTACACAAGGATGTACATGTGCTTGTGCCAGAAAATCAATAAAAGTGATCTGTATTCAAAAATGGTTACTTAAGTCCAAATTGGCTTTTGCGGATTTAAGCTACATTGTTTGTTCAGATTTTTTTTGGCTTTTCTGTGCTTAACGGAAAAGGTATTGCGTTTGTTCTATTTTTGTTTTTTTTCTTCCGGAAAATTCTTTTCGTTTGAAAACCTATAGACTTTGCACAGGAGCATTCTACGCCCCACTTTGGTCACTTTTAAACAGCCGATCTTAACCAAACTTGGTCCAAACAAAGTCCCCATAGCGTAGATGTGTGCCGAACATTTACGTCATGATGATGTCATCATGTGATTTTTTAAAGATTTTGGAATATTTATTTTGTCCCATTCACTCTGTACACATTTTCAAAGAATAAATGTTAGATTTTTCCGTACGCCTTTGTGATCTTTAAACAATCTCTGATTTTGACCAAACTTTGCAGAGTTATAGATCCTATGGCAGAGTATGACCATAAAGAGTGACGTGATCATGACGTCATCAGATGTCATATTACAATCAATCAAATTTGGATAGGTTCAAATATTCAAAAATAATGGCGCTGCACTTAAATTTTGCCATGACGCGACGTTGGATTTTATCAGCAGTCGAGTGACGTACAGCAGCAGCGTTCACGCGTACTTACTTGCGCGTTGCATACAGAGTACATTCTTTGAAAGACATTCCAGTAAAAGTTTTCTTGTTCTACAGACACGCACACGAATTCAAAATGACTGCGCCCAGGACGGTTTCAAGGCGTCTACGCACGGAGAACGTGGAGCTAGCGCTCTGGTAATTTTAATATAGCTCTGTGGGTTAACACTTTACAACGTGAAAGGAGGTACATGTCCAGCATATTTGCGGTGACACCATGTAATCTCTTCTGTGAGAGTGTGTGGTTCTGAGAAGAACCATAGGTATTATCTCGACGTGACTTATTCTTATTACCGAGTGTGCTGGATAGTACACATACTCCAGAAACCAGTTGGCTAACAAGCCTGATACTACATGTAAGTGAGACACTGGATGAAATGGATGAAAGGTTTCTCTCATGAAGTTATCCCTTGAGTCGCCAGCAGCGACTCCCACATTCTGCAAGCACCGTCCCACTGCTATATCCTCCTCTTTGATGGAGCCTCTTCCCAGCCACAAACCCTGGCAGAGATTCAGGTCAGGGAAAGCTTTCTCGACGAGGAGAACCACAGCTCGTTTGCTCAGTACATACCCAGCACCACCACTTATATAGCCTTGTTTGACAAACGTTTTAAACCTGCGACCATAGTACACGGGATCATCTGGACTCCTGTCTGCCAGCATGTACCGTAAATTCTCCATGACGACGTACGTGTCGTCGTCTGCTTTAAGGAACCAGTCGGCATCGTTCAAGTGGTGGTCGTAGACGTACTGAAATGCACCTCGCGTTTTCTGCCAGAGGTACTCGCGGCCCTCGGGGGCATCAACTTTGACAGTTGGGAAGGACGGGTCGTCCTGGGAACTGATGAAGATGACTTTGTTGCATCGTCGAGACCATGTGGTCTGTACGTGGATTGTCTTTTTCTGGAGGTTTTGAGGTGATGTTAAGATCAAACAGAGGATTCGGACTCGCTCGTAAAGGGCATCTGCAAGGACGTCCTGACCTACACATGTTAAAAAATAATAACAAAAACAAATATTAGAAAAAAAGAAAAGAAAATTTAAAGTATACTAATATTAAAAATCACATCTCCATTAAAAATATGAGGGGAAAAAACTACATTACAACTACACTTAACTGCAATGTAATGGTGTGATATAGATGCAGTACATAACTAATAATAATTTGGGAGGCTAATCATCCTTACTCGCAGCTGGGGTGCTGAATTGAGAAGGATCACAACTTCATGTGATTGAGTAGCAGGCCTTCATGGGCGCCCTACATGTATGATCACGGAGTACAGCCTGAGATCGAAAGTGTTTGATTTTTGTGGAGGGAGGAAAACCGGAGAACCCAGAGAAAAACCCTCGTAGCATAGAAGACAACCAATGCACAACTCACATATTTAACCCAAGCCGGATTCGAACCCGGGCCACATTGGTGAGAGGGGAGTGCCTAATGCACCTGCCACCTACATGTACAGTGTGTATGCCACTAATTAGCCATTTTAATACAGTTCTCACTTGTTAAGCATACATTGTACATGTAAATGTAAAGCTACATGTACATGTATGTGTGTACACAGTTACAAAGTAAACACACAAAGTTCTGTAAAAATACATGTAACCTGTAAAGCCTGAGATTCTGAGGCCATGGAGGCAGGTTAAAGCAGGTACTACCTACTAGATGATTTTGGTCGGGAAATAGATAATATGCAAATTAGGCTTGCCCTTCACCGACGTGGATGAGCACTGTATACTCAGTGCTTGTGAGTGCTAGTAAGCAGGAGGTCGTGGGTTCGAATCCCACCTGAGCAAGCATGTGATTTTTTCTCACGTGCTTTCACTATAAACACTGAGTATACAGTGCTCATCCACGTCGGTGAAGGGCAAGCCTAATTTGCATATTAGGTACTACCTACATGTACTAAGCGTTTACAGTATTTATTTCCTTGTGCGTGGACGCAACTTCAAATAGTGCATGTCAAAAATCAGTTACCAACCAAAATACTATATTGCTTGCAACTTATATGCTTTAACACTTACCAAGTTGTTTCTTGTGGACATGTGCCTTGAACGAGTCTAGTTCTTGCTGGGACACAGAATTACTGTCATTGACTATCACATGTTCATACAAGGACAAACGATCCTGCCATTCTGTAACGGCCCACCGGTGGACAAACTGTCTCACATGTCTCATGGCATGCATGGTCCTATCCACGCCATTCCAATGCAAGATAAAAACGTGTGTAAAGAGGAATCCAACGATAAAGGCAGCAGCAAATTGACGGATTGCTTTCCAAATGCAGCTGCCTTTGGGTCTGGCCCGGAATCTGTTCAGAGAGTTCTGCTGCATCTTTTTGCCGTTTCAATCTCTGGCACAGAGTGATTAGAAAGTGGTGGGGGAAATCACGGAAGAACAGGAATAATTTTTCAAATGTGGGTGCTTATATAATAAATCAGTGTAATATTTACCATTCTGGACATGTTAGCGTGCACGTGGCAAATGCATGGGCTTGAATTTCAAGTACCAAACAGGAATAGTTTTTCAAATGTGGGTGCTTATAATAATAAATCAGTGTAATATTTACAATGTACCATTCTGGACATGTTTGCGTGCACGTGGCAAATGCATGGGGTTGAATTTCAAGTACCAAAAAGGAATAGTTTTTCAAATGTGGGTGCTTATAATAAATCAGTGTATATTTACCATTCTGGACATGTTAGCGTGCACGTGGCAAATGCTTGTGGTTTAATTTCAAGTACCCATCAGTCACAACAGGTGTGCTCATGTACAGAGTATGTAGCGTCAACTTGTATTGTAAATTACAAGTTTGCAGCATTGCTGCGCGCTGCGCGTATCGGTGAAATGATCCTTGGGGTATGGTGGTGTGTGCTGGGTTTCATGGGGTACGTTCAGACAGCGTGTTAAATTTGCTAAAAAAACTGTTTTAACCCGATCGGTTTTAGCAATATGTGTCTGGACGCTCTAAAACAGTTTTATATCTAAAACCGATCGGATTTTATCTGCCCCTAAAACACCAAAGTTAAAACTGCTCGGGAGGAGGGTTTAGCGCTTAAAACCGATCGAGTTTACTGCTAAAACGCTGCCGGGACAGAATAACTTTCCGACATCCTGTTTCAGGGCAGAGAAACCTGGCAGCTGCTTACGTAACACCTGTTGTGGCGTGCTTAGTTTATGACACACAGATAAATCCGCGCGCTTTATTTTATAACTGGAAGCCCGTATGGGATCAAGGCACAGTGCATGACCTCTTAAAACCAAAAATAAAACCGATCTGTTTTTAACTGCAAACAGTAAAACGCTGTACATGTATGGACGCAACATAATTTTAATTTATGACTTACACAATGTACCCCCCGCAGTTGTCGAACGGTTTAACTCAATTGGTTTTAAATAAAAGGCTGTCTGAACGTACCCATTGCTTCTGATTGCCAAACGAACAAAGATAATTGACTATTGGGGTCACCACCAACGTAGGGCTGGATGGCTCAGTTGGTAGAGCGCTTGTACGGTGTATAGTAGGTCGCAGGTTCGAATTCTGCTCCAGTCAATTTTTCTTCGTTCACTTAAATTCAATGACTAAATAAATTCAGTCAGTTTCCCTTGTGGTTATTTGATGATTGTACAAAAAATGTATTGTACACGTATGTAGATTATACTTTTGAGTTCATATACAGAACAAATAATGCTTTTGAGTTACAATAACTCAAACTCATACATGTACACCTGTATGTCAAACAGTACCTTCCCTAACACGTACCGGTACACGTCATCGCAAGTTTGCCATCTTGTACATGTACCTTCACCAACTCGTAACTTGAGTTAAGACAATTCGTATCAGTGGAATTTACAATTTTTCACATTTCTTCTGCCGTGGGTAAGAAAAATAATAATAATTTGGGAGGCTAATCATCCTTACTGGCAGCTGGGGTGCTGAATTGCGACTTCAACGTGATCGAGTTCGAGTAGCAGGCTTTCATGGGGGCCCTTGGCTGCCAGCCACATAAACCCATATATCACAGAGTACAGCCTGAGATTGAAAGGGTTTGATTTTTGTGGAGGGAGGAAAACAGGATCACCTGGAGAAAAACCCTCGTAGCATAGGAGAGAACCAACGCACAACTCAACTCACATACATGTATGACCCAGACTGGATTCGAACTCGGGCCACATTGGTGAGAGGCGAGTGCCTAACGCACTTGCCACAGTGCTCCCACCTATGGATGATAAAGCGCATTTGAAAGTGAAGAGGTCAGGCCAGGCTATCCCCAACCTCTTAACCTTGACATTCTCCAAACACTAACCCCTATCCCTTTTAAGAAACGAACGATTTTGTCAAACAATCCTTACAATGGATCATCCATTGAAAACTAAGTACCGTAATTCAAAACAATTCCAGAACAAGTGATTTTTTTGATAAACGAATCGACTGTACTACTTGATTTGGCACGACGGTACGAGTTGTCTCAACCAAAGGTACGAGTTGGCAAAGGTACGAGTTGGCAAAGGTACGAGTTGGCAAAGGTTCGAGTTGGCAAAGGTTCGAGTTGGCAAAGGTACGAGTTGGCAAAGGTACGAGTTGGCAAAGGGACGAGTTGGCAAAGGTACGAGTTGGCAAAGGTACGAGTTGGCAAAGGTACGAGTTAAACTGTACAGTATGATTTTTGTGTTGGTAAAGGTACGAGTTTGCAAAGATAGAGTTGACCTGTTCCCAAATATTATTTCTCGTTTTATAGTGAAATTCTTATCTACATGTACGTCGGTGAATAATAATTATTTGCTTAATTCTAGGCCCTATATCCCTGACGACAAAATAATTAATAACAGATTATTACTTTCTCCTTGTTTTGTACAAATTTATATACGGATCTGCAACCGCCCTTATACAAATATTTATTTAGAGTGTGGGCTGTTGGACACGTTAAATAACCAGGCATTTACGATAAGCATAGCTCTATGCGATAAGTAATATTTTACAGTTTTTAGCCACAGAATCAGCCAATAGTGAAAACATGGATAAGATGGCATTGGTGTAAATGTTGCTTTTTAAAATTAACATGTACCAAATCTTTTATCATGTTTATATTTAAAGTGAACAAAGAAAAATTGACTGGAGCGGGATTCGAACCAGCGACCTCCAGAATACCGTAGAGGCACTCTACCATCCGAGCCATCCAGCCCTATGTTGGTGGTGACACCAATAGTCAATTATCTTTGTTCGTTTGACAGTCAGAAGCCATGAAACCGCGCACACATCGCCATACCCCAGGGATCGTTTCAATGATACACGCAGCAATGCTGCAACCTGGGAACGGTACATGGGGGATCACTCAAAGTGGATACGGCTTTTTAATTAATATAATCATCAAAATGATGATTAATATGTTTATATTCAGTTAGTTGTTGACTTGGGATTCTAAACATTTTGTCAAGCTAGCAATAAACTAGTACTAAGTACATTATGCCTTGTAATTATGTACAGTATGTACTGGTTACATGTAACTGGTTTACACCATGGAGGAAGGAAAACATGTTTACACCATGTTTACACTAACTTCAACATTTTGTTTTTCAATGACCAGATTAGTTACCCACTACTGCAAGTCTTGAATTTAACAGAGGCCAAGGAGGCCATGGCCTTCATTGCCCTGGTTCTTGGCCTTGGTGCCCCTTCAAATATTTCCATAGACATTATGATTTTCCAATGGAAGTGCCCCTTGCAATGGAAAAGTGGCCTTACCCTTTTCGGAACCAAATTCAAGGCCTGTACTGGTATCATGATACATGCTTAGAGTGACTATAAATGTCTCAAAATTTCTTATCGCTAATGTATCTCCAAAAATATTATGAAGAAATGTATACGTGATGTTATGTGGAAAAGTACTGTCCAGTACAAATTACACATCGTGTACACAGTGTGCTTATAAAAAGTACATGATTTCTACTGGTACATGTACCGTACTGTAAATTTATGTTCTGAGTATTAAACATATTTATCACAAGGCAACAAATTCATGTAACTGTCTCAGTAATTTTGAACAAAAAAAGCATATATTTCTGCATAATGTACTGTATGTACATCAGTGTTGTAGGTCCCGAGACCAAGTCTTGGTCTCGGTCTCATCCCCTATGGCATGCATGGTCTTCATTTTGTTGCTGGTCCAGCAATTTGTAGCATTTAACAATCAATTACTTTACTGTCATGTTTAGTACCATGTAGTTTGTAAACATGATAAAACATGTTCATTTTGTTTTGTACAATTTATACCGTACATAGTTCAAACATTTGTTAGCCCGCAGATCATGTTACGAGTTAAACCTGTTAATGAATCATTCGTTCGTACTGCACGTTGGAAAGTACATACAAAAAGATGTTTATACATGTACATGTATGTACAGTATGTAGCAACTGGTACATGTCATGCAGTGAACATGGTGAAAAGAATGATTTTCTCAGTGTACCTATTAAAATGTACAAATGGGAGACTTTGGAGAACCGGTCTTCAAGTCAACAGCGCACGCGCACGCACAACAGCGCAGGCGCAAAACAACGTGCGCATGCTCACAATTGCGTGCGCGTGCGCTGTTGGCTTGACGACCGGTTCTCAAAAGTCTCCCATTGTACATTATGTACACGTAACTGTAAGTACTGTGTATCCAGTTGCAATACAGGTTTTGCAAGTTAGTAATTCTTTGCAATTAAAGTGCAGTTTGCACCCGGAAATAAAAACGACCAATAACACGATTGTCAATGTGACCTACATGCAGCGAGATGTACATGTATGTAATTGCAACATCTGTGCATTGCGAAAAGGCAATCTTGACTAGCATACAGTGTAGTATCTGCTGTGATAAAGTTCAGAACTTCAGATACAAAGACCACAAAGAGAATACTATGATAAAGCAGGAAATAGAAAACACTCCACTGCGTGCATATTCTGCCATGGGACAATGCGAATATCTGAACGATATGAAACAAGTTGAAATGTATTTGACAATCGACATTATGTTGAGTCAGGTACAATGTACATAAAGCAAAGGGTACAAATTTATGCAAGCAGGGCCTGCCCTGTGCACTATTTGGGCCTAGGGGTATTTGTGCAGTTTATCGCACCTCTTGGTAGTAACTAGTATTCACAAAAAGATTTCACGCCCTGTGTACAACTACAATCCCTATGAGACTGGCGTGAAAAAGTTGGTGTCTTTATTGAAAATGATTACAAGTATTTTCTCCAAGCGCTGGGACTTTGGATTTCAGTTCAACTGATTTGGATTTAACCATCTGGTTGCAAAATTTCAAAAACGGAATAAGAAACCACACAAAAAAAGAAGACTAACATTTGCTTAAATACTTAATTCCAAAACTGTACACTGTACAGCAGGTCTACATACACCTGTTCTTGAATTTCAGTGAGTTATTTTGTCCATTATGCCAAGTATTTTGCCACTACAGTGTGTATATATACACAGGTTTACACCTTGGCGGCCATCTTAGATTTTGATCACAACTTCAAAACGAGGCACTTCCACGCATGCGCACTTTATGAAGTGTAAACCCATCCATTGTCGAAGACAATACACAGGTTTACACTTCAGCGGTTTTGATCGCGACTTCAAAACGAGGCACTATCAGGCATGCGCACTTTTCGAAGTGTAAACCCGTGTATTCAAAAACGGTACTTTGATTTGAAAAAAAAAAAGAAGGGGAAAAATAGTGAAAAGCCTTCCAAGCGCGGCAATCGCATACAAGAACACGTAATTGTTGCGCCCTCTGCAGCACGTAGCATAGAAATGAAGTTGGTCCCATTGATCATAATTATGAAGTCTTTACAATCGAGATCAACAGTTGGTCCCGACTCCGAGAGTCAAAATCACAGCGGTACCCCGAAATCTAGCGACTTCATGCAAGTCTAATACTGCATCCAGCATGCATTAGACCCATTCACTGCACATCAACAAAGTACTTTGCAAATTTGCAATCACATGTTAACATGTACATTATGTACAATACATGTTGTACATAAAATGTGTGTACAGTATTTGGTGGAATTAAGTCGCATTCAGTACCGTGACTTGCAGCCCACTTCAGTACCTGTAGGAGTGCTGTGCATTTTCGGAGCTTTTGAAAACCGGAAAACGCTTTGAAAAAATTAGCGGTTGCCCGAGCTCCGATTCATAAAAATGAATGATAGCGCTATATTACGCACGTGTCGATAATGTGCACGATCAAATGATGCATAGCGCTGTATGTAGGAGTGTGTAAAACATGCTACAACGATCGTTGCGCCGACGTATACATTCAGTTTCTGGTCTCTATCTATACGTGCGTGTTTAGGAATCTTGCGATGATTTGGTGCCGGCAACCTTACAGAATATTCAGTCAGAATCTTTCATAACTTGCTCAGCGTGACATGTCACATTTCTTACCGAAAAATCTGCATTGAAGCAGGCCGAAATCCACGGTACCGAGCGCAACTTGAATGCATGCACCAAATACACACGTTGTACGTACGACATGTAGGCTTGCACTTCCGGCCTGATTGCGAATTGGCGACTGTGTACTGGTGCACAACGTATGCTTTGAAAGGTGCGGCGCACATTACACATCGAGGAATTTTCTGGATGCAATGCTGCTGCTGCATGGGCCGGGCCATGCGG
Source organism: Astropecten irregularis (assembly GCA_963971285.1). NCBI lineage: Eukaryota > Metazoa > Echinodermata > Asteroidea > Paxillosida > Astropectinidae > Astropecten > Astropecten irregularis. The sequence continues at coordinate 5,726,385 of OZ020255.1, forward strand.
CCACGTGGTGGGCATGCGGTGTTCATGATGCATCGTATGCGATATGTTTACGTCTTCTTTCGAGCGATCGTCGCGTTCGGAAGGCTGTTCGCAATATTTGTTTAATCAAGTTTGCGCAAAGTTTGTTTCTGCTTGGCAAAATGCACCCAAAACGACTGAAATTCAAGTATGTTTTATACAGTATACACTTTTGGGGTTGTTTATTTATTGGGCAAATGTCAGTCTACTTTTTAAAATGTTGGTTTCGTATTCCGTTTTTGAAATTTTGAAACCGGATGGCAAGATTTTAAGCGGGAGCCCGTGAATCCGTTTTTGATGCACAGCACTAACCTGTAGATTTTGCTTTATAAGAAATCGAAGAAGTCACGCTCAGCAAGCCATTTCTGGATTTCAAATTATCCTATTTCGCCCAGCACTACATGTAGAACTGAGTAACATGTCTTTAGCCATGTTAAACATGTACCATGTTTACAAAATTACAAGGCAACAAATTCATTACCATCTCAGTAATTTTGAATACAATTTTAAGCATGAATTTCTGCTGAAATCTGCACAATTAGATAGTACACGTACATGAATGTGAAAAATGGTGATCATTTATTTACCGAGTGAGCAGGAAAGTAGACATAATCCCAGTACCAAAATTTCTGGGGGACAATCCCAGCCACCAAATGATGCTCTGGGACAAATGGATGGAATCGCTCTCTCTGAACACTGTCCCGGGCGTCGCCAGCAGCCACGCCCACATTAGCCAGGCACTTGCCGATCTCCACGTCTTCAGCGGCCCCTGCAGCTCTTTCGTCGCTTCGGCAGAGGTCTGGGTTTACAAAGGCTTTCTCTATAGCCAACACCAGGGCAGCTTTGCTCAGTACATATCCAGCACCACCACTCATATAGCCTTGTTTGACGTACGGTTTAAACCTGCGACCGTAGTACACGGGATCATCTGGACTCTTGTCCGCCAGCATGTACCGTAAATTCTCCATGACGACGTACGTGTCGTCGTCAGCTTTAAGGAACCAATCGGCATCGTTCAAGTGGTGGTCGTAGACGTACTGAAATGCACCTCGCGTTTTCCGCCAGAGGTAATCGCGGCCCTCCGGGGCATTAACTTTGACAGTTGGGAAGGACGGGTCGTCCTGGGAACTGATGAAGATGACTTTGTTGCATCGTCGAGACCACGTGGTCTGTACGTGGATTGTCTTTTTCTGGAGGTTTTGAGGTGATGTCAAGATCCAACAGAGGATTCGGACTCGCTCGTAAAGAGTATCTGCAAGAACGTCCTGACCTAGACAATGAATCAAAGAATGACAGGTTAGCATGGTTAGAGAAATGAACCTGGCATCAGGAAAAAGACATACAAGTACGTGCATTATCCAATTTTCATAGCAAGAATAATGATCCGGGGAAAAAGATTGCACACAAATTTTCCAAATATATTTTCTGAACTCTAAGCAACGACTGAATTTGGTACTGTACTGTATATTGTGGACATCAATTAATCATTTACTGTACACAATATGTACAGTTGCACAAAAACCAAAGTATGAAATTACCTATAAAGGTAATATCATACGTTGGTTTTTGTCAAAGAAATACAGATTCATGGGCAAAAATATCAAGGAAGATACAGTAACAGTCATGTGAAATTTTCAGTCCCATACGGTTCCCACTTTTTGAGAAAACAGTGAAAAACGACCACAGTATTTCTTAAGTCTTTTCTCTTTTATTTTTGATCTTTTAAAAGATGAAAAAGATTTTCGGTCGTTGTTTTATTAATTTCTGGATAAATACACCTTTTCAGGCAGAAAGATTTTAACGGTATGTTTCTACCAACACCATCTTCATACCCTGTAAGTTAAAAGTAAATCTGTGAAGATTTCTGTTTTGGTTTCTTACCAAAGTATGATACTACCTTTAAGTCGTACCCAATTCAACATGTACCCATAGTAATAGCTATCTTTGATATTCCTTGGCACAGCATAATTGATAACAATTCTGTGAATTTTCATAATCATATTCATAAATATGGTAAACTTTTCATAAACTGATAAATGTCACTATTTTAATAAAATAAAAGACAGAAAAGCAGGAAGTCCTGCCTTTTCACAAACGAAATGAAAAGTCCACAAGGACTTGTGTTTTATAATGACTAACACGTATTTCATGTTTGAGAAATTGAACTTTACACACAACACGTCATGATCATGATGATGAAGTGTTTACAACCATTTTTCCATCTGTTTCACAAACATATGTCGTGTAATGCAAATTCGAGTGGACTTAGGTTTGACATGACTCGGATACAGGCACAAAATAAGTCAATTAATTTTAGTACCAGTCTGCCAGTTTAATAAAAAAAAAGGAAAGAATTCCACTGACGGCCATCACTTCTGCACAAACTTATGGGACCAACAGAGGGCGTTTTGATAAAAATGGCTACCTCTGCATTCGAAGTGTATAATTGTAGGTCAAAAAACCCTGAAAATCTCACTTTGTAGATAAGCTACACCAGTTTTCACTCCTGAGATTGTAGTTCATCATGACTTGCATCAAATAAGTTAACTCTTGGAGTCTTGGAGGAAATAACCCTGTTTCCGTCATGGCCGTCAGTGGAATTCTTTCCAAAAATTATTCTCCTACTAGTCCTTCTATCAATAACAATATGGTAGGCCTAACGTTAGTACGTAATGGGTGAGAAATGAGGCCATCCACAGACATCTTTCCGTAATAATAATTCAATTAAAATTCACTGCACGATGTATCGTCCAGTCATGTGTTTTCACCCGACATGTGTTTTCGCTCCCCCAATTCGACTCCCGTTTACCGCGAGATCGTGCCAGATTCTTTGTGATCAGTATCCCTGAAGTGATGACTACACTCAGGGCTATCTCCGACATTCAGGATGTTGAAAATAAAGTTTCCAGTCGTGAGTGATACTCAAAAGTTAAAAACTATGTGATTTTGGGTGTATATTACTAATGCATTTTAAGGCTAATGTTCAAACGTTTATAAAAGACACAATCTGTGGTCAAATATTCCAAACTAAACTGTCGTCTGCTAGAGCAACTTTCATTCTTCCGATGTCAGACGGCAGGTCATGTGACCCTTTTGCGATCTGGGTTTTTGTGGCGTGCCAATGAGACAAAAGTGTTAAAGTCATTCTCTAATCGGAGTGACAGTGTTTTGTTTTTCTCCTTTAAATTTTAACTTTGATAAGCTGATGTATCCATGTTTAGGCCTCTCATAATGATGCCAGATATTATGAAAAATGCTCTGATAATATTTCGCATCAAGATAAACAATTAGATTTAATTTTATTTGCCTTTAAATATGTCATGCATGATATTGTTGATAAATTATCTATAATTCACAATCTTGGAATCAAGACTGTTTTAGAACCTTTTTAAAATAAACTCGATTGACCCAGTAAGAAGAATCGAGTCAGGACAATATTCCAGCCGTTTTTGAGTGACTAGGTGCGCCATAGCTACCCCGATGTCAATGAACTTTGCCGCTCAGCCAAGGGGGTGAAAACACATGACGTCGCGTTTACATAGCGGAATTGGTGTCCCTGTAAATGACGGACAATATTTTCAAAGAAAAGACTTGAACTTCGAGGATTTTTACAGATAATTATCTGGAAGTGTCCAGTTGAAAGGTGTGAGGAGTGATTTTCTGATATTCCATTTCGTTTCCATTTTTGAGAAACTTTCCTGTTATCGGAGCGAAAACCGATAACTGCAGGATATGTAATGTAACTTACCGAACTGCCGTCCGTGCGTGTGTCCCTTGAACGCCTGTGATTCTAGCTCCGACACGCGATTGCTATCGTCCACTTCAATGTGTCCGTGCGGATCGTCCAGCACCGCAATTCGCTTACTCCAATCGCTCAACTGATCAAAATCTCCCCCAAATTGGGAGTGGAGAACGAAGACGTACGTCAGACATACTCCAAACAAGAAAGCGGCGCAAAAGGAGCTCAGAATCGAGCGAGTTGTGCCGAAACTTCCGCTCGTGACACCAGCAGAACTGGCCGCCATCTTGTATTTATCTTAATCGATGACGTGTGTTTGTTTGTGCAGCACGAAAGGAACTTACTCCAATCAGCAGGTCTGCTTTTACTTGGCCTTGGGAACAGACGTGCAATTAACGCCATCTGTTGCTGTTGTTCTTCCATTATTCTCTAATTTCTCTTTTTTTGTCAACATTACATGCGATATTTTTTCAGCCTCAAATCAATCAAAATAATCAATCATTAGCCTCTTCAATCATAATTTAGACCAGAAATGGTGACGACTTAATAAATGCAGCCTATAAAATGATTTTTGTTTTATTCCCCTTTGTTTAATGTGCAAAAGAATAATTAAGAATTGAGGTATTCCTATATTTTATATTTGTTAATAATTTTTTAATAAAATAATAAAATATATTTTTCTTTTTTTCTTTCTGTCAAACAAACAGAAAATCCTTTCGTTACTGTCGTTTCCTCATGTTTCTAGAAAAATTGTAATACATTATGTATTTTAAAAATGTTATGTCTTTTGTTTGGTTAATTATTACCAGTAATGCACATTTAATGAATAATGGATTCATGTGCAATTTGGCTTATTGCTGCGAGATGTAAAATTTTTATTTTTATAAATCATTTTTTAATTTGAGTTTTTGACTTGATGTGTGTTTTAACATGATCTTCTATTAATTGTGCCATTTAGGCCTTTGAGAAAAAATGTACTACACATGCAGGATATCAAACCTCTGGGACTAAATTCTACATTGAACCTGAGCATTTAAATTGATCACTAAATGTCATGAATGTATGGAAACAGAAATTTATGCAAAACTGTTGTGGGTCAATATTATATTAAATTTAAAGGTAATATCATACTTTGTTAAGAAACCAAAACAGAAATGTTCACAGATTTACGTATAACTTTTAGGGAATGAAGATGGTGCTGGTAGAAACCTACCGTTAAAATTTGTCCGCTTGAAATAGTGTATTTATCCAGAAATTAGTAAAAGAAATAGTAAAGAAATACTGCAGCCGTTTTTCAAGATTTTCTCAAAAAGTAGGCACCGAATGGGACTGAAATGTTCACAGATGACTGTAACTGTATCTTTCTTGATATTTTTGCCCATGAATCTGTACTTCTAAAAGTAATCTCTGAACATTTCTGTTTTGGTCTCTTACCAAAGTATGATATATCTACCTTAAAACGTACCTGTAGCCTAGATACATAGTGTAACTACAGTCTATGTTCTCATAATGTTTCAGAAAATTGTACGCAAGCAAATTACATACAGTGTACATACATGTATGTATATGAGAGTCCTATATAAATTTATGCAATTTGATCACAATTTGTAACCAATAAACCAACACATATCTTTCTTTTGTTATTCTTTCTTATTAATGTATATTGTATTGTAATTGCATTATTGTGTACGACTGTCTATTACAAAATCATACATGCCATATTGCCACGAACAGCTGCATGATATTGGCTCCTCAATAAAAATGATAATAAAAACTAATAAAATGAGAATTTATTCATGCAAAACATCTTGTCAGCTGATAGAGATACTGAACCCTGCACTGGCACATCATTGTAAGCCAAAAAGCCATCAGCTTAAAGGCGCCTTTCCATATGCGCGTTTTTTCATCCGCTGCGTATACGTTGCGTGTCCGTAGCGTTGCAAAAAAATCGATCATTATAAAAAAACAAGCGACCCTTTCCATATGTGCGCGTGCGTTTGAAAAGGTCTCGTGCGTCTTTTTAATGGGCAATTTTAACGCACACGCAACGTACACGCAGCGTATACGCAGCGGATGAAAAAACGCACATATGGAAAGGCGCCTTAACACTCCTGTGTTTATAATTATTCCAATCATGGAGGAAAGAACACACCAATAAACAGTCCTTGGACACAGAGCATCATGCATTAGGCCTAAGCAAGCACAAACAAGGATTAGGCCTATTCATTTAACATTTTTAACAATTCATAAACTAAGCTGTATCCTCTTTGAGTGATCCCCCATGTACTGTTCCCAGGTTGCAGCATTGCTGCGTGTATCATTGAAACGATCCCTGGGGTGTGGTGGTGTGTGCGTGGTTTGACATTTCATGGCTTCTGACTGCCAAACGAACAAAGATAGTTGACTATTGGTGTCACCACCAACGTAGGGCTGGATGGCTCAGTTGGTAGAGCGCCTGTACGGTATTCAGGAGGTCGCCGGTTCGAATCCAGCTCCAGTCAATTTTTCTTTGTTCACTTTTCAATGACTTTAAAACTCAGTCAGTTTCCCTTGTGGTTATTTCACGTATATAATTCATAAACTTGTGAGTTGTCACTCAACACCAAGAAAAAAGTCCTAGCTGTTACTCTGGAGACCGAAAAAGGTCTAGATCCTTTGTGGTCACAACTGGAGGTAAACATTTCATCCCAAACCCCTTGGGCCTTGTGTGCATACTACACAGGGCTAAATTGAAAACAGTCTATCTCTGGTGTTTAATGGTCACTCGTGTTGCATAATTCTGAAACTGAATATTTCCCTTCTAATTCACTCTAAACTGGATGTGGTTGAGGAAGACCATTCAGATGTCTTAAAGGCACATGTGTAGACCGGTCTACGTAGTCAAGACCGTCCCTCCTCAGCAGTCTAAGTTTTCGACCATTTTTAGCACCAAAAAGAGTCTATCGTAGACCGTTCAGACACAAGTACATGTAGGTAGACCCTTTTCAGTTTACACTGAAGATACATGTAGACCACTTTTAGTACTGTGTACTTAGTCAATAAACAAGTTTGTAAAATTCAACAGAGCCACTCAATTCACATTATTTTATTTCCATATTTGTATTTATGTGCTGACCTGGGACTAGGCAAAATAAGGCACAAAAAGTAAATAAATTCCATGAAAATGGTTCGAGACAGACATACATACAGACAGGACCCAAGAAAAAACCACACATGACAAACAGACAAACAGACAAACAAAACAAGAATGAATGGACGGAACATCTGATCAGCTAAATTTAAAAGATAAAAACTGTAGTCCTTTTCACAATACATGTATGTATCTCGTTTCAATCTGTGTTGAACCCAATCGGATCTGCCTTGGTTCAGCCCGGCAAGTTTTTGAACCATTACGAATAATGTTCACACTACGTTTATGGTGTTCAAACTGTTCACACATGACAATGATCATGGTGAAAAATGCAGTTTGGAACTGGGTTGAGATTTTCAACCCTGCTCCCTACCAGGGTTGATTTCCATCTGACTAGGCCGTCCTACCTGGGTTGGCTCGGAGTTAAACCTTTCATTAATAGTGTGAAAAGGGTTGAACAAATCTCGGGGTTTGATCCGGTTCCAACCTCGAGATTTTGGATAGCGTGAAAAGCCCTTGTGTGTATCACTATCAGGCCTTGAATTTGGTTCTGAAAGGGGCAAGGCCTCTTTTCCATTGCAAGGGGCACTTCCATGGGAAAATCATAATGTCTATGGAAACATTTAAGGGGGGCACGAAGGCAAAGAACCAGGGCAACGAAGGCCATGGCCTCCGTGGCCTTCGTTAAATTCAAGGCTTGGTCTATGCCCATGTACAGTTGTGGACATGGCAACAAAATAAAACCTTATATTAGTTATGTGTAAGCCTGGGGCCGATTTCACTAATGCTTTGCGATCATCGCTAACCATGCCAAAGCTCAAATCCATCGCTACACGGAAAATTGCTATGCAAAGTAGTGATCGATTCTCTGTAAATGATAATGGATTTGGGCATAATTTACAGCAATGGTCGCAAAGCATTAGTGAAATCGGCCACTGGTACAGACAGAGGTTAATTGAAATGAAAGACTCACCTCCTTCTCAGGGTGTCTGATGTACTGCCAATACCAGGTAGTGTATCCCTTTGTATTCAAAGGCAACTTGTGATCAGGCACTATCATACGGAACCGCTGCACGCCCTCAACGTCTTTCCCTTTGTTGCTAGACACGGCTCCTGCTGCCCTCATACACTCCCCTAGATCCAGGTCATCGGCCACGCCCCCAAAGGAGGTCTTGCAGACATCCAGCGTGGGGGCGATGAGGTTCAGTCCTTGCCTGCTCATGGCAAAGACGGAGCCCCCAGATTTGGGCCCGCTGAACACGTGTCCAATGTAGTCTGGGATGTTGGCGCGATGCATGAGCAAGAGGTATCGCAGGTTCTCCGGCACCAGAAAAGAATCGTGCCCCGCCTTGACGAACCAGTCATAATCCGCGTCCTTAAAGTGTTCGTGCACATACTGCAGAGCTAGTTTCGTCCGAAGCCAAACATCGGACTTTCCTTCGGGCATTTTAATATCAATGGTGCCGATGTTGGCGTCCAAGACACTGCTTAGGAGGATGACCTTATTGCAGTGCTTGGTCCAGGTAGCCTTGGCAGCTTTGCCGAAGTTCACGATTTGACTGCGCTGTAGGATCACAAAGCAAAGAACTTTGACCTTCTCGGATAGAAAGGTGCTGTTTAACCTCGGGTCAAAAACCCCGAGTTTGGATTCGCTGTTCACGGTTGCAGCCACTGGGTCGGGTACCAGCAGCCCCTTTGAGACCCCGTCCGTCAGTGCTGGAAGGGTATAATACACGCTGTGTGCGCCGGCTGTTGTGGGTCGGAGAGGAATCAAATTTCGAATGTCTGCTTGCTTGTGCTCGATGGCTTGGTACTTGCTGAAGACAATAGCCGACAGAATGCCAGCTGTCAGGCCTAAGATGGTGGCGAAGACACTGGTGAGACTCATTTTGCTGGCAACCTCATCTACCAGCAGCTTATCTGTAAAATTTAAGAATGATATCAACATAATTATGATGAATATTAAATTATTTTTAGTCGGGAAATAGAAAATACGCAAATTAGGCTTGTCCTTCACCGACGTGGATAAACACTGTATACTCAGTGCTTGTGAGTGCATGTGAAAAAATCACATGCTGCTCAGGTGGGATTCGAACCCACGACCTCCTGCTTATTAATGCACATGCCATACCGCTAGGCTACCGAGCTAGCTGGGGTCAGCGGGGTGAATCGAATCCAATATCGCGGCGGGTACCGCAGTAAATCATGAATACCGGTATTAAATGATTTTTGGTCGGGAAATAGATAATAGGCAAATTAGGCTTGCCCTTCACCGACGTGAGCCAGCAAGGATTCCTAGGGCCTTTTCCAAACCTCGGCTGCGGATCAGGCTTCGGCTCCATTTCGTGACTCCATTTTTGAACAACAGGTATCAAAATAGAGGCTTTTGGTTACGGATTGGAAGTAGATACTCTATTTTGAACAAGAAAACAGAGATTCAGCTTCAATGAAACGCCACAACCTACATTTTCAGCATATGGATGACAGCGCCGGAGCCTGAGCCGGAGCCGGAGCCGAGTTTTGGAAAAGGGCCTAAAAAGCCCTGGGAAACGAATGTTGAAAAATGGCAAAGTCCAAGAGACACATATTTTATACTGTACCTCTGGCAAACTGCTATGTAATATTTAAGGAAAGAAGGCCAACATAACCAGGAGTCAATAACGTAAGACCAATCAGAAGAGTGACGGTGTCGGCAAAAGTCATTCAACTTCCCATTAGTCCACTCTGATCTCGTTAGTCTCGTACCCAGACACAACAGATGAAGAGTCGTATGTGAGTTACTCTACTGTAGAAGCTGGGCACCAGACTAAACAGTCTTCAAGGGGCAGAGATAGGCAGAGTGGACTACATACTGGACTACATACTGGTCTACATGAACGACATGCCATTACACTTCCTGCATTAAATCATTCTCCCAAATTACGTAGATTATTATGCTAAATAAATACGGGAAAGAATTCCACTGATGGCCATTACAGAAACAGGGTTATTTCCTCCTAGTTGCGATGATCGTGGGTCAAGTTGTGGGTCAATTGCAAAAATAAGACTGCACAAGCATAACGGATGTATGAGGATCAAGAAAAAAATAATTCAGGGGAATTTACGATCTATCTAGGAGTGGCGGTAGGTGCTGCAATGTTTCACCAAAATTTCATCTATCAATTGTTGTTTTCAAAACCCATAGCGTTACGGCACCCCAAAAAGTAAGAGTGCTAGAATGCTCACGGAGTAGACTTCTAAATCTAGAAGTAGTCCAAGTCCCCATTACATGTCAGACCATGGTCAGACCTAGGGTTACGATCATCGCAACTAATTTCCTCCAAGAGATAACGTATTGTGCAAGTCATAATGAACTTCAATCTCAGGTGTGTACACTGGGGTGGCATATCTGAAAAGTGAGATTTTCAGTGTTTTTGACCTAGGCCTACAATGATACACTTTGAATGCAACGGTAACCATTTTTCTCATAACGCCCATAGGTTTGTGCACAAGTGATGGCTGTCAGTGGAATCGAAATGGGTCAAGTCGTACCCCAGTTAACTCGTACCCAAGTCAAGTCGTACCCCAAAAATGACACCCAAGTCAACTCGTACCCAAGTCATCTCGTACCCAAGTTAACCCGTACCCAGGTTAAGTCGTACCAGAGTCAAGTCGTACCCCATTATTGCACAAGGCATGCGGCTGCCGCCAACAGACTTCAAAGCTGTCATATGATATACTTGTAGTTGTACTAATTGACATCTACGTAAAGATTGAATTAAGATGAATATAAAACTACAACTATAGGCTTACTGTCTGTCTGTTTTAATTTTGCTGTGTTTTAATCGTTTGTCGGGCGTGGGGTATGGACAGGGATTTTGTGGGCAGGTGGAATGTGCAATTGATTTTGATTTTGAAACGGATGGTGAGGATGGGGGGGGTTTTGTTCAATTGATTTTGAAACAGGCATTTTTTGGAGGCGGGTTCTGGAATGATAAATAATAATTTTGAAATTAATGTGATTTTTTTCGATTAAAAGAGACATTAAAATACGATAACTAAAATGTCACAGTCTACACGAACAAGATTTTATTCACAATTGCATTGGGATTATGAGTTAACTTGGGTACGAGATGACTTGGGTACGAGTTAACGTGGTCTTGGGTACGAGATGACCCAAAATCAGTGGAATTCTTCCCTCTAGACTATCATGGGTCTAAAACTAAAAGCATGATATAGGCCTAGTAAGTTATAGTATCGTCCGGTCATGTGTTTTCACCCGACATGTGTTTTCGCTCCCCAAATTCGACTCCCGTTTACCGCGAGATCATGCGAGATTCTTTGTGATCAGTATCCCTGAAGTGATGACTACACTCAGGGCTATCTCCGACATTCAGGATGTTGAAAATAAAGTTTCCAGTCGTGAGTGATACTCAAAAGTTAAAAACTATGTGATTTTGGGTGTATATTACTAATGCATTTTAAGGCTAATGTTCAAACTTTTATAAAAGACACAATCTGTGGTCAAATATTCCAAACTAAACTGGAGTCTGCTCAAGCAACTTTCATTCTTCAGATGTCAGACGGCAGGTCATGTGACCCTGTTGCGATCTTGGTTTTTATGGCGTGCCAACGAGACAAAAGTGTTAAAGTCTTTCTCTAATCGGAGTGACAGTGTTTTGTTTTTCTCCTTTAAATTATAACTTTGATAAGCAATGTATCCATGTTTAGGCCTCTCATAATGATGCCAGATATCATGAAAAATGCTGTGATAATATTTCGCATCAAGATAAACAATTAGATTTAATTTTATTTTCCTTTAAATATGTCATGCATGATATTGTTGATAAATTATCTATAATTCACAATCTTGGAATCAAGACTGTTTTAGAACCTTTTTAAAATAAACTCAATTGACCCAGTAAGAAGAATCGAGTCAGGACAATATTCCAGCCGTTTTTGAGTGGCTTGGTGCGCCATAGCTACTCCGATGTCAATGAACTTTGCCACTCAGCCAAGGGGGTGAAAACACATGACGTCGCGTTTACATAGCGTAATCGGTGTCCCTGATGTGAATGACGGACAATATTTTCAAAGAAAAGACTTGAACTTCGAGGATTTTTACAGATATAATAATCTGGAAGTGTCCAGTTGAAAGGTGTGAGGAGTGATTTTCTGATATTTCATTTCGTTGCCATTTTTGAGAAACTTTCCTGTTATCGGAGCGAAAACCGATAACTGCAGGATAAATTAGTAGGGCCCCTAAAATAATGTTTAACAATGACTCATTCACTTGAAGTTGAAGCTTGACTTTTCGAGTTCAAACCACTCATCCACGCGGCACTGTGTCAGTGTCACGTCACTGAGCTGCCGGTGCTAGACCACTGCTGTACATGTTATCTACGAAACTACAAAGTATACCTACCTACCTAGTACTACCTGCTCTTATCCGGCTGTGCATTTAACGTTAGAAAACAAAATTTCCACGTAACATACTCGTAAATTCAGTCAGTCAGTAGGGGAAAGTGTTCAACGATCATCGTGCATGTTGTGAATGTCGTAATTCTTTCGTGGTGTCATCTTAAAGACCGCCCTCAAGAGTTAATATTTGGCCAGTTAAGGGGCAGACGGATTTTGGCGTCTCGTCGTTAAGGCTTTTGACATCTTGTTTTGTTCATTAAATGATCTTTTATTATGTTAAAGTTATCCATATTCGACAGTTTGTTTGTGAAGAGTTGACACTACATTTCATGTGAGTCTTTGACTACTATTGGAATTAACGATAATGTCATAAGAATGCACCTTATTTCGATTCAAGTTGGTGCTAGGAATGGCTGTGAGTGTGAGCCTGTGGCTGTCTTGGCTGTGCGTTAAAGGCATTGCATACGTTTGGTAATGACTCTGAAAATTTATGGCAATAAAAACTTACTTGGTGAGAAGTACAGCTGCTTTGGATAGTATAATGCATATTGAGAAACGTTCAATTCGAAGTACCGCGGTTATGGAAAAATATGTCACTTTTTATCTCCAAAAATTATGAATCTGAGAAGCGTTATGGCCGTAACGCTTCTCAGCTAGTATTGACTAGGCCTAACTTTTCTCTGGCGTGAAATAACCGCTCTAGTTTGTCGCCAAAATCTCAAAAACGCTACCACCTTTTGAATTGAAACTTTCACAGGTTAGTTTTATGGTATATAGGGGCCTAGGCCTATATTATAATTTATATATACAATTATATTGGTTTGAAACAAACAGTAGGCTCAAATTACCAAACGTATGCAATCCCTTTAATGAATGATGGAAAAACACATTTCACATTGTAGGCCCTGCCTAGGCCTATTTTTTAACAGAAGATCTTCAATCCTTGAACAAAAAATTAAGTAGGCCCTACAAGAATTAGAGTGGTATAATTTCAGTGGCAATAGTAATGACGGAAAGAATTCCACGGAAACAGGGTTACCGGTTATGTCCTCCAAGTCAAGAGTTAAATTATTTGATGCAAGTCATGATGAACTTCAATCTCAGGAGTGAAAACTGGTGTAGCTTAACTAAAAAGTGAGATTATCAGGGTTTTTTGACCTACAATTATACACTTTGAATGCAGCGGTACAGCCATTTTTATCAAAACGCCCTCTGTTGGTCCCATAGGTAATTGCACAAGTGATGGCCGTCAGTGGAATTCTTTCCTTTAATTTGCATCGTGTGAACGAGTTGACCAAGGCCCAAGCTGTGTATGTGTGGGTTTCTGTGGGTGTGTGTACGAGTTGGCATTTGTGTCTGTTGACCTGCTTCGTAAAGTTATGGTGAAACATTGCAGCACCTACTGGGACTCCTAGTCATCTTGAATTCCCCTAAATAATGTTTTAAATTTTCCCCCTGATCCCGATATAGGCCTAGTCATAGGCCCCTATGTAAACGTTATAAATGCTTTTTAATTCATTTTCAGATAGGAGCCTACATGTACCATGATCAAATCGGGGGTTTGAAACGTAGCCATGAAGAAGTCCACCACTAAACAGAAAGTAGCCGGCCCAGCAAAACCCAGATCAGCAAGCAAGGAGCAGTCTGGTTCCAAGGCCAGCTCCGCTACTCGGCCCAAGTCCAAGCCCAAGCCAAGGGCGCCCTCTGGTGATGGGAGCAAGAGACAGGAGGCAGATGGCCCAACAGCTGACGCAGAGGAGGTGCTGGAGAGATTAGAGGAGACGTACAAGAGGCAATGCGAGGAAGCAGAGATGACGTCAGGTAAACATCCTAAGGTAGCCCGGCCAGAGCCTCTTGTCTGGGCCTGGGGCATACTTTGGTAAGAAACCAAAACAGAAATGTTCACAGATTTACGTCCTTACAGGATATGAAATACACCATTTCAGACGGAAACATTTTAACGGTATGTTCCTACCACCACCATCTTCATACCCTGTAAGTTATAAACGGAAATCTGTAAACATTTCTGTTTTGGTTTCTTACCAAAGTATGATACTACCTTTAAAGCCACAGAGGAATTATGAATTAAGTCACTGAATAATGATCAGCCTCCTGAAACTAGTAGACTTTCAGGAGCATGTCAAAGCAACAGGGCTGGAAATAAGGTTTGGTGAGGGCAAGGCCAATTTTCCATTGCAAGGGGCACTTCCATTGGAAAATCATAATATCTATGGAAACATTTGAAGGGGCACCAAGGCCAAGAACCAGGGCAACGAAGGCCATGGCCTCCATGGCCTCTGTTTATGTCCAGGCTTAAAGGAAAGGCCAAATACGGCAACAAGATTGCAGTTATAAAGGGGAGGAAATGCTGGCGTTAAATCAAACATGACACTTGGTGAAGCTTTATTTCATTTTTTTAAACATGTTTGCATCATGTATCATGTTGTTTGAATTTGTCGTATGTAGTTGCCGTCAAGCCAGTGGCGATTAGTCTCCGGCTCATTGCAAGAAGAAACCTTCCCACGGATGTTGCTGATGGACCTCATGACAAGCTGTGAGTTGGACACGATATGTCAAACATGCCTTCTTAACCCCTTCAGCCCGGAGGACATCCGGGGGACATGAATATTCTCAGTCCCCCGTCATGGCCTGAGAATATTCATGATTGATTTCCATTGAAATGCATTGAATGGGGTACTGTCTGGAACAAGAGGTTCTGTGAACCTTTATTGTCCACAAAGATCCGCTCATTGTGGTACATTCACCCCCATAATTTGCATTTGAAAAGATCTGCATTTTCGAGAGAATGGCAATCTCTGAGTTCCGAACATCTGGGCTTGAACGGATTTAGAGTTTGCCTTGAATACGATCTTTTGTGCGGTGCTATTCAACAAATGCATGCCTGCATTGTTTACGCCTAGCACCCTGCACACAAAGCCGGGCCAGCTGATCGACCTCTATTGTGGCTGGTGGCTGATAATGAGGTCGGAACAAGCAGGGCTGAAAACAATCCCAGACTGAAGGGGTTAATATTAAAAATGCATGTATGTACAGTGGAACGCCACAATAACAAACACGCCGGGATGCTCAGAATTTGTCCGTTATAGTGGTCGTTCGTTATAGTGAAAAATATAGTCTTTCCCATGGGGGACAACAGTGAAGATTCTTGAGACACACAGACAAATTTATAAAACCAAGGACCACCAAATAATATGCTGAATATAACTGTACTTCTATTTACCGTAATTCCACCCCCCCCCCCAAAAAAAAAACCACAACAAATCTTTGAGAATAAACAACAATTTTCACCCCTTAGCTCTCTTTGCCAAACTC
Organism: Astropecten irregularis; assembly: GCA_963971285.1. NCBI lineage: Eukaryota > Metazoa > Echinodermata > Asteroidea > Paxillosida > Astropectinidae > Astropecten > Astropecten irregularis. The sequence goes on from OZ020255.1 coordinate 5,742,005, forward strand.
AATGGGAGACTTTTGAGAACCGGTCTTCAAGTCAACAGCGCACGCAATTGTGAGCTTGCGCGCGTTGTTTTGCACCTGCGCTGTTGTGCATGCGCGTGCACTGTTGACTTGAAGACCGGTTCTCAAAAGTCTCCCAATCACATACCTTGATCACATGTGTGCACACTTGGCTACCCCTACTATACAGCTACACCCCAAAGGCATCTCAAATATCCGTCATTGGTGTCTTGGAAGGAAGCCTTCTGCAGCGATCCCTGCCAACTTGTGGGTCCTCGGAACAAAATTTCCCTGGTCTGGAAAATATGCATCTGACTTGACAGGTCTTGTATAATATTTTGTATCCGTGTAGGATTGAGTCACTGAGTAAGCTGACCCACTTGCGGCTTGACCGGGAGTCCATCGGTCAAATAGATGACCTGGAGATGATGGGGCCAATCACCAACTTGTACTTACAACAGGTAAGCAGAATAACATCAAATACGCCCCTACCATGCAGATCCTGAAAAAGAAGAAAAAATATTATTTTTAGTCAATCATCAAATAACCACAAGGGAAACTGACTGAATTTAAAGTCATTGAAACATCAAGCCCTACGTTGGTGGTGAGCCCAATAGTCAATTATCTTTGTTCGTTTGGCAGTCAGAAGCCATGAAACCACGTACACACCACCATACCCCAAGGATCATTTCACTTTAATTAAAAAGCTGTATCCTCTTTGAGTGATCTCCCATGTACTGTTCCCAGGTTGCAGCATTGCTACGCATATCGGTGAAATGATCCTTGGGGTATGGTGGTGTGTGCATGGTTGCATGGCTTCTGACTGCCAAATGAACAAAAAGATAATTGACTATTGGGGTCACCACCAACGTAGGGCTGGATGGCTCAGTTGGTAGAGCACCTGTACGGTATTCAGGAGGTCGCCGGTTCGAATCCCGCTCCAGTTAATTTTTCTTTGTTTACTTTTCAATGACTATTATTTTTAGTTTTAGAAATCATCAGTTGAAATCTGCTTCATTGTCTTTTTGATTTACCCAGAACCAAATCCGAAAGATTGAGAACCTAGAGTCGCTCCAGTCTCTCCGCTTCCTGACTCTGGCCAACAATATGATTGAGAGGGTAGAGAACCTGAACGTGCTACCGGAGCTGAAGCTTGTGGACTTGTCGTCCAACTGGATTCAAGAGTTGAGAACTGGTGAGACTTGGATCAAGTTTAATCGCTGGAAGTTGTGTTTGTCTTTCAAACTTTAATCGCAATGGGTCATCTAAATAGTTTGTGGGGAGATTTGTGGTAACTTTACCCTAACCCACCTCCATACCACAATTTATGGTTTTTCCTGTGGTCACCTGGTGGTAAGTGTAGTATCTATATCCGTGCTTGGTTTGACCAAGACCCAACAGTCATAAACAAGCATGGATATGAATTAAAACTGTGCATGTGTCTTCATCAGCTGCTGAAACATTGCTAAACATTGTGAGCCATTGAACACTTCTTTATAGCTTCTTATAGCTCAGCGCGGAGTGACGTCATTCCAACTCGCCGACCTTGGAGCGATGAAATCAAAGCAGCAAGTTGTATGGTTTTTAAGAAGAAAAGCTGCCAGAATATTGTTTGATCTTAGTATACGGTACTTCAAAGAAGGATTATTGTCTGAGGAAAAACTATGACTCGACAATGAAAGTCGTACATAACACGATTTCTGTTTCTTGACAAACAATATTCAGAAAACAATTCTCGACGATGGACGGTTTGTGCGTGATTTGTCCGTAGCTTGCACCATCTACATGTTGGTTTTAATCGGTTGTCAAGTTCAAGAGAATGAAAGTACCCGGATGTCCGTGCTGATCTATACTTTGTTTCTTTTGCAGAAGAGCTGCCCAAGTCTCTCCTGATTCTAAACACGGAGGGAAACCCTTGCAGTCAGCTCCCAGATCACAGGTACAACTATGCTACTGTTAGACTGTAACACTTAAACTGCGTTCAGATAGACTAGGTCCCGATTATCAGGGGCACTTTGGAGATTGTTTTTCCAAGTTCTTTACGACAGACTGACTACACTGTCTAAATGCCCTTGCTTTCCAGGGACAATTCATGAAGTGGTTTCAGCTGTGTGCTAGGTCACCAAGCATGGTGCTGTCACACTTGTGATGAAAACACCCTCACGATGTCAGGGGCCTAAGGTTGCTCTCCGACCGCAAAACTTTCCATGAACCCTTTCAGCCGGGGATTCAATTTTGCTTTGTTTTTTACCGGCCTCATTTCAGTCACCGGTCAAATAGAGGTCATTTGGCTGGGCTGTATGTGCAGGGAGCTCAGTGTAAATAATGTGGACACACGATGGTTGAATACCGCTGGACAATAACCCGAATCAGTGGCGCACCCAGGGGGGGGGGGCTCGGGGGGCTTGAGCCCCCCCCAAGAGGGTCCATAAAAAAAAAAACGAAAAAAAAAAACCGAAAAAAAGGGGGGGGGAGAGGGAAAGGGAGAGGAGGAATGGGGGGGGGGGGGAGTCACAAAATGTTTTGTGGGAGAAAAATTTTCTTTGAGCCCCCCCCCAAGACAAAATCCTGGGTGCGCCGGTGACCCGAATTCCATGCGGGTGTAATCAGTGGCACACATCTGTGTTCGGAGCTCACAGATTGCGGTTTGCTTAAAATTCCGATCTATTCAAATTCAGATCAAGGGTTAAATGTATGTACCACAATGAGCAAATGTGTTGGGACAATAAAGGTTCATTGAACCTCTTGTTCCAGACAGTACCCCCATTCAATGTATTTCAATGGAAATAACAAAGCAATCATGAATATTCACACACCATGAGGTGAACTGATAGACCTTTCAACGTCACAGCCCAAGTTTTTGCCAACCAAGATGGCGGAAACTACAGCGAGCCATCAAAGCCACAGGCATAAAAAATTAACCACAATTTGAACACAACGTTTCATAAACATTGCAAGATATTGCTGAATGTAATGGAAACAACACAAGCAATGATGGAATGAATTTGTACAGCTATGGAAAATTTGCAAATTATGTTGAATTTGGTCATGCCGTCTGTCAAGAAAATGGTTGATTTGTCACAACATTTGTCCGCCCATACGAAGTATTGCCAACCAGCATGTCCGTGTTTGTAAACAAACGAAAAGTCTATAGATGCTTCCTGGGCGGAAGGGGTTAATAACGCACTTGTACTTTTCTTGTGGACAGGAAGAAGATCTTGCTCTCGCTGCCTAACCTCCGACAGCTGGATGGTGTCAAGGTAACCAGGCAGGAACGGCTAGAGGCGGGCTGTCAAGAAGTCACCCTCAGCTCCGATGAAGAAGAAGATGAAGAAGAAGAAGATGATGATAGCTATGAAGAACTGACTGGAGATTCTCCAAGTACCACTGATGACGGTAAGGTGCTGTTCAATCAGACCTAGATCTTTCCTGATTCTTGATACTATTACAATCATGGGGAATGGCAGTCAGCCTAGCCATCTTCAAGCATCCACAACTGGTATCCGCATACGTAAGAGCCATGAATTTAAGGCATGTAGCAAATGTTAACCAGTGAAGTAAAGTCGTAATCATGTGAAGGCACCAGGCATGAAGCCTACATGTACATGTACGCACCATACATACATCATGTGTATGTGTTGCAGTCAAGTAGTGCTCGGTACTGTGACTTGCAGCCGGCCTTTTTGTGGTAAGAAATCTGCTTTTGACATTGCAAAAAGCTACAAATTTTGCAGTAATTAATCTGCCTTTGACATCGCAAGTGATGCCCAGTGTATAGCAAGTTGTAGAGAAATGGTTGAACTCTATGAACATCATTATCAGCAGTCACTCATGAAGAGTGTGACGGCAAAATTTCTCCTGGGAAACATGACCAATACGAGTGGTGCATGGTCCCCATCCACAGTGTTGACAACTGAATGAATACTCAGTATATTTGGCCTTCATATGCTCGGCATTGGCTGCGTTTAATACTTTCTTTCTCCAAACGCAGTTCAGCAGCACTGGCAGCCCTAGCAGTATGGTTTTTCCATATGGGACGAATTTTTGCCTCGCACTCCCGTGATTCTTTAAACTTGTTGTCAGCTGGCAATTATCGTTTGACAGTCTTTGGGCCTTTCCCAAATGGGGCCTAAGGCTCAGGTTCCGGTTCCATCATCCATGCTAAAAATATAGGTTGTGGTTTTCATTGAAGCTGAAGCTGTTTTCCTTTTCAAACCAGAGAATCTACTTCAGAACTGCAGCCGAAAGCCTCTATTTTGATACCCGTTATTTTAGAATGGATTCACGAAATGGTGCCGGAGCCTGAGCCTCCGTTTCGAAGAGGCCCTTTGTCACACCTTCCTTTGGAAGTAGCTAGGAAAAAGGAAGCTGGGATGACCTTGTACATGTATAACAGTTGACTACTATATCACAGCTTGTTTGATTGACAACATTCCATTGTGTCTGTTTCACTTGCCAGACGTGCTCCAGATGTCAGCCGACCTCATCAAGAAATCTCGCCTGCGGTCCAAGCAACAGGCAGCAGAGCACTATCGCCACATGGAGCAGCTAGTGGAGGCACGCAGCCAATCACAGATGGCAATGAACACAGCCAGGTCCTCGATGGGCTTCAGCCCAAGGTCGCCTGGACGAACAGAGCCCTCGATGCCGCTTGGCAGCGAATGGTTAATGAGTGGGTCGGCCGCATCGAGATGACGGACGTACATTGTATTGGGACTACTTCTGTTCGTTTGAATCTGATATATTTATTGCAGTGTCCAAATACTTGATGTTGGCAGGTTTGAGAATGTATTCAAGCTAGTTTACAAAATAATTGATTTTTAACCTATACAGGGTCATTTTAAGGCCTTTTCACACGACGCTAAATAAACTCTCAACCATTGACATATGATTGAGAAAATCTCTCATGGTTGCAAAATCTTACAAAAGTATCATCGTGTGAAAAGACACCAATGCTTGAGGGTGAGTGACGTCCCTGGTGAATCCTTGAGAGATTTTGACCGAGGTCCAGACTCCAGACCTACGACAAAATTTCTTAAGGGACCCTTGCGAAGTGCTTTATGCTTGTGTTTTCTATGTGTTTCATGGCCTTTGCAGACTGCTACACTCTGCCGTGTGAAAGGACGCAAAAGAAGCCAGCATAAAACCGTTTCGCAACCGTGAGAAAATCTCTCAATGGTTGAAAGTTTTTTAGCGTCATGTGAAAAGGTCTTTATATAGACTCTGTCAACAGAAGAATGGTACTTCTTGCTAGTCTTAGCATGTGTTTTCCATGTGTGCATACATGTACTATCGGTAAGATCAGTTGTGAAGACATCATCCTGTATTTAAGTTTCCTGGCTATGTCTTTTACATGTAACATACAAAGTTTTGAGAGTATTGAGTTTGTTAATATTCATGTTGTTAATAATAAAACATGTTTGACATTGGAAATAGATTCTTGTAGTCCTGCTTCTTGTGACTTGATCCGAGTTATAAAGTCTGCTCTTGTGGAACCATTTCCCCAATCGATTTGGGATATCACTTTAGTAGAGTGAAAATTCGACTTTTGTATGAATGCTTTAAATGGGAGACTTTGGAGAACCGGTCTTCAAGTCAACAGCGCATGGCAAGTTTAACCTATATACCTAAAAGTGCAACTTTTGGTTTTGTACCTTTCGACAAACAATGGCGTGTGTATTGAACAGTTTTGAGTCCTTGGCATCAAGTAGGGCATCAAAATGCAGCTTAAGATGTACTCTAAACACTCGGGACTACTCATATCACCCCAAACCGATTATATTTAAAGGGTTAGGGTGTCACAATCAACGGAAGTTTCTTTTTGTGCACCCTTTATTTTCGCCCCAAAGATGTCTTCATCAGAATTCAGACTGATGACACAATGAAGTTATGAACCTGCAAAGATTACAGAAGTGTGCATCACAGGCCGTACAATCTAATATTCTTTGCCTAACCCAAGTACACTACATTGCTCATGGAAATTTTCTGCTAGTACAAGCTGCAATTCCTCACACAGCCTAACAATTGGCCAAGGCGACTTTAGTGGCACAGTGAGACTTGATCACATTTTAACTATTTAATGTCAGCCCTGAAATCCAACAGTACATCCATATGTTGAACCGATTACTGTAAAGCCCCTTTCACACCGGGCCTTACGTACAGTTTCGTAGCGTTGTGTAGGGACTACGCTGCCCTACGCTGTTCCTACGCTAGTTAACACTGGCTTTACGTTACAATACACCGAGGATGCGGAAGGAGAACACGAGATGTACACAAAAAATTAAACATGTTAAATTTTTTCGCATACTCTTTGCATAGAGCACTGGACACCGGACGTACGCAGTTTTTACACAAGTCTACACAATACTACGCTACTGTACGCCATGCCTACGCATTAGTACACTACCTTACGTCCGTTATACGCAATCCTACGTTTCCTGTACGCCAATTATATTAAGCTGGTACTGTAGGTACATGGTGCCTATGCACAGGGTACGCAACCATACGCCATGGCACTACGCACATCTATGACAGCCAACCTCGAGTACGCAGCAAATTATTTCGGCAAACTCAGATACGCAACACTACTCAACTCTACGTAGGCCCGGTGTGAAAGCTATAGGGCCTTAAAAATAACAAAATGAACAATACCAAGTGGTAGCTTAAAACCAACAGGACTAATGCTTGGAATAATCATTTGGAAATAACCTCAAACAAACATACCCTGTAAATGTGTCCAAATAAACTTATCAGATATAGAACTCAAAGGTTTGGCACTTACCAAAGGAAGCAGCATAAGTTGGCTGACTGGCCACTATAGATAGGCTAGTTGTTCACTGCAAGAACTCACTATAAAGTCAAGATGTTCACTACAAATCTCAAAAAGTGTTCACTATAATGAACTCAATACTATGCAGGCATGTACAGTGTACATGTACATGTGTATAACAGTGGCTGGTGTCCACAGTATGAACCAAACAGGACAAGAGACCACAACAACAATAATAGCACTGCAACACATGTGCAGTAGAGAATACTTTTGCACAAATGTTGGTCTTTTAGACAAAGAGCATGGACCATGACAAAATTAGAGTTCTCAACTCTGACCACATATAAGGTCTGACTTAAGAAACTGATGAAACAGACCTAATGAAACATTTCTAGGTTCTATGTGGCCTCAAATTGGCGTAGCACTTTTGAGTAATATCCCAAAAATTATTGTAATATTTCCAAAAACAAATTAAGAAAAACAAAATAAAATTCAAAAAATGGGTTTAACCTCTTGCTTCTGACTTATTTTTTAAAATGTTATTTCTCTGTGAATGGATTATGAATTATATAATCACATAATCATTCACCAAAATACATAGCAATGACTTTGGGGGGGGGGGGGGGGGGGCAGAAAATATGACCACGCCCCTTTTTTCAGATGCATTGTGGGAAAGTGAATCTTGTTTTTTGTTGCTCCTCAAATGATACCACATTTTCTCAAAAGTGATACCACAATTTGAAGCCACATATACAAGTACATAGCAAAGCTGTTTATGGTATAAATTTCCATTTTATGAAGTCAAACCTTAGATGTAGTGGGTGTTGAGCTAGCAACTTAAAGGTTGTATCATACTTCGGTAAGAGACCAAAACAGAAATGTTCACAGATTTACGTAAAAACTTACAGGGTGCTGGTAGAAACATGCTGTTAAAATGTTTCCGCCTGAAATGGTGTATTTATCCAGAAATTAGTAAAACAATGACCGAAAATCTTTTTGATCTTTTAAAAGATCAAAAAAAAAAGAGAAAAGACTTAAGAAATACTGTGGCCGTTTTTCACTGTTTTCTCAAAAAGTGGGCAGCATATGGGACTGAAATTTTCACAGATGACTGTTACTGAATCTTCCTTGATATTTTTGCCCATGAATCTGTATTTCTTCGACAAAAACCAAAGTGTGATACTACCTAATAAGAGGGTTTTCAGAACTTTGCTCCTTGACTATTTGCTTTTGCATAAATTTTGGTCTTAATAACAAAAATCATAACCACAGATGTCATTTTTATTCTGGTGATATCCGCTTTTTTTATTCCACAATTTGCTGCCACCGTTCTGCAAACATCAGAAACGATAGGCATTTAGGACCATATACAAAGAATTTTTTTCTATCATAATATAAATCAAAAAAAGGGTGTGTTTTTTTTTCTTCTTTTTTTGTTTTTGTTTAGTATGTTACTTAATACACATATCTATCTATAGTGTATCGTAATCTATATTTATTAATAAAGTCAAGTATTAATATTTTTTTTCGTAATAAGCAAATTTATGCATAGCAAAAAATACAGACTGTTTCCCTTTTTTAATATTTTTTTTCTGTTGCATTATTTAAATTTATTTAGATGATGTTTTTTTTAATACAAGGGATTTTTTTTTCTTAAGTCAATTACTATACAAATATCAGAAAAAATTAGATACAATATGCACAGTTTTTGCCCTCATCAATTTTTTCAGGCAACTTTACTTCTTCTTTTAAATTTAGAATCAACTGTCCCTTTAAATCCCAAATCATATACAAATACACTACGAAAAAAGGCCATGAACTTTAATATTGTGTGATGTTTAATACAGGGACTTACAATTTAGATTAAGTTTCACTGGTTCTCACTTCTTAGCCATGCTATGTTACACTGGCAGTGGACCAGTTACAGTACAGCATTTTTGCACCTGTATTTTTATTCAGATATATATCTTTTTTAATTGGGGGTGGGGGGGGGGATCATAGGTAAATCATCTAATATTATTCTCAAATTCGTAGCCTTAATTCCGATTTTAGAAAAGTTGTTCTTTTGCAATTTTTTGACGTCATATCTTCCATATCATGATGTGATAATACCATAGAGCTATATTAAAATTACTAGAGCGCTAGCTCCGTGTACAGAGTGATGCCTGCTAGGCGCATCCATGTTTGTGCACAAACCTATGGAAAGCACAAAATTGTGTACGTCTTTTGTATGTCTATTTGAATATCTGCGTTGTGTTCTATACAAATGCGTTATCGAAGCCCAGTACACCCAAAATCCGACGCACATGCGCGTTGCATTCAGAGTACCGGTACACACTTCAAAAGGCATTCCAGTCAAAGTTTTCTTGTTCCACAGACACGCACTCAAATTCAAAACGACTGCGCGCGCCCAGGACGGCTTCAAAACGTCTACGCATGGAGAACGCAGAGCTAGCGCTCTAGTAATTTTAATATAGCTCAATGGTATTTCACCAACAAATTTCAAAGTAAATTTGAAATTTTTTTGTACCAATGGAAAAAATACCGAATCTTTAGATTCATAATTATTTGGAAACAGTCTGTAATTGTTTTCTTTGTTTTCCCCAAATGGAAAAACCCTACAAATAGAGATGTTCGAAAATATGAGTAGTTTTACATATACATGTACATGGCTCTATACAGTTAAGTTACATAAGTATCTGAATTTATTTCCATATTTACAAATTAAATTTTGCCCTATGATTCGAAAAACAAAACCAAACCAAAAACTTACCACAAAAATCAAGCATAGCCCAAATAAATTTTTCGGGGAAAACATAAAACATTCCTTAATTTTCTTTTTCAAACCAAATCTGTTTTTTTTTAAGCCATTAACTTCTTCAATTTCATGATTAATATTCTATGTGCAAAGATTTTGCTTCATAAAAAAAAAATGAAATATGACAACAAATTTGAAACTGTACAATTATTTGAATAATATTACTTTTTTTTCAAGGAAGATTCCGATAATTTAGATTTGGTACAGCTTGTTTTTTCTAAGAAAAAAAAAATGAAATAAAATAAATAATAATAATATGAAAATAAGGCATGCATAGCAATAAAGAAAAAAAAATGACAATGGTACAAATCCAAACAATTTTAAGTAGGTATTGTTTCATTCATCAGCATCGTAATTTCTGTGATTTTCTGGGTTTTAGAACAAAAAAATAGCTGCAGGATTCCAAGGGCCTTTCTCAAAGCTCGGCTCCGTTTTCATATGCTAAAACTATAGGTTGTGGTTTGCCATTGAAGCTGAAGCTCTGTTGTCCTTTTCAAACCAGAGAATCTACTTCCTAACTGCAGCCGAAAGCCTCTATTTTGATACCTGTAATTTTGAAATGGATTCACAAAATGGAGGCGAAGCCGAAGCCGAGCTTTGAGAAAAGCCCAAGGACTATCAAAACTTTAAATAGAGGGATCTCAATTCGACACATTTTAGAATCTGCGCTTTTCCGCGTTTGAGAGTGGACTCTGTATGGTGTACAGTGTCCTCTTAAGGACCCCGTTTAGTTTCAATCTTTTTTATTTCGTAGACGTGGTTAGGCACAAGTATCTGCTCACCACAAGAAACCTTCCCTGATATACCGAGGTTTGACTCTATAAAGTAAGTAATATTCAAACTGTCCAAATAATTAATCGCCCCTTAATCAAGAAACAAAACAAACACAACAAACAGAACAAATTGTATGGGTCTCGACAAATGTTCAAGAATAAAGAGCACTTTCGTTTCTAGTGACTAAATTTTTCCCCAAAACTGGTTTGACGACAAAATATAAATCTCTCTTTTAGGTTCTAAATCTGCAAGTTAAAATTGCATGTAATGTATCTGCGTAATCAAAGATAATTCTATTTTTGGCACGCCAGAATGTATGTGCAAGAAACAGGACCCTGTGTTGACAATATCATAAACAGCGCCCTCAATCGGATGTGCAAGGAGCTGATACTGATAGCACTGACGAATCATGTGCCTATAAATGGAACATGCCATCTTCTAGTCAAGGTTATATCATTGACTCGATGAAATGAACCATTTCAAAGGTCTCAAATTCACGTATGAACTTCGACCCTCCAAAAAAAAGAAATACGATACTAAACCGAAAATATTTACAAATTTTGCAGAGGTCATTGCAGTTTGGAGCATTATTTTTGTTTACCTTGTGTTGGAAAGAACTAAACAAACAAACAAACAAAACCCCCAATGGCCATTATAAATATTCAAAATGTTACCATAATTTTTCTTTCTAGATTACAAACTATAATCATGGCTTTTACAAAAACAGATCCAGTGCAAAAGACTGAGCATCATACACGAGCTCCAATAATTAACTAAATAAACCAAAGTAAGATTTGAATGCCCTTCCTTTTTTAAAAAGCAATATATTCAAATAAGTGGAGACGTTAAACGGAATGTTTTTACTATGTAGCCAGCAGTGAAAGTCAAAGTGTACACGGAAACTGCAAAATAGTATGCTGGTGTAATCGTGTGTTTGTAAAAAAAAAAAAAAAGCTTCTCTTTTTCAAATTGTGTTTTTTGTGAAATCGGATTATTTTCAAAGCCAGGTCTATACAAGACATTATTGATAGAAATATCGGAGAGAAAATGTATTTCAAAAGATGTTGCTTGTCTGTTTGGGTACTTTCTTCGTCAGGGGACTAGTAAGTGGGTTACGGTATGGGGACTTAACAATGTCCTCAATTGTGGCTTGGTCCACACAGCGGTTGTGACTCGGTGGTGTGAGTCCTCGCAACTACCCAACAATAAAATGGGTGCTTTGCTTGTACCTATGGGCCCGTTTGTTTCGCGCACGGGATCCCTGATGTGCAGATTCACGTCCCATGCAGGATACACTAAAATGGGATCCGGATCAGCAGGATCCCTGATCTTGTGCGTGAAACAAACAGGCCCCAAGTCTCAGTCGTAAAGCCATCTTGTGTCCCTGCAGATATTTCAAATGCCCACTTTAGAAGATGTTGCCCCTCGCAACGATGACATGGAAATGACTTTCCAAAATGAAAAATCCAGCAGCCGATTTCACGAAATGTTGCGTAACTTACGCAACGTACAAATGTTGCGTAAGTTTCGTGAAGCGGCCATAACTTGTGCAACCAAGGCAGGAAAATGTTGCATAAGTTCATTTGAAGATTTGTGAAATTGGCTGAAGGGGTTGATTTCAAGAAACCCTACGATCGATCGAAACTAAGAGTTATAAAGGATAACCCATCGTATCCTACGTAGGGCTGCAACGATTGATAGTAAGTTACAATGAGTTTGGTGAAATCGACCTCAGACGTAAGATTTACAACTTTTTATTGCTACAGACATGAAAGAGCAGACCTATTCTTTGAGAAGTGAAACTAAATGAAATATGCAAATCCCATTTTAGCGTCATCTTTTCAAAGACTAGCCCTAAACTCTTTTACTGAAGGAAGTTGCTGTCATTTGGTGACAATAAACAACTCCACTCTCTCCAGTTATTCCAGTTTTCAATATGCATATTTTGGGTTGCGAGGGCGCTTTAACAATACTATCTTTGGGAGTGTACATAAGGCCGTGTCCAAAACGGTTGTTTAAAGCTAGGTCTACGGCTATTTTCTACGGTGGCTATTTTAAAGCGCTGTTCGAAATGCTGTCTACAGCTACATGTAGATCTACGGCTACGATGTCATCAAAATCTAGCCGTAAGAAGTGTTGTCTTGATCCGCGCAAACAAAATGGCGACCGGTCATGCTGAGTTGTTCAGGGTCAACGGAAACACACAAATGTGAGTTTTTTGTTCGGTTCTGGTTTTATTGTCAGACTTACTGTTCTTGGAAAGAGTTCATCATATCATTATCCATCCTGATGAAGTCCATCGCCCGTTAAACAAACATTTGCTCAACGCGGACGCGTAACGATCGAGCAGACCATAATTCGATGACGTCAGAAAAATAAACTTAAATATCACTTCAGGGTGCAATACGTAGCCGAAGCTGCATCCGAATTCCAATGGCTAAAGCGCTTCCATAGACGTAGCTGTAGTTGTACACCTAGACCATAGCTCTAGACAACAATTTTGGACACAGCCTAACATGTAAAAAGTTGTGCCCAAAATGTAAAAGTATTACATTGTCATACTTCCTCTGTCCTGAAGATGAAATATTAACACAGCGCCCTCTATAGACCAATAAGGTCTAGTGGGATATCTAGTACATCCTTGTTGATCTTGTGTAAAAAGGAGAAAAACCTATTTTAAGTGATACTTTTGTGGGAAACTGTTTCCAGTGAGCATGTGCTCACGTGGGAAAAAGGGGATCTAGTTGATGCCTAAATTCACGGCATAACGGCCGGTTCTCTGTGATGCATAGTGGCTTATGGAATGTCTGCAGTACAAAGTGTGTTATACAAGGTACATGTAATTTGCTCCTCTCCGCTTCGTGGCATCAGCGCTGCCGACAGTTTAAAACATGTCCCAGCAACTAATAACCAATCCAGCAAAGTGCAAATGAATAGAGATTTCAGATCATGGGCTTCTACACCTAATAAGGATATATTGTTTACTTAGTTTTTTTGACCTGGGCCAATTTTATAGAACGCTGCTTATAAAGTAAAGAATTTGCTTAAAGGTAGTATCATACTTTGGTAAGAAGCCATAACAGAAATGTTCACAGATTTACGTATACCTAATAACTAACAGGGTATGAAGATGGTGGTGGTAGAAACATACCGTAAAATATTTTCCGCCTGAAATCCTGTATTTATTCAGAAAAGAGTAAAACAACGACCGAAAATCTTTTTGATATTTTAAAAGATCAAAAATAAAAGAGAAAAGACATAAGAAATACTGTGGCCATTTTTCACTGTTTTCTCAAAAAGTGGGCAACGTATGGGACCAAAATTTTCACAGGTGACTGTTACTGTATCTGTCTTGATATTTTTGCCCATGAATCTGCATTTCTTTGACAAAAACCAAAGTATGATATTACCTTTAAGCAGCTCTATGAAATTGGCCCCTGGTGTGACAGCAGAGAGGAGCTCTACTGGAAAGAGAAGATGCATACACTGTAGGCTTGGGCGATTCCATGTTGGAATCGATTCCAAATTTGGAATCAGAATCGCGATTCCACTTTGTTGAGGAATCGATTCTGTGAATTGATCGATTTTGTGTTTTGAGTTTCGATTCCAAAATGCGCTGAGCCATTCTTGGGTTGTTGTATCGTTGAACCAACTGAAACGATTCTGACATTCTTCAAGGAAATAAAGCCTGGCTGATTTGTGCGCATCGAAGAACTTAACCGCGTGCGACACTGTCCGTGTTTTGTCTGCACAACCACAAATAGTGCTGTTTCGATATGAACTCCGCACCTCACCTCCGAAATTATTTCAATGTTATTTTTGACGGAGAAAATTGGAATCGATTCCGAGTGGAATCGCGATTCCAGCCTGGAATCGGAATCGATTCTGAGAATGCTGGAATCGCCCAAGCCGAGCCTAATACATGTACACTGGACAACACTGAAGAATACGGCCAGTATCTTGCGGAAGAGGAACATCTGAAGAAGTTGGGAGATGGGTATGAAACAGGGCAGGGAAAGAAGCTAGGGAAAAAGGAGAAGGGTGATGATTAAGGGGTATTCAAAGGAACCTCCTTTCGTCAGAACCTGCAGGGATGCTCCAAATATGCCGATTCATATCGGCATACCAAAAACTCAGGACTTACGCTACACTCAAGCAGGGCCAAATTTCATAGAGCTGCTTAGCACAAAAAATCGCTAAGCATGACATTTCTGTCTTAATACAAAGAGGATTAACAACCAAATACCCATGAGTTGTGTATCACTTGCAATTGGTCTTTGGCTGTTGTTCGTTCACCATGAATATCAAATCGAATGTTCAATGGTGGTTTGTTGTCTTGGGCAAGCCATTTTTGTGCTAAGCAATTTATTTGTGCTAAGCAGCTCTATGAAATTGTCCCCAGGTTTTATCAGCCTGCTTAGATAAGAGCATACAGTCCGTAGGTGAAGACGTCTGTTCCGTCTGTGGTACAGGAAGTTGGAGCTTTTGTAGAACACTGCAGGACTTGGTTGGAGGTTCCGGGCTGGGGACACGAGGGCGAGGCTAGATGACGTCAAACCAATTCATCTAGAAGGTAGCTGCTTGAAGGTTTACGCCCACTGATCCTGGCCGACGCCGTCTACATATGGGAGGGGGGCGAGGGGGGCGGAGCTCGCTTCATACCTGTGGGACAAACAGCGATCAAACACAAGAATTAGAATCAGGTTTTCAAATCGAGAGGTTTAATGGGATGTCAGGAGAGGCTTCGGGGAGTCACACTATCAAATTCTCATCAAGATTGAGAAACTCAAAGATCTTATCTCAACAACATGCAGGGCTGTCAACAGATTGGAGGACTATTGGTTGAAACTTGTGGATAATGTGTCTTGTCACTACTTTTGAGTAGATGATTAAAACTACTGGCAACTTGTTGGAGTGCAGTGTATGAGTATTCCCAACTCTGCTTACGGTTCAGATGTCAACTGGTTGGACTACATGTCCATGTATGTTGGGAGACTGTCTCGGCCAAATCTACAAGGCATGGTCGTACTTGATTGTTACCTTGGACAGAGGAATTCAGGAAACCTACACTGTAGAAGTGAGGGTAGAGACTATCATGATTCAACACCGGGGTGGTTAATGAAGTGTACATTTTATGGAAACATGCATGATTTATGCACATCAAATGGATGGTTTACGTACTGTAAGTGAATGGTTTAAGAAGGAAAAAGTGAACGTTTTTGTACAGGCGGTTTATGGTTGATAAAACCTAATGGTTTTATACATGTTCATAAGTCTGTGGTTTATGTACTTGTATGAATGTTTGTAAAAAGTGTATGGTTTATGGTAGTGTACTATACAGGTATGCGTCTACATGCTTTTATGAAAGTATGTTTTATGGAAACTAACAGTTTATTAAGACTGAAAAGCCGGCACAATGGGTGTTATGCATATAGAGAGCGTGCACGTGACGTCACTTGACAGCTTATCGGCCATTTTGGATGGCACGCGTACGCACGCACGCGTATGCGTACGTACCAGACAGCATCATTATATGCACGCACTTCTGCGTACGTGTCCGGTTGATTTGCAAGCTACACGAACACATGTGGGTTACATACACTGTACGTACCAAAGATATATACATGTATAAAAAAAAACATATATATATCTATGGTACGTACGTGCATTATACATGTGTGTACAGCATTGCCGTCCAAAATGGCGTCCTGATCACGTGACTGCACACCCTCTATATGTACTTCAGGTCGTCAATTTTCTTTTTTTATATAAAACAACCCTTCTGACAGAGTGCCAACTTCCAGAAGTTTGGTGATTCACAAGAATTTGGTCACTAATTCACACAAAAAACTATGCATCCAAAATTAGTACAACAGCTTAACAAAGATAAAATTTTTTGTTAACACCCTCCTGTCAATCTGCAGAAGAAAACTTGTGACAGATGGATTATAAAGCACAGTCTCCTTGAACTGCATGGATTCTGACATTTCAAATACCTGTCGGCTTATCTCAAATCACACAAAAAGCATGTCAGAGGATAAAAATAAATGGTGGTGTTTTTTTTTTTTTCGTTCTTGGTGCAGAATGACGTCACACCAGCCCAATTTACGTTTTTACGGGCGTTTCTAAAGTCACCCTTTTGAAGGTCAAAGATCTATTTTCGGCTCTGTAGAGACATCTCGCTTGCTGGTTCCAAAATGGAAGTGACATTTGTTACAGCCTATTTCCCCTTTCCCCACGACTAGGGCAGACACGTTTGCCAATTTCCAGGGGAAACTTTCAATTAAGGGAAAACCTGTGTAGGCAAAGGTCAATGTCTTTCAGTGGCTCACGTGCAAGAAAAAGAGGGGAAAATGATTCCAAACCAATGCATATTATGAAAATCATGCACATCATTCAGAAAACGACAACAACAAAAAATGTTTCAAACTTTGTTTTTGAAAACTGTGGGCCTTTACGAAATGGGGCTTGAGGCTAGGCTTCGCATTTGTTTATTCTACTGCCATTTTGTGTCCTTAATGAAATGAAGGGCTTAAGATACATGGCAAAGCTGGAGCCTTTCTTCGGCTTCGCCGGGTGGCCCAGTCCCTTTGTTTCATTTTGTGGGCTTCAAATGGCAGTAGTGAAATAAGTCCCAAGCCTAGCATCAAGCCTAGTTTCGTTAAGGCCCTATGTCTATCATAGGCACGCAGTTCATTTTAATACAGTACACGTTCATATGCCACAATGGCTTATGGGCAATTGTCAACACATAATGTACAACATGTACAAACCCAGGCTAAATGTCCATTTTACAAGTCGATCTGCAACTTGTGTACTTCAGTACAAGCAGTTCATGTTCATGTGCCGCAGTGGCTTTTTGGCAATAGCGCTCCTCACTAATGATGTCACACGAGTGACTTGGCCAGCGCGCACATGTACAAAATCCCTGGATGTCAGACAAATCTCATGACACAAGCACACCCACACACGTACGTAGGTTTGCAACGTTTGTCTGAGATCCAGTGTGCTATTTTTAGCGCAAGTGCGCAGTGCTATTGCCGACACAATCTGTACAAACCCAGGCTATAGGCCTACATGTATGTATGTCAGTTTTACAATTCTATGTATAAGTATCTGAAACTTGAGTAAGTTCAGTTGTGTACGATGCAATCTGAAAGATTTTGTTTCCTGGAAGTAAATGAGCTTTAAATCTTTTTTGTTGAAATATTTCTAAAGCATGTACATGTAATTCCATTGACAAACCATGAATATAAAGAATAGAGGGATTTCACATTAGTGCCGTCTGAACATATCCGAAATCGCAACTTCTGCTGCGCCCCTGCAGCCACTCAACACAATACGGCCTGCGTGCGTTACACGAACACCATACTCTCAGCTCAGGAACGATTTGGCGTGCTTCGCTCTAGAAGACCGTGAAAGTTCATATAGTGTATGTACATGTATACGTACAATGTACACGTACCTGCTTGTTTGAGAAGCGGACACAGACAGCCTTTGTTTTCAAACATGGAGTGCGCAGATCGATTTTAAGCACATTGTTTTGGGGTCCCCTATACATGTAGTTGGTTGCCAACATGTACATGTAGGGGGTGTCCCTCATTTCATCTTAATGATGTGTTTCATGTACTTGGTACCTACATATGAATTTTGTGAATTGAGTGAATCACAAATTTAGACACAAACACACATGAGCTAAAACTACAGTGTAAGTGTAAACATGATCATCGTTACAGCAATCAATATGGAAATCATTCTTGGGTGATTCTACATCTGGGGGAACGTACTATGGATACACGCATGAAGTACAGGTTATGAAGTGAATGGTAAATGTTACATGGGAATGGAAGGATCTGGGCCAACTGTGAGTAGAGGTCAGGCAAGCTTTGCTTCAAGTGTTCACCAGATTATTGGCTGAACCAAGTTCGTTCTGTGTAGTCAAAACTCAACGGTCACCCATACCCAAAATTTATATCCTTCTGGAGACATGGCTTTGTTCACGTGAACTACCAGTACCAATATTATGTACACCTTGAGAATTCCTCCTTTTTGAGTTCATTCCAAATATCAGTTTTGTGTAAACCTTGTGGAGACTTAAGCCCAATGCGGACGGGACTTTTTTTGGTAAAACTCATCGAGACAATGGTTCCTTTACCTGTTTTAAATCCAGTCCGAACGGTCAGAAAACTTTCCTCTCAGTCACTTTAACATAGTCAAGTGGTTACTTTTACCAGCCAACTTCTGCCCGGTAAAAGTGACCTGGGTCGATTTCACCAAACACAAAAATTTGCTAAGCATGACATTTCTGTCTTAATAAAAACAGGGTTAACAACCAAATTTCCACGTATTGTCTATCACTTGCGATTGTTCTTTGGCTGTTGTTCGCTGACCATGAATATCAAATGGAATTTTCAATGATGGTTTGTTTTATTGGGCGAGAAATTTTTGTGCTAAGCAAATTTTTGTGCTTAACAGTTTTATGAAATTGGCCCCAGTTCAGTATGGCTGCTCATTTATGCAACACAAATCACATCTGATCAGAATCAAATTCTGTCATAAACTGTATCCCACATTACAAGAACACACGAAATGAATTAATCCAAATTGAATTGTTCATTTTCATTTCTAATGGCAAGCATTTGGTTAGAAATCAAACTAAGGTAGGCCTTTTCCATTTTATGGTACAGAACTGGTTTTTGTGACAAAACCGTTGGTGACAGTAAAAGCACATTATGTAATCCATCATATACCTTAACTGACAAACCTGTAAAAGTTTGAGGTCAATCAGCAATCTGGGTCACGAGAAAATTGTGAAAACCCGTTTACACATTTCAACGATATTATGCGTTCATAATAAAACGCTTCAAAGCGATTTATTCCAATTTGAAAACAGTTTCATTTATTTCTCAACGAATATGACATTTCAGACAAAAACATTTCATGGGATATTTTCTCCTATCATCACCATTAAGTTTCATGTGAATCTGTGATCTTGAAGTGTATTTTGTCTTTATACCAATTCTGTACCATGCCTTAAATCCTTACAATGTGGAAATGTTATTCTTTTGGAGCCTATGGCACCATTAAAAATTATACCGGGAAAAACACTCAAAGTGAAACTGTAAGCTTTGCAAACAGGAAATAAAGGTACTCTACTGCAAGGGTGCAAGGAACATAAACGTATTTATAGCAAGCAGAAAAACAACTGATGGTCCAATATTTCAAAAGATATCAGATATTAACTTCAGGTTCTTGATTTCCATGACAGGCCCCAGATACTTTTTTTCGACGGGATCACATTTTTATTCTAACATGTCTAAGAGGAAACGCTTTAAAATTGGCATACAAACCAATACTTGTGCTAGTCTATGTGATAGACGCACTCACCGTAAAGCGAGCGAGCGTCTATCACTTTTTCCAGATTTCCTGATTAAGTATGCAAGCCAACCCAGCACTGACCTGTCTAAGTTTTGACCAATCAAGGGGCATCTACTATCATACCGTATGATGAATGCGTCTATCATGTAGACATGGTAGATAGCTGGTGCCGCGCGAATGCGCGAAATTGACCAATCAATATCCTCCGTCACGATCCAGACGGAAATGTTCTCAAAACAGATCTGATTGGCTGATGCCACGTTGCATAACATTTGCATGCACACATGTATCAGACGTTTTTACGTAATGCAGTGGTATGGAGTAGAACGGGTGATACAGTGCATGTGCTATGATAAAGCTGGGAGTCCGAGAAAAGATTTTGGGTGAAGAAAACTCTCATACTGTAACATGGACACAGTATTACCGAGCTTTGGAAAAGGCCCATGTTCATGTAGGTTGTAAATTATGACATTTCCCAAGTCATGTAAATGAAGCGTGTGACCAGTTTTCACTGGTACTCAGCACGACGATGCATGCACTGTGATGTGCAGGGGAGCAATGAAAAGGGCCGCTGCATGTTATCTCTTGTGTACAAAACATCAAATATCACTCCACTCCATTCAAACTGTGCATTAAAATGTACAAGAACATGTATGAGAAAACATGGTGCATGCTTGTAAGCTTTCCAATAGGGAGGGAAAATGAGGTCCGATGTTGGACAACAAATGGCAGACTTCACATGGGGATTGTGTGATATGTAGATGACATGCTGGAGAAGATGGTTACCAAACAGTTTTTCGTTTTTACCTGGTGGTCTTGACGTCAGATTTGAATAGGAATTGTGACTGACTGTGTGTGGAGGCACAAAAAAGGAATCAATTTTGTAAGTAAAATAGAACTAAAATGACACAGGTCAGGAATGAATGGAGCAAACAATTTGAAACTTATAAAGGAACTCCAAAGCAATGAATCTGGTGGGCCGTCGGTTGTTGCCCGACCCACTGGTGGGTCATCAGTTGTTGCCTGACCCACAGGTGGGTCATCAGTTGTTGCCTGACCCACTGGTAGGTCGTCAGCTGTTGCCTGACCCACTGGTGGGTTGTCAGTTGTTGCCTGACCCACAGGTGGGTCATCAGTTGTTGCCTGACCCACTGGTAGGTCGTCAGCTGTTGCCTGACCCACTGGTGGGTTGTCAGTTGTTGCTTGACCCACTGGTAGGTCGTCAGCTGTTGCCTGACCCACTGGTGGGTCGTCAGTTGTTATTTGACCCACTGGTGGGTCGTCAGTTGTTGCCTGACCCACTGGTGGGTTGTCAGTTGTTGCTTGACCCACTGACTGGTGGGTCATCAGTTGTTGCCTGACCCACTGGTGGGTCGTCAGCTGTTGCCTGACCCACTGGTGGGTCATCAGTTGTTACCTGACCCACTGGTGGGTCGTCAGTTGTTATTTGACCCACTGGTGGGTCGTCAGTTGTTGCCTGACCCACTGGTGGGTTGTCAGTTGTTGCTTGACCCACTGGTGGGTTGTCAGTTGTTGCTTGACCCACTGGTGGGTTGTCAGTTGTTGCTTGACCCACTGGTGGGTCATCAGTTGTTGCCTGACCCACTGGTGCGTCATCAGTTGTTACCTGACCCACTGGTGGGTCATCAGTTGTTACCTGACCCACTGGTGGGTCATCAGTTGTTACCTGACCCACTGGTGGGTCATCAGTTGTTACCTGACCCACTGGTGGGTCATCAGTTGTTGCCTGACCCACTGGTGGGTCATCAGTTGTTACCTGACCCACTGGTGGGTCATCAGTTGTTGCCTGACCCACTGGTGGGTCATCAGCTGTTGCCTGACCCACTGGTGGGTCATCAGTTGTTACCTGACCCACTGGTGGGTCGTCAGTTGTTATTTGACCCACTGGTGGGTCGTCAGCTGTTGCCTGACCCACTGGTGGGTTTTCAGCTGTTACCTGACCCACTGATTGGTCATCAGCTGTTACCTGACCCACTGGTGGGTCATCAGTTGTTACCTGACCCACTGGTGCGTCATCAGTTGTTGCCTGACCCACTGGTGGGTCTTCAGCTGTTGCCTGACCCACTTGTGGGTCGTGGGTTGTTACCTGACCCACTGGTGGGTCATAAGTTGTTACCTGACCCACTTGTGGGCTGTCAGTTGTTACCTGACCCACTGGTGGGTCATCAGCTATTACCTGACCAACTGGTGGGTCATCAGCTGTTGCCTGACCCACTGGTGGGTCGTCAGTTGTTACCTGACCCACTGGTGCGTCGTCAGTTGTTGCTTGACCCACTGTTTTGAATTGTATATAATTCAAAACATTTGAGGGGGAAACAAATCAGAAAATTGCAGTGAAAAAATGTATCTCTGAGATTATTGTGCTATTTTATTGCCCTTTTCACCACTGCAGTTATATTTTGCAGCCTGTGTGCTGAAAAGACATGTATACAAATAATCACAACTGAAAATCAAGGTTTCACGTAAAACAGGACAGATTAAGGTGGAGACAATAGCCTGATACTTTTGATATCTCGCACGATCAGTCTCGTTTCTGTTCATCTTTTCACCGGACTGAAATCTGTACAGTTCACACCACAATGTTATTCCATTGTTCCTGGGCGACCATTATAAATAAACAGGGAAATGCGCCAGTAAAAAAATACAACCACCAAGGCTGGGATGACTTAAGCAAAAACACTTGTAAGTGATATTCTACGTGTATGATCTGTTGAGAGATTTGTGTTGGATAATGGCCAGTCTATTTCTTAATAATAATACTTATGGTGGATTTGTTTTCAGACGTGTATCAATGCTGACACCACAAAGTGACGTGCAAGTCAAAGCCTGTAAACAAATAAATTGAGGAACAGACGATTGAATCTGCTTAAAAGCAACTCATGTCATATCATACAACCTAAATAATGAGCTATTTCTTTTCTGCTCAAAAGTGAGATACAATATACAGTGTAAGCCCTAGTTGATTGTACACTTGTATCAGTCAACATAATGTACATGTACCTGTAGTCATCGTTTATGGGCATTATTTGATGAGTTATTAAGCCTAACACATGTGTGACAGCTTGCGAAACTACATGTATAAATTTGTGCCAACGTTCGATTATACATGTGCTCTAAAAGTGTAGGATCGATGGGAAGTCCATGCATCCATGCAGTAATGACATTTGCATGCAATACATAATGCACTGTAAAACATTCAACTGTTCAAGATGCACGACATTGGGATAGACAACATGCGTTTTTACGTGATGATCAGCCATTCTCATGCACTTTAGGAATCTCACAGAGCTCCAATTCCAAATCTCCTTTGAGATTGATTGATTGATCTTAAAGTGTGAATCGATCTTAATCGATCTTAATCTCGATTACTCGGCCAATGTGGAAAGTAGGTCACTAAAAACTACAGTACAGAATGAGGTTTCATAAGCACTGAATTGTACAGTAAGCCGCGATGTGATTCTGTTCATGCAGATAGAGGTCGACTCACATGCATCATGTGTGAAAACCTACTCATCACTAGATTACTGTCGCACAGTCAATGGTAGGGATATTGCACACTTGAGGACAGGTACAATTCAAAGTTAATAATGTGGCTTGCCCAGTTGATGACTGGGGTGGGTTTTGCGAGTTCACGACTCAGCGAACTACGGCCAATACCTTAAAATAGATCATGCATGCACTGAATCATGCAGGAGTGGAATTTTAACTCTGGAAAGGGCAAGGCCATCTCCCCGTAGTTAAAGGAACATATTTTAGGAGATCAGGGGATCTGTTTCAAAGGGGACACTGACACTAATCCAATGTCAATGGAATATAATAGGTTCTGCTGTCACCACAAGACAGGATTACATGTATGTGACACTGTATCCCTTGTTAAAAATGATCTTTTATCATTTACATGTAATACTGCACCTCGAAACAGTGTTGTGTGAGTTCTTCTTATTATGAATACATGGTTTCTCACGTTACGTTTTTCACTTTCCAGATTCTTTTGGCTGTAATTTATTTTGTTGTACAAAATGAGTCAATGTTATCTCCAAAGATAGAGTATACCTAAGCCTACAGAAGAATGAAAGACAACAATATTAAGAGTAAATGTACATTCAAAATGATACCCAAGGCTCAGAACATTGGTTACTTACGTTACATTTTCACAACATGATGTGAGTAACCAATATTGTGTGCCTTTGTAATATAATTCTGAATGTACTCTTCAAATTGGTATCTTCATTCTTAGGTAGACTTTATGTACTGTATCTGTGTGCTATACATCAGGCCTTCATTTTAATAAAAATGAGGAGAGCTGCAAATCGCTCTCCTTGAATCAACATGGAGAATTTAGGAGAGTGATTTGATCTCGCTAACAAAAAACAAGTTTGAGCTGCAAATCCAACTCCTTAAATCAATGTGGAGAATTTAGGAGACTGATTTGCTCTCACTATTAACAAAAATCAAGTTTGAGCTGCAAATTCAACTCCTTAAATCAACATAGGGCCTACTCATACTAATAAAGAGAGCAGTTTGCTCTTGCTAAACCAAGTTTTTGCATGTGTCCGGTGTCAAAAAAGAGAGAATTTTACTTGTCCTGTTGAAAAATATTATCAAAAGATAATACTATTTTTGTATTTTCCATAAAGGGTAAATGTCAGCTGGAAAAATGTATGTGATGTTTTGAAAAAATGCAGCTCTCCTTAAATTGTTAAGGAGCTCCTTTTTTTTGCTCTCCTTGGAAAACATTAAGAGAGCGGAGGAGAGTGATCACTCTCACTCTCCTTAAAAATCAAGGCTTGATACATGTATACTCTACAGGCAAACACAGCACAGGATTGGCAAATGCCTTCTCATTAAAATGTTTGACTAGTGTTTGATCTAGTCTTAGTTCCAAGACCTTCATGACAGTACAAAAGTCTGACAGAATTCTCTCCATATTCGCCGCGCGGGGGCGCCCTATGGGCCGCGGGAAAGCAACAACGAAGGTCTTGGAACCAAGACTATGTTTGATCACATGGATGGTACGGTATTCATGTTGGTGTGTAGTGGTCACTGGTCTGGCCGCAGTTAAGAGACCTTGGATTAAATGGATGAGTACTGTGTCAGCTGTTATACTGCCACCTGTTGGTATATACGTCTAAGCTGACAGGAGGCCCTGACCCAGGGGCCATACAGGCAACGATCACAGGATGCAGGGTACCATTATACCAGTTTAAATGCTCCGGCACACAACCTGACAATGGCTGGACATTCTATTCACCAAGTTCACATGCATCCGCAGGCTCTACATGCATTTCACTAATAGCTTTAGGATTCATCTTTTTGACGAGAATTCAAAATGTGTGTCAAAGTGAAGGATAATACATATTTTATGTACATATAATACATTTATCATGTTTATGAACATATGCATGTAGGGCCTGTTTGTTTAATGCACAGGATCCCAGATCTGCGGATCCATGTCCTATGAAGGGTACGCTAAAATGGGATCCGGATCAGCAGGATTTGTGCGTTTAACAAAAAGGCCCATATACCTCTGAGCACAAAATCCTGTCCAAATGGGCTAATATGGCAGGTTCGCCCATATCGTTTGTTTTTTAACCACAGATCTTTAGACACATTAATATATCCTACATAACATTGTTTTGAACTGCCAAACTTGTAATACCAGTAAACTGGTACTGGTATTACATGCGCATTACATGTATGATACATGTAGACTTAGGCGTGTTGCCAACATTTGGAATTCCAGTCCAGGGGTCGATTTCACCAACCTCATCGTAACTTACTATCGATCGTAGCACTTATGATGCATTGCAGTCCTACTCACATATAGGATAGGCCCAATATGATTACCCTTCGTAACTTGAGTTACGATCAATCGTAGGGCTTCGTGAAATCGAACCCTGACCTAACAAGTGATATCTTGACCTTAGTCTTCCAAGGTACCATACCATGCATACAGGCCAACCGATCTCCATAATAACTGCACTGACCGTTCCGAGGCTGTAAAGGTATACAGTAATCCGAACAAAACTTTTTTGAAGGGCGCCCTCTTTTGATTAAAAAGAAAACTGCGGTGGTGTCAGTATATTATTTTGTACACAGCCAATAATTTTTTTATTGAAATCTGGGAAGCTGGGAAGCTAATCATGAGCAAAAGACCAGTGGGGAAATCCAGGAGATGTTGTCCATGCCGAATATTCTTCTAACTCCGTGTTTCTTTCAAAAATAAATCGAACACAACGCACCAAGCCGGAGTTGTAGTGCATTTAGATTAATAAACACCACCGCAGTTTCTTGTTTTAATCAAAAGAGGGCGCCATTAAAAACCGTGTGCTCGAATTACTATAGACCTTTCTTTTGTTTACAAACATTGGCTGCTGGTTGGCATGGGCGGCCAAATGTTGCAAATAATTTTGTCTTCTCGAAAGACGGCGTGAGCAAATTCAACATTTTTACAAATTTTCCTTAGCTGTACAAAATACATACCATCATTGCTCGTGTTGTTTTCTTTACATTCAGCAATATCTTTCAATGTTTATGAAATTTTATATACGAATTGTGTTCAAATTGTGGTTATTTTGTATGGCCGGCTTTGATGGCTCTCCATAGTTTCCGCCATCTTGGTTGGCAAAAACTTGGGTTGTGACGTTGCAAAAGAAAGGTCTATATAGTGTGGAAATGACAGAATCTTCTCAAATCAAAAGACACAAAGCCCATAGCCGGTTTCCCGCCAATGAGTAATGAATACCAATGCAGTTATAGAGGAGACCAGTGATAAGGGCAAGCATAGGCATGCTATGCAAATAAAGGCTGCGAGTTTGTCTTCCATACCCCACTCACCATCCTCCATTTCTGCCAGTTGTTCCGTGGGGAAATAGACCGAGTCGATGGGCAAATATCGCACAGCATCTGTGCAGTGCAGTGGTTAACACATGTACGTATATTCACCAAGGTTTTGGTATTCTCCAAACTTTCAAACTTGGTTTTTATCAAATGAAATGCAGATTAATTGGCAAAAATATAAAGAAGTTCTCCACAGGGGGACTGAATCATAAACCACGCAGGATACCACACTTACCACAAGAGAAAGTGTGGTAAATTGTGGTATATGGACATTTGGTTAGGGTTAATGCATGTACTGTACATATGTACCAGTGTGTGTGGTACATGTACAGGGGCCAATTTCACGGCGCTGCTTAGCACAAAAGTCTGCTAAGCATGACATTTCTGTCTTAATAAAAACAGGGTTAACAACCAAATTTCCATGTGTTGTGTATCACTTTTGATTGTTCTTTGGCTGTTGTTCACTGACCATGAACATCAAATGATATCTTTAACAGAGGTTTGTTTTATTGGCCAAGACATTTTTGTGCTAAGCAAATTTTTCTGCTTAGCAGCGCCATGTAATTGGCCCCAGGCAATGAGACAGTAATACCTAGGACATGTTTTCATCCATACATGTACTTACTTTGTCTATTTGCTGGGGATTTACTAGGATATGTCTTGTTGGTCCGTGTGAAGGGTAGCGGTTTGGGGAGCTCATTTTCGGAACGGAACTTAAACCGGCTCTCAAAAGAATCATCTGCAGAATACGGGAGAGACAAGAAAAATCCTCAGTTATCAACTGTAAATGTAAATGTTATTTATTTTAAATCTTTGGACATTTAAAAACTGTAAAAGAATAAAATATACATTGGCAGGTGCTGCCCAGGGAAGACAAAAGTTAAAAAAAACTGTCATCAGAAGATGTGCCTTCCCAGACACCTGCCAATTAAAAATGTAGTATATGTATATAGTATACAAATGTTATCAATACAACTCCATCAATAGTACAATGGAACACTGAGCGCTATACACTGATCCGACGGCGCAACCATGGAGGTAGCAAACACCTGCCATTAATGCAGTGTCCCCGCCCATATTTTGTCCAGCCCATATTTTGTCCAGCAACAAAAGAATTTTCCTCCGCCACACTCCATACTGCAGGGTGTACGTCACCTAATTATGGGACGTACACCCTGCAATTATAGAGTGCGGCAGAGCATACATTATTTTGTTGCCGGACAAAAGGCAGGCGGGGACACTGCAGTAATGGCGGACAGTATATCGTGCCGTCGGATCGGTCTATAACGAACACACTAGGATTCAAAGATATTGTCCAGATATTGGTTTTTCATAAGGTTTTTAACAACAACGTTCAGTATGGTTTGTACACAAAAACTGGGAGCCAAAGATGATGAACAAAAGCGGCGTTCCACTGTAGCACTATTCAATTTTAAAATTGTACTCTACTTTTATGAAAATTGGGTTAGATTACTGTATCTATACTACCAATATGTTTATGGTAAGGATCTTTCAGAAACCCAAGTTCAATGTTATCGTGTTTAATGAATATGTACTGCACATTGTACATACCCGTGTACAAAATGATGACAGTTTTATGGTGTATGTATTTTGTAATGCAAAGACTGCTTTTGGAAAGAGCAGTGGTTTTGAAAGAACTGGAAGTTTTTTTAACAAGACTGCAAGCATCCACTGCCTGTGTTCATTCTCTTTTACAAATGGCTGCAGTTGGCTGCCCGGATTTTGAATGAATTTACATATCTGGTTCTCTCAGAGACACCTCTCTTCTCGCACGAATTGTGTTCAGTTTTTATCAGTTTATTAGTGAATAAATCTCCACCATAGGGGTAGATTCAAGCTCTTCTTTTGTAGAAGTTTCATGTTGAAAATTGGGTTACCCATTTTGAAAACAAGGAGGTGTTGGGTGGGTGGGGGACAGATGCAGAAATAGCATGACCATGAAGATCAATTAATATATTAAACTCCATGTAACACGTTTACTAGAAAATTGGTGTGCTACATCCTGGTTAGAACTCAATAAAATGGAATAATTTTACAATGTGCCTTTCATATGGCGTTTACATGCCAAACTTGGGCACAATTGGGGAAACTACCACAGCCCTTGGTTACATGTATAACTCTAAAAAACACAAAAGAATCATTCAACCATGGCATTTTCATTTCTGGTATATTTACAGTACCTGGGCATTCCCCAAATCCAAGGCATTTGGAAACACACAGCAAAAAGCATTTGAACTAGTCCCATCTAGATGCTTAAGAATTAGGAGGGTCTGATGATTTGTTCTTACCAGGTCACAGGGTTTCCCCTTAAAATTTTTTTCACTGGCCATCCGGACCAGTAATGTAGACTTTTCACTAGCCCGCCAGTATTTTCACTGGTCCACACCCCCGCCCCATTTATAAGGTTATTTTTCCTTTCTCTTACAGGTATCCAAGCTAAATTTTGAGTTTAGTTTAAATTAAGAAAAGTGACAGGTGGAGGTTTTGAAGCTTAAGTAATTTGTAAATCAACTGAGAGAATGTTTACAATGTTTGCCCCAAAAACATAGGATGCTGGTTTGAAATTCTTTGATGAAAGTTGATTCTAAAACACAGCACTGTTAAAAATCTGACATCATTTCCTTGTGGACCTCTCCACCCCTCTCACTCCCACTATATTTAATATGATCAGCAAAAATAAGTAAACCTCAAAATGTAAACGTGGCGGCATGTTTTTAAAGCGTGGTGCTGATTTTTTTGGTGGTTCACTTGACATTCGGGCCACCCAGCTGACTGGTTTGACTAGTCCGCCGCTGTTTTTACTAGAATTTGTCTAGCGGACCAGTGTTAAGTTTGAACCCTGCAGGATCTTCTACACATGTCCAACAGGCTATTAGCCTTTAGTCTTTGAGAAAGAACACTGCTGAAAACATTTTATATATGTCAGGTAATTGTTTTGGTTCCACATATGCATACATCATTTTATACTCGTATGTAAATTGTTATGTCCCAAATCTGTCAATATCTGAAATTTGTTTTATGATAAAAAAGTTTTTTATACGCTGTATGGTACATGTAGGTTTAAAGGTTTACTGTAATCAAAACTCATATGACTAGTTAAATACATCTGTATTGTTATAAAACTCAACCTGTCTATCATTGTTTGTGCTAAAAGATATTGTATATAGAGAAACGAGGTACTTTAGATCCATAATTTACAATGTAGCACCCACTTTTCGCGACGAAAAACCTTGCTTATGTCACATGCAGAACGCCACGCAGTATACTGTGGTGTGAGTCTATACTAGTTCTGTAGGTGTCGTCACAAGCTAAATTGTTGCGTGGATCGGTTCCAAGGGGGACTTTTTTAGGGGGCGGGGCATACATGTACTGATTTTGTAACATTTTGGTCAAAATTAAGCACTTACATAGAAATATAAATGAATTATGTATAAAGCAATAGTTTTAGAGCACTTTCACCCCATATTCAAATTTGATTACAGTTAACCTTTAACAAAAACCAAACATGCATCACAGATCAACAGAATAGCATTCAATGCACAATCAATGTAGGATTTTGGATAAAATTTACATGAATAGGTGTAAAATCATACCCTATAAAACAATGTTCAAATTGGCGCATTTTCACTTCCTGGTTCGATAAGAATAAGGCACATAGTTATGTACACACACGATGGTGAAATTAGAGAAACACACTACATTGTATAAACCGTGTACGTATACATAGGCCTATATTACTTAAAGGTAGTATCATACTTTGGCAAGAAGCCAAAACAGAAATATTCACAGATTTACATATAACTTACAGGGTATGAAGATGGTGCTGGTAGAAACCTACATGTGTACCGTAAAAATTTTTCCGCCTGAAATGGTGTATTTATCCAAAAATTTGTAAACGAACGATCAAAAATAAAAGAGAAAAGACTAAAGAAATACTGTGGCCGTATTTCACGATTTTCTCAAAAAGTGGGCACCGTATTGGATTGAAATTTTCACAGAAGACTGACTGTATCTTCCTTGATATTTTTCCCCATGAATATGTACTTCTTTGACAAAAACCAAAGTATGATATTACCTTTAATGTAGCTTTGTTTTGCCTAGTGATGATTAAGAAAACAACCATTGTTGTTTTTTGGCCAGCCAGTGGCCATGAATGAGCAATTTCAGACGAGGAAATAATCATTGTCATCCCAGTACAATGTACATGCAGGGATTAGATTTGCAATGGACATGTATTAGTGAAAGTGTACAGTGTAAGTTGGACTTCCTGAACTATCATTTCTTGTCGTCTAGGATTGAATACAAACAATGAGACAAGGTGACAACATGTATGTAGAGGGGAACACAGCTGCAACGAACGCCGCTATACAGAACATTTGGCTATACGGAACATTATCCTTACTCACAATTTTTATGTACAATGCATACTGCATAGGCCTGCTGAACATATTGTTCACTCTAACAAACAATTTCTGTGTATCCCGTGTTTATTATACATGTAGTGGCATTCCACTGTATAAAATTGATGCGATGTGGCGGACTTAGTCTCGCTGAGAACCCAGGGGTCAATTTCACAAAGCACAAATGATCGATCAAAACGAGTTACGAAGGATAACCCATCGCATCCCACGTAGGTCTGCAATGCATCATATGTCCTACGACTAATGTAGTTAGCAGGTTACCATGAAAGTCTGGTGAAATCGACCCCTGGCCAACATGAAGTTGGTCTAGTGTACCGATCTCAAAGATGTGACAATATCTGGATAATACCTGAAGCACATGCATGAATACGTACACATACCGTAATTTGCACAAGTACATGTATCCTTGTGGAGACATGGCTTTGTTCTTGTGTACTAATGAACACTCTCCAAAGAGCAGAATTGAAATCGCTCCCATTTTGAACCAGAATCACTTTCCTGGGTTGAAATTTCTAGCAAATGTTCTTGAAATAAAACTTCTCTTAGACAAGTATACCTTGGAAATTCCTCCTTCTTGGGGAAGTTCCAAATACCAATTTCGTGAAAACCTTGTGGAGACCTATACACTTTAGAATTTCCCTGTGGAGACATATTCAACCTAGGGGGTTTACGAAACGGAGGCTCTGGCTCAGGCTCCAGCTCTGTCATCCATATGCTGAAAATATAGGTTGTGGTTTTTCATTGAAGCTGGAGCTCTGTTTTCCTTTTCAAACCAGAGAATCCAAAGCAGCCAAAAGTCTCTATTTTGAAACCCGTTATTTTAGAATGCATTCACGTAATTGAGCCGAACCCTGAGCCTGAGCCCCCGTTTCCTAAACACGCCTAATATCCTTGGTCTCCACAAGGCACAAGATATGTGTTTATGTGAACAAAGCCATGTCTCCACAAGGATATAAGTTCCGGTATGTGTGTACATGTATGCATGCATGTTTGTAATAAGAGTCAGCGGCACTGTGACTGGGAGCAAACTTGCTCATTCAGGAAATGATTCAAACATTCCTAGACACATGTACATGTACATGTGTATGTGTGCATGTACACATGTAAGTACAATATGTGTATGGATACACATGCACATGTGTATGCACATGCACATGTGTATGTAATTGCATTTATGACACAATGTATTGCTACATGTACATGTACATGTACATGTACATGTACATGTGCAACCTTGCTGCCCTGTGCTACATGTATGGTTATTAACTTATTATACTGCACCAATAAAGTGCAATGAGGTAGGGCCATGGCCTACATACGTGTACGTAGAATTGATATAAAGGGTGCACAAAAAGAAACTTCCGTTGATTTTGACGCCCATACCCTTTGAATCTAATCGGTTTGGGGTGATATGAGTAGTCTGAGTGTCTAGGGCACATCTTAAAGGTAATATCATACTTTGGGTTTTGTCAAAGAAATACAGATTCGTGGGCAGAAATATCAAGGAAGATACAGTAATAGTAATCTGCGAAAATTTCAGTCCTATACGTTGCCCACTTTTTGAGAAAACAGCGAAAAACTTAATAAATGAAGTGTTTTCTCTTTTATTTTTTATCTTTTAAAAGATCAAAAAGATTTTCGGTCGTTGTTTTACTCATTTCTGGATAAATACACCATTTCAGGCTTAAAAACTTTAACGCTATGTTTCTACCACCACCATCTTCATACCATGTAAGTTATACGTAAATCTGTGAACATTTCTGTTTTGGTCTCTTACCAAAGTATGATACTACCTTTAAGCTGCAGATTGATACTGTATTGCAATGCAAGGACTCAACACTGTTCAATACACACACTATTGTTTGTCATAACCAAAGGTAACGCACTACGCAATGTAGCGCATGGCAAGTTCATCCTGTATATGGTACCTAAGTACAACTTCTGGTTTTGTACCTTTTGACAAACAATGCTGTGTGTATTGAACAGTGTTGAGTCCTTGGCATCAAGTAGGGCATCAAACTGCAGCTTAAGATGTGCTCTAAACACTCAGACTACTCATTTTACCCCAACCCGATGAGATTCAAAGGGTTAGGTCGTCACCCTTTACCTGTCAAGAACTTACCATAGCCATTATTGTTTGTGATGATCTGTGGTGCTGCTGATGGCCTCCCTCGACTTGGAGGAGGGGGAGGCGGGGCTCCCATGCCTGCACTATTGCTTCCAACAATCGAGGGCGGCCGGTCCCTTGAAGGGGGCGGTGGTGGAGGCGGGGCTCCACTCCCCCTTGAAGGCAGAGGTGGAGGCTTACTGGAGGGCGGGGCTGGGGGAAGCGGGCCGCTGGAGGGTGGCCGAGCAGTATTCCTCGCTGGGGGCGGCGGAGGGGGAACGGCCGAGGGTCTTGGTCCGCTGTCTGGAGGCGGTGGCGGACGGGATCTGTTGTTACTAGGCCTCGACGGAGGGGGAGGGGGCGGGGCGCCACCGAACGTCGGTCCGTTCGTGTGCATCGCAGCACTTTGCATCGGATCCGGGATTAGGGGCGGAGCTTGCCGACTTGAAGGCGCATGCCTGGCGGGAGGGGGCGGCTGCGGTACTGGGGGTGGGGGTTCTCTTGCTGGGGGAGGGGGTGGTGGTGGCATCCGCCCTTGCGATACAGGCCTAGCGGGCGGCGGTGCGGGCGGCCGTGAGGATGTCGGCCTTGCTGGCGGCTGATCTCTCGGTTTACCATTTGGAACATTCCGGCCGGGGGGTGGTGGCGGAGGCAGGTTGCCTACCGAGGGTGGCCGTGGCTTATTCTGTTGAGGGGGAGGGGGTGGCGGACCGGCCGATGAACCGCCGACACCCGGTCTGGAACTGTTATTCCCCCTTGAAGTATCGTTCATCCACGCCGGCCGGTTCAGTGTATCGTTCGAGCTCCGGGGGCCGGAGCTTGTGGGTTTGCTGGGCAACGGCCGGCCGGGAAGCTTGGGCGAGGGCGGCTCTTGCCGCCCGGCACTTTGCCATGGTTGGTTGGAAAGACGTGGAGAAGGAGGCTGGTTGGTGCCATTCCCTGATGGCCTGGGCGGTAGTGGCTGTGAACCAAATTTGTTTCCTAGCGTTGGACCACTATTACCTACATGGTTGGATGTGGGGCCATCTCTCCCTTGGTTACCTAGAGAGAAAAAAAAAACGAACAATGTATTGAGTCTCTTTAAAAACTGTCTTCTCATCCTTGAAACAGGCAAGCAACTCGGACTTAACAAAAAAGCACACAAGGAAATTCCAATCTTTACAAGACTTTGTGCAGTGTTTTTCTATTTCAATGCCATGAGTTTGATGAGGAAAATGCAGAATTCAGTAGATCCGAGGAAAAGTTGCATGCACGTTTAAAGGGAAACGAAAGGACAATGAAGGATCATCAAAATCGTCCATACTTTATGTCAGAAAACCTACAGAACCAATTTTCCTCCCTGTAAAATATTTTTAGACAAAATGCTCTCATCAGCAAGGGATGCCCACAATCAACTCCATTCACAGTGTAATCTAATTTCGCACTGCAAACGTATTACTACATTCAGTTCAGTTCAGTTCAGAATAGGAACTTTCAGATTGCAGCTTTTGCCTTGGTGATTTCAGATTTTGTTGTGTGTGTGGCCACTTACATCAAGCCTGGAAATAAGCGGAGGCTGCGAAGGCCATGGCCTTCGTTGACCTGGTTCTTGGCCTTCATGCCCCTTCAAATGTTTCCATAGACATTATGATTTTCCAATGGAAGTGCCCCTTGCAATGGAAAATTGGCCTTGCCCTCACCAAACCTTAATTCCAGCCCTGTTACATCCCTGATTTTAAACATCGACTCACCTGAGCCCGCCGGTAGTCTTCCAGTCTTCTTCAGCTGAGGGATGCCACCGCTGAACAGTCCTCCCATTCCACCTCCACCTCCTCCACCACCACCACCACCGCCACCACCACCGCCACCGCCTCCACCTCCCATACCCCCGCCCCCTCCTGGTCTCCCTCCTCCTCCTCCTCCTCCACCAGCTGGCTTCTTGTCAACTACAGGAAAAGAACAAAATTGCACCATTAAGCAGACCATGAAGAGAAGAACTGACTAAAGGGGTTTACCAACGGCGACTCGGGGTCAGGCTCCAGCTCTGTCATCCTGGGATCGATTTCACGAAGCCTTGCGAGTGATCGTACATGTAACTCGAGTTATGAAGGATAAACCATCGTAGGGGGCCTATCCCACAAAATGCATCAAAAGTTCTTCGATTGATAGTAAGTTACGAAGGGTCTGGTAAAATCGACCTCATGGACCGATTTCATAGAGCTGCTTAAAGGGTGTGTACAACATCGGTAAAGGTGACAGAATAGCACTCATACTTTGTCTAATCCAGCATGAACATAAAATAATAATCCTATGAAAATTTGAGCTCAAGCGAACATCTGAGTGCCGAGAAAATAGCGAAAACGCATCTAAATTTTTCTTATAAACATGAAGAAGGATTTTTGATTTTGCCAAGATCAAAAATGTTTTTGGTGTTTGGTTTTACTTTGTCTGGATAATTTTTGGCTGGCATACTGATTTTATTAACAAGGGTTTTTTTAAACAAATTTCGGTGTTTAAGCAACTCTGTGAAATTGGTCCTGGAGTGGGATTCGGACCTCCATCCTACAGACTGCTGTACTAGCTCTCCACCCTGGGGCCAATTTCATAGAGCTGCTTAGCATAAAAATTCGCTAAGCATGACATTCCTTTTGATTACCAACCAAATGTCCATGTCCAAATGACCAAATGTCCACCACTTGCAATTGTTAAGATTGCTGTTGTTCGCTGACCACGAATATCAAATCGAATTTTCAATGGTGGTTTGTTTTATTGGACAAGCCATTTTTATGCTAAGCAATTTTTGGTGCTAAGCAGCTCTATGAAATTGGCCCCTGAACAGCCCTATGTTGGGGGCATACCAAACTGTACAACCACTTGAGTTCGGTTGTCAGTTAGAAGCCATGAAATACATGAATGCGCATGAATACAATGCTGCACCCCATGGAACAATGGGAGACTTCGGAGAAACGGTCTTCAAGTCAACAGCAAAACAGCAAAACAAAGTGCGCATGCTCACAATTGCGTGCCCGTGCGCTGTTGACTTGAAGACCGGTTCTCCAAAGTCTCCCATTAAAGATGCAGGAAATGTTGGCACACGCTGCAAACCCACAGAATGGTCCTATCGAAGATGACTCAAAGAGGATGCAGCTATTTCAATATGTCATCAAATAAACCACAAGGGAAACTAGACCACATGTCTGAATCCTACTCCACCCAGTGGTCTTTTGTCAAGTTTGCTCTCTAAAACAAAACAATGAAACTACTCAGTCCGATGTACAAGTGCATATAAGGAAAGAATGTGCATACTGTGTACTTGTGGTAGTGAACCAGTTCTCGATGAGCAAACATTGATAACAATGGCCTTCACATTTTTTACCTGTCAAACATTGAAAAAGTTTTACAGTGAATGTGGCTGCAAACTGAGCACAGACAGGTTGCATTTCTGAAACTTATCCGTGTTCTTGGTTATCATACTTTGGTAAGAAACCAAACCAGAAATGTTCAAAGATTTACGTATAACTTACAGGGTATGAAGATGGTGCTGGTAGAAACATACCGTTAAAATGTTTCCGTCTGAAATGGTGTATTTATCCAGAAATGAGTAAAACAACGACCAAAAATCTTTTTGATCTTTTAAAAGATCAAGAATAAAAGAGAAAAGACTTAAGAAATACTGTGGCCGTTTTTCACGATTTTCTCAAAAAGTGGGCACCGTATGGAACTGAAATTTTCACAGATGACTGTTACTGAATTTTCCTTGATTTTTTGCCTATAAATCTATATTTCTTTGACAAAAACCAAAGTATGATATCACCTTTCCTCAGAACAAAATGATGGCCTTATGAAAAATAATCCCCTGTGAAACTCCACAACAATACCCGGAAGGTTCATTCTAAAAAGTGTACAGGTTTCAGATATTCTTCTGTTTGCAAATTCATATAAAGAAAGAATTAATTTCCACCGTTCATCTTTCACAGTTGTTTTCTAGTTGAATTGGATTAGCATTCACATTGCTTTGATTTGATTAGTCCATTAAAGATGATTCAGTATTCAAATTCTGACTTCATATTACATTTTAACCATGTGAGTCACGGCAAGCCGTCACATTATGCTGTTAAAGGTAATATCATACTTTGGTTTTTGTCAAAGCATTTTAAAGGTAGGTTTAAACCAGCATCATATTCATACCTTGTAAGTTACATGTATATTACAGTGTATACATGTACGTAAATCTGTGAACATTTCTGTTTTTGTCTCTTACCAAAGTATGATACTACCCTTAAGGAATATCATAACAAGCAATGTTTCTGAAACAGTTTCTGGAAAAGGGCAATCAAGCACGACATTTACCTGTCCAACAGCCTGGATAATACACAGGCCCAAGGCTTTGTGTCTTTGCAAAATTGATAACCTGCCAAATTATGCATTGCTGACGAAGCAAAAATGAAAGCTGAATGTTCAAAGCTTATTTTTCTTGGGTTTTGTTTTATATTCAAATAACTTTAAATAATGGTTATTTGGTTAAGAAATTGGTCGGAAATTCCCCCTTTTGTCCAATGAGGTCAACACATGGAAACGTTTCTAGTAAAAAATTGCCAACAAATCCAAAACCTCTTAAATGATCCTTGGGATACTGCGCTACGAGAGTGTACGGTTTGCATGACCTCTGACTGCCAAACAAACAAAAATAACTGAATATTAAGGACATAGAGTATGGGATGGCATTCGCCTGAAGACGGCCAGAGCATACTTTTAAATAATAATAATAATAATTTATTGAATTTTTATCGCACCCTTCAGGCACAGCTTGCTCAAAACCGCAGTTTACCATGTAAACAGGCCGGAACGTCGAGTTAACCGGCTCTTTTCAGAGCCACCCCATACTCATAAAAGATACATGTCACATGGTGTTACCGCAAAACCTATTACTTTTAATATGTACTTCCACCATGCATTAACCTCAAATCTAAGTAATATTAGGGACACCGCCAATATAGGGCTTGATAGCTCAGTTGGTAGAGCGCTGGTACGTTATTCCGTGGGTCGCTGTTTCAAATTCCAGTCAATTTTCTCATGAAAATAAAATCAATGAAATAAAAAACATAATCATCAAATAACCACAAGGGAAACTGACTGAAGTTCGGTCAGTTTCCCTTGTGGTTATTTGATGATTATATAAATTAAAAAGCCGTATCCTCTTTGAATGATCCCAATGTACTGTTCTCAGGTTGCAGCATTGCTGTGAGTATCAAAATTAATTATCCCTGGGATATAGCAGTATGTGCGTGCTTTCATGGCTTCTGACTATTAGGGACACCACCAACGTAGGGCTGGGTAGCTCAGTTGTAGAGCACTGGTATGGTATTCCTGAGGTCGCTGGTTCGAATCCCACTCCAGTAAACTTTTCTCTGTTCACTTTTCAATGAAATGAAAAAACCTAGTGACATGAGAATGCAGATCCTCTATGAATATAATACACCGACCCAGTAGACCACACCCCTTGACAAATTAACCAATCACAACGCGTTATTTAAATTGCCGCCATTTTGTCCGACAAAATATTTTAAATTTTGTATTCTTTACTACACACTTTTCGTTGAGATTACCTTCGTTTCGTATGCACAAGGCAATTCTTTTACAAATCCGAGTTTTATTCTTAACCATGGTCAAGCGGTATTTATAATATTTTCATTATATTTCTGACTCTCGATGCTCTGGCTGAGAGGAAATGTACATTTTTTGGCCTTTTGCAAAACCAAAGTCTAACGGAGAGAAGTGTTTTCCATGGTTTAGTGTGTGCAATTCTTCGTGTGTGGGCAATTGTGACACATTGTGTGCATGCGTCTGCATTGTTGCCATAGACATAAATAACCTACACGTATAGACCGACAGCAGAGGGCGTGAGCACGTAATTTTGGAAACGGACGCCATCTTAAAGAACTATATATGGGCAAAGTGCGCGTCACTCAGTGCACGAGGCGCACACGCCGCACGTAAACAATTGATTTTATTTCAAAATCTCGCAAAGATTCTATTTAAAGAGGCCAGTTGCGCACGTAATCTCGCGCTAGTTCCCTCTCATAAAATCAAGATGAAATTTCAAACACAAAAGTTTTCATTTAATCTTTCCATTATTTGAGAAAGTTATATTACTGTGCAATGGTACGTGAGGTATACTGAATGCACCAATGGGTTTATTAAGTGGATACCAATTCTAGAATTTCCCGTTTGAATCCGCTCTATTCAATCGTGCGTAAAAGTAACTTTTTTTGCCCATCGTTTGGCAATAGTCGGGTGCCGTCACGATTACGGTACCCCGCCAGGCATTTTGAATAGGGCGCTGTCGGTCTGTGGGTTATTTAATGTACATGTATGTCAGTGGTTGTTGTTGCTTGGACGTTGCTATGGTGGGCGTGGCCTAATGGATCGGTGTATTGGTAAGGTATCTTACTGACAGCTGGCGCACTCCTATCATTGGTCACAGTCTTCTTGAGCCTGGCGCCTTTGTGAATGTCCGTCAGCAAAGCTCCTCTGCTCTTCTGCCCTTTCTTGTTCAGTGCTGGGGGTGCGCTAAAGTTTGCAGGGGGCGGGGGAGGGGGCGCCGGGGCGGGCGGCGGAGGGGGAGGCATGGTGGGGGATGGTTCCTCTCTGCGTACAGGTTGACCACTTGCCGCACCTACTGCTGAAATCTGGGGGAAAGAGAAAAATCAACGAAAGAAATAAAGAAATAATATTATAACTTCTTTATGATTTTGCATTGTATAAAATGTAAAGCACAAAGTCTATGAAGTCTGATTGTACACGTAGGGCCACTGATTTTCCGTTTTAGAAAAGTGCAAATTCCATTTCCCAAATCCTTAGATTCTGTTTAAAGGTACATGTAGTATCTAAGGTTGTCGTCGGCACGATTTTTTCCTGTCGACAGGTCGGTACATTGGAGTTACCGACGTCGACATGTGTCGACAGAAAGCTGTATGAAAATTGGGTCCGAAAATGTTCGTCCAAAACGGAAAATAAGCT
This sequence comes from Astropecten irregularis, assembly GCA_963971285.1. Taxonomy (NCBI): domain Eukaryota; kingdom Metazoa; phylum Echinodermata; class Asteroidea; order Paxillosida; family Astropectinidae; genus Astropecten; species Astropecten irregularis. The sequence continues at coordinate 5,782,150 of OZ020255.1, forward strand.
TATATAAAACTGATTAAACTCTTAATATAAAAACACATATCCAACTTACGTTATGCATCAAGTAACAGAGAGTGCGTTTATTGATATTTCTAATAAATCTTATTATCCAAAATGGAGCTATAGTGTCACTGTGTTCAATGTCATTGTCATTTCAACAACTTCCATGGCACGGCACTTTCAACCGCCGACGCCATATTGCCATTTGTTGTTATAACTTGTTTATCTGCGTGACTGCGGCCGCCATAGTGCGATCACTTCCGGGTTCGGGGTTTCCCGATTTTGAAGCCGGGGAATTCCGCAAAGATTGGTCATTAATACTCATTATTTTCGCTTCGGGTAACCGGGTTAATTTATTTCCGATATTATTATATTTATATTAACTTTTTTTCAAGTTTACTCTGTCTTTACTAAGTATTTGTGATATTATTTTCACGCACGCACGCAAGCTTTTTCATTGGTTGTTGATGACATCATCGCCATGCGGTGAGTGTGCAGCATGTCAACCCAGGCACGTACGTGTGGACATAGCGCTACACGGGTCACGCACGGCCGGCCGGTACGGCTTGTTGTTGCAATGTTGTTGCATAGCGAACTGGCATTTCACGTGTACAAATGTCAAAACTTCGATACAATGTATGTAAACCACTTGACTGCGGGACTTCCCGCTGGATTTATAATGCTTATATTGTTTTCAAACACATAAGGACTACTTTCTGGAATATATATTACGGCCATAAAACCGCATGGGGAACTGAATATCTTTATAACTGGTAAGCTTTTGTAGGCTTTTGAAGGGGCTGCTGTGCCTTTTTTCTGCTTCGTATTTTTTTTTTCTCATTTCTGTCGCCATGACGGCAGCTATGTCGACAAACTCGACAGGCTGAGAAATTCACTTTGTCGACAGAGCTGTCGACAGAAGCCCTGTCGACGACAACCTTAGTAGTATCATACTTTGGTAATAAACCAAAACAGAAATGTTCACAGATTTACGTGTAATTTTCAGGGTATGAAGATGGTGCTAGTAGAAACATATACCGTTAACATTAACCTGAAATGGTGCATTTATCCACAAATAAGTCAAACAATGACCACAAATCTTTTTGATCTTTAAAAAGATAAAAAATAAAAGAGAAAAGACATAAGAAATACTATGGCTGTTTTTCACGATTTTCTATAAGTTGGCACCGTATGGGACTGAAATTTTCACAGATGACTTTGACTGTATCTTCCTTCATATTTTTGCCCATGAATCTGTATTTCTTAGACAAAAACCAAAGTATGATAACTACCTTTAAGGCGGAAAAATTTGGTTTAAGACTGAACAAATCTGTTTCGTGCTATTCAGTTCCAACAAGTTGTATAAAAACTAGTAAATTGCATACTGTACTGACTGTGTGGGCATGCACTGGAAAAGAGTCGTAACTTTTGCACAGTGAAGACTAACTTGTCAGACTGTGTTTTGTCACAAAAACAGTCAACTTGTGCAAGACCAAACCATGATTCAGTTAGCCTAGGAAATGTACATGTATACATATGTACATATGTAGCAATCAGTTAACATAAATGATGCATTTTGTGAATTTACTTATTCCGTTTTGAAAATGGAATTTTCCATTTTGAAAATGGAATTCCGTTTCAAGAAGCAGATTCCGTGAATTCCATCCGTTTTCCGTTTTTGCGGAAAATCAGTGGCCTTATTCTTGCATTATGGACGTACTGTAAGCCGCGGTATGTTGGCTGAACTCAGTGGAATGTATAGCACATGTACATGCACATATTATGTGGAACTCGTTCATAGCTACGGTATAGGGTGATCTGAGTCAACTGCTCCAAATACCAGCTGGTTTTGATGCCCGTAGGCTCAAGTGCTGATGTTAGTCACTGGAATATTTTTCTGGTACTGTATACACTGCATACTGTGTATCTTGCTCTACATTGTACTGAACACGGTAAACTATATACATGTAAAAGCACATTGAATGACATTGGCCTGCCCCTGCAAGAATGAAACCTACATGTATGACCTGTGTAGCCATTCTGTAAATGCTCATGAATGCATTTTATTACATGTACAAACACATGCGTACATGGTTCAGCTTTATACACTGACTCCCATGCCGAAGCTTACATAATGTGTATGTATCACTTGAACATTTTGAAAAAGGTTAAATGCATTTACATGTATGTAATGTACAGTGGTGTGTTCCACTCCAGTTAACTACGCGCACTGCGCACAATGTGTGACACCGTTTTCAAACTGGAATGCGCTGTTCGCCAAACACGCACACAATGTTCGCCTTACATAGCTATCGGTGCAGAGGAGGTGTTTGCTGAAGTTGGCTACATGTAACTACATTGAATGAAAGATGGATGCAATACGCAACACGTTCGCCATTTGTTGCGTGTGCGTTCCACTTCAAAATCCAAGCGTAACACTAACGTCACAAACATGTTTGCGCAAGCAAAACATACCGCATTATTTCGTATCTTTAAAAGATCAAAACTGTTTTTGATAAGTTTTTCTACGTTTTTCTGGATTAATAGACTACAGCATTTCGGGCAGAACAAAATTAGCGGTAAGATAGTATGTTTCTAAACAAGATCTTTATACTGTACCTTTCATTTAGTTATAAGGTAAATCTGCAAAGATTTCTGTTTCGGTATGCTAACAAAGTATGATACAAGTAGTACAATGTATTAAAATACCTTAGGCTGCGCACTGGTACATGTACATGTAAAGCACAGAAATTTACCATAAACACGGCATGCTCCGGTGTACATGTACTGTACCTGTATTTGTACCAATAAACACAAGGATAAAGAGCGATAAAGGTTCGTCATAATCACACAAAAAACAACAAAGAAAATAAAACCAGAAAAGGAAATCCTGTGGCCGACCCTTGGAATAATAGACTTGACTCAGTCTCTCATTCGCAGCCACCATTAAATGTAGTGTGAATGACTGAATAGAAAAGAGAGAGTGAGAGATATTATACTGACCAGTCTAAAAAAAAAACATTACTTCATTCATGTAATTTCACCCATCCATTTATCTTAAAGGTAATATCATACTTTGGTGTTTATCAAAGAAATACAGATTCATGGGCAAAAATTTAACTTTAGACAGATACAATAACAGTCATCTGTGAAAATTTCAGTCCAATACCGTGCCCACTTTTTGAGAAAACATTGAAAGACAGCCGTGCAGCAGTTTTTTCTCTTTTATTTTTGATCGTTTAAAAGATCAAAAAGGTTTTCGGTCGTTGTTTTACTAATTTCTGGATAAATACACCACTTCAGGCGGAACAATTTTAGCGGTATTTTTCTACCACCACCATCTTCATACCCTGTAAGAATATACATGTAGGTAAATCTGTGAACATTTCTGTTTTGGTTTCTTACCAAAGTATGATACTACCTTTAATGTTCACTACGTCGTGAAAAATTTGCATCACAGGCCTTATGTTTTTATTTACATAATATGTAAATTTAGTCTTCCCCTATGTATCAAATCTTGTGGATTGTTGCAAAGTATATTAGTATGCTTGAAGTTAGGGGGCCTTTGAGAAAGATCCTGCTAGGATCGAAACGGTCACGCCCTCCCAACTCCAAGCATTTTACAAAATTCAGGTCATCATTTTGTCTGATGAGCAGTTTGCAGCATATGTACAGTTTAAAACAAAAACCAGTGTTTTCACAATGGGACAGGACAGTCTATGCTAGAATCCCATTGTGTATTTGCAAACGGAAACCCAGCGGCCATGAAGCAAGACTTTCACTTCCTAACAAACTAGCAACAAAATTCCATAGTGTAGCAAAGTGTCAAAGGTTATAAAATGCAAAGATATCGTCACTGCTAGTACAATCATCGCACATCCACAACCACTGCACACATTTATACACCCATGTAGTTTATGCTATTAAAGGACATGAACCTTTTCTTAAAAATAGAGGAAAGACGAATTCCCTTCTGAACTTCCCTTTTCATTGTTACATGTAAGTTTATTTATGTAAACAATGTAAAAACCAGGATGTACCCTGTATCAACTTTTGTGGCCAATTCTTCAGCATTTTCTAGGAAATACCCTTTCTCTTGTTACTGTAGGCCTATACAACACTTGAAATAATGATTGTATAGTGTATACACTTCAATTTGTCTGCATTTTCTGTCTTAGGGAAAAAAGTAGCAATTTTATAGTACATGTACATTGCTTGATCCTTAAAGGGTGGCCGCAATGGGTGTTTTTGATATTGAGGGAATAAAGTCTTTAAAACGCAGTTGTGTGGCTGTCATAGTTTTAGCCTCCCTTGTGTTGGTGTTAAAATCATTTTATTAACTGGGAGGGTGGAACGTCGTGACGTCATCTCGAGAACCCGGTAGCTGGTTCACAAGCCATCAAGTAATGCTAAGCTGGTTCCCGCGTCACTGACGGCAATCAAAATCCCGTACTAGAGGGGGGCGTGGACACAAAATGCTTATGGGGTGCGGTTTATTTCGAGAAAAAAAATACCAGATGTGGGGGAAAACAAAAAACAAACTTTGATCAAGTTTAATATATTTTTAAAAAGTTAAATTATTTCGGTGGATTTTATTAAATATCATTGCAGCCACCCATGTACATGTACATTATGTACATAAATGTATGTCATCATCCAGATACATGCTCAAGTCACAACTTCTTGTTGATCAATTGAAACTTGTGTGGCAACTACTTAACTGATCTATTTTTCCTGGTTTTGTCAAATGAAGCAATTAATCATGGCACATTCTAGTTTGTTTTTCTCTTTTTAATTCATTTAAATGTCTACCTCCAACTACTCTATCATGTATTACATACTTTCATTGCATCATTCAGTTTCAAATTGCTGGGGTACGTAGACCTACACAAGTATATGTACCGAAGCTCTCATCACGGTCACCAACATTTGGTTTCGACTTGAGAGGCGTCTGGGTCTGGGATCTGGGCCTCTTTTGAGTATCCTGTTTCCTGTTTTGGACGTTTACTAACTGTACATTACCCAAATTTGTATCCTAGTGGAGACATGGCTTTGTTCTCGTGTACTTAAATGAACACTCTCCGAAGAGCAGTAACTAAAATTGCTTCTATTTTTTAACTTATATTTATAAGCCAGAGCCACACATTTATAGAGATTGTCCCTAAGTTATACATACATGTATAATATTATATCTGTGCGATGGATAAACTGCCTTGAAATTTTCAACCCTGCATCAACCCCGAAATTTGTCTAGTGCGAAAACCCCTTGTGTACATGGAAAGGACTGAGCACTGTACAGTGCTTGCTGCCACACGTACAATACATGTATGCCCTGTACGCACTGGACTCTTTTTCCTGGGTGTTTCATCGAACCGATGGGTAAAAGAAAAATGGGCAAATATTACCTGTTATACCAGTGTCCGCACTTGGACTTTCAGCTCGGGTAACTAAACCGTGCACGCGCGAAAGAATTACCGAGCTGTCAATACTATTGTACATACATGTACATGTAGCTAGGCTCATGAGGGTACCAGACTCGCATTGTCCGCACTGGACTTTTTGTCTCGGGAAAAGTGTCTCAGGAATTCTTCCTGGGCAGAAGTTGGCCAGTAGAAATACCAGCGAGGGTCGGGAAAAGTAACTGAGAGGAAGACTTCCTGAGACATCCGCATCATACTTTGGTAAGAAACCAAAACAGAAATGTTCACAGATTTACGGATAACTTACAGGGTATGAGGTTGGTGGTGGTAGAAACATACCGTTAAAATCTTTCCGCTTGAAATGGTGTATTTATCCAGAAATGAGTCAATGACCGGAAATCTAACTTTTTGCCCCCAAAAAGTCCAGTGCGGACAGGGCTTATGTGTTGCTCTTTACAGTCTCTCATTATTGTTATACTTTTCCTTAGCATTAGCAGTAGCAGCACTGATATTCAGAATCTACATAAATACCCTATGATACACATACGTACTACAGGATACAGATTTCTGCAATCTGAACAGGGGCTTAATTGAAAAGTTCACTAACTATTGAGTTTGCATGGGAAGTATTAATTAAATTATGCCCAATCTCGGCAAACCCTTTTGTTAGTCATGGAGCAATTTGGATAATGTGACACTTGATGCACCTGTTTGATTGTACTGTAAGTAACACAATTTTTTTGCAGTGCATGCCCATTAAACAGCACTTAGTAAAACGTCAACCAGGTAGCATTTGCATACATGTACGTGCTCATACCCTGTACATGTGGCTGAATACCGGTATACACTGTATGTACATGTACATGCATGACATGTATGACATTTGAAGCATGTGTAACATGTACTGAACATCTCAGCCTATACAGAACTTTTTATCAACAATTTGAATCTTGAAGAACACAATATTTTATAACCTACTGTACATAACATGTACATTATAAAAATTACTAAGAAAGTATGTACATGTAACTATACAGAAGGAACTAACATACACACACGTATGTGTATGTGCATGTACATGTACACATGTACATTGTATGACCCTAGTCTTGGTTCACGACTATGTTAAATATTACTAGAACCGATCAAACGTACGTAAAAGCCTGAAACATAGTCTTGGGAATCCTGTACCTGGGCCATAAGTTGCGTGCGCACCTCGTTATGTAGCGCGCTACATCGTCTCCATGACACACCTGCACTGGCCTACATGTGCGTGTATGTTAATAGGCTGCGCCTGATTCAAAAGTAACGCAAGTGCAGTGGGTTTTCACCCCGTTTTTGGGGGGAGATTTTACGGGATTCCCAAGACTATGTTTCAGAGAGGCCTTTAAGTACACGTGCGTGCGGGTAATCAGTTTGTATGTTCGAGTAATAGTCGTGAACCAAGACTTGTATGAGCATGAAACACAGCTTGTTAATAATGTACATAATGTATGCAATATTGCACTCAGTTTTAATCCTAGTTACATGCATTGTGTACAGAGTACATGTATTACAACCTAAAGCATGCAAGAATTTACTGCAAACACCTGTACACTGTACAAACCAGGGATAGTACTGTTTACATGTATGCAACTGGTAAAGAATTGGGCTGTTTGAGTGCAAAGTCTACAAGTCATATTACAGTGAAACTATCAGATGAATTTACACACACCTATGGGCCACTAAATAGGTACAAAGGGCGTAGCAATTGTTAGAACTTTGCATGATGGCATCTTCAGTACAGAGTGAACAAACATTAAAACTAGCTTGTTCAATAAATGACAGATATTGCTTGCATTAAGGCAAGTCAATGTGGACACACGTATAAACACATGCAAATTTACAAACTATGTAAATTGTATGTTACAAAATATGTTAACTTATAAATGTTCACGGACAAACAAAGTTTTTTACGAGACAACACGGATGTGTCCTCAGTCATTTTTTTTTTTTTTTTGAATCGTCAAAAATAAACATATAATTTCCCATGCAGGCAATTTAATTTGAAAATGGCTTCAGTTTTTCTCCAAAAGTTTCCTTTTTGAAATTCCTTTGGTGAAATTAATCTTAAAGGTAATTTATCATACTTTGGTTTTTGTCACAGAAATGCAGGTTCTTGGGTAAAAATACCAAGTTAGATACAGTAACAGTCATCTGTGAAAATTTCAGTCCAATACGGTGCCCACTTTTTGAGAAAACAGTGAAAAACAGCCACGGTATTTCTTAAGTCTTATCTCTTTTATTTTTGATCTCTAAAAGATCAAAAATAATTTTTGTCAGTGGTTGTACTCTTTTCTTGATAAATACAGCATTTCAGGCAGAATAATTTTAACAGTATGTTTCTACCATCACCATCTTTATACCCTGTAAGTTATAGATGAATCTGTGAACATTTCTGTTTTGGTATGTTACCAAAGTATGATACAACCTTCAATTAGTGTACATTTATTACATTTTTCATTACGTTTTCAGAGAAAGGCTATCAGCTGGTACATTCTTAAAATCTTATTAAAAATCTGGCATACTATATGTGACCATTTAAAGGTACAGTACAGGATTGGTTACATACCACGACAGAAATGTTTACAGATTTACATGAAGATGGTCACATGCTGAGCAGCTGGTAAAAACGCACCACTAAAATATTTCTCCCTGAAATTTTAATAAGTAAAACAAAGATCGAAAACAGTTTTGATCTCTGGGTAAGATCAAAACCATTCTTCATGTTTTTTACAAAAAATTGAGCCGGGTTTTCGATATTTTCTCATGACTCAGATGTCCAATTGAGCTCAAATTTTCACAGGTTTATCATTTCATGTACATGTTACATCAGACAAAGTGTGAGTGCTGTTCTGTGACCTTTACCAATCATGTATTATACCTTTAAAAGTTAATACGCCCAGCATCTTCTGTACACATTGGCAACACAGCAACTGCTCCAATGTACTGTACTGTACAGTACAGTATGTATTATTATTAAAGGTGCAACAACAAATGGACACTAAACCAAATGACCTCAGTCAAAGGACCAGACCAGACAAGGAAGCATGAAGCCCACTGGTTTATTGAATGGATGAAATGATGTGAACAATAGACATACTACTTCCATGAATCACAATCCTGCTATGAATAAGTACAAGTACAGATACCATAAAGTACAGTTACATGTACATGTAGGAACAGAACAAGTCATCTGTGTGTGTGAACTGTGAATCTGTACATTAGGTTTTTCAGTAGCCAGGATGTAAAGATCAATTTGCCAAATGGAAGCAGATCTATGCAAAAATCTGACAAGTGGCAGATTTTGACTTTCATTGGTAAACCTTTAAAACCCAACTGAAAACCCAAATTGGAATTTTTGGTAAAGTTCGTAGGATTGTTGCTTCCAATAGATGTAACGAATGCAAATATGATGAGAATTACTCTCCAAACGGAAGTTTTGCTGCAGAATAGAATTTAATTACTTTTGAAAGCTTTGACAAGTGTCCGGACTGGATTTTTTGCCTTTTATTTGGGTGTGGGAGGGGGGTAGAGGAATGTGTCACTTTTCTACAGTGTAGTTCACGTTCATGGTACATACACGTGTATGCTACATGCTTGAGTAACCCACAGCGCAGGGTCACCATTGATGCTACTTGTGAAAATCAAAACAGACAGAGCTCTGCCTTCTTGCTCGATGAAGACGTTTCCTTCACGACTTCATCACCAGAACTGCGACAGATAAAGCTTTCATGTCGCCCGACACCGTTTTCAGCTAGAGCTTGCTTGCTTACGTGTACGAACGACGTGACAGGCCAATATGTGCATTGCCAGACAAGCCAGCACGCTCTGAAAGTCCAGCTAGCTTGTAGTTAACCCGGGGCAGTGTTGGCCTGGGTTTAAATTAAAAAAACTACGGGTTAACAGAATAAGTGGGAACAGAACTCAGGGTTAATGAACCCTGGGGTAAGACAAGTTTAACCCGGGGCAGCAAATCTCGGGGTGAAGCAATTTGAAGTGTGAAAAGGGTTAAGAGGGCCAAGAATTCGGCTAAATACCCTTTTCACACTACAAAATCTCAGGGTTAAAGACAAATCTTAACCCCGAGATACCTGTTTAAGTGGCTGCTAAGGTGCATTCACACAAAGCTTTTTCCACCCAGGGTTAAGGAAAAAGAAATGGCCGTTACCCTGGGGTATGTAAACTTTGCTCACAACCAGGGTTAAGGATGACAATCTCAGGATTAACAGTCTCACCCCGTGGTTAGTACTGTAGTATGAAGCCAAGCAGGGTTTACCATCCTGTAGACTATCTTCATGAATATTAAATGATTTTGGTCGGGAAATAGATAATATGCAAATTAGGCTTGCCCTTCACCGACGTGGATGAGCACTCTATACTCAGTGCTTGTGAGAGCACGTGAAAATATCACATGCTGGCTCAGGTGGGATTCGAACCCACGACCTCCTGCTTACTAGTGCAGATGCCTTACCTGCTAGGGCACCGAGCTAGCTGGGGTCTGCAGGGTGAATCGAATCCAATACCGCTGCGGGTACCGCAGTAAATCAAGAATATATGACTCAAGACGCAGTACATAGACTATCTTGGGGTCATGGCAGACAACATGTCACAAAATAAATATGAAATCAGATTTTACACAGAGAAATCTCATCCCTGTGAACATCAAGACAGACAGCAATTCCAAAGACGTTTCCTTTGCTACATTTTGTATCAAAAAATTGCGACCTACATCGCTTCCATGTCACCCGGCACCATTTTGAGCTACATGTACATGTATGATGTGACTGGCCGATAGCCAATGGCATTGTGGAACCTTCCAGTTGGGCAACACTGCCCTGTGTTTATAATAACTCCGGGTTAACGAAACAAGTGGGAAAGGAACTCAGGGTTAATGAACCCCAGGGTAAGACAAGTTTAAAACCAGGGCAGCAAATCTCGGGGTTAAGCAATTTGTAGTGTGAAAAGGGCATTAGACTCAGATAAGGAATCCTATAGCCCCTTGGACTCCAAGGGGCTATAGGATTCCTTATCTCCAAGGCTTGGAGTTTCCAAAATCATTCTGCAAACAGCCTGAACTTTGCTGGTCGTGTACACAGTTGTATGTCAATCCAATCCAAGTCCTGGATCTTGGACCTTGACACAGCTGAGTGAATCAGCCTTTGACCTTTGTCACTTTATATCAGCCACACAGTATGCTTAAGAAGACCTGTGATATTTTAACAGAATATTGACTACTCGCACAGTGACAAATGCATAGAACACAACAGGGATCAAAACCATAATCCTAATATTTTAAAGCCAGAATGAGTAAGACTTACGGAGACACCATAACACTCTTTTTGGAAGGTACAGTATGTGGTCCTGAAAAAGACACATGAGAGGACCACACACCTTCCAAAATGAGTGTCTACACAAGAATACTCATTCTAGTCTCTCCACCATGCAAAACTTCAAATCCCATTTTAAAGCCAATTCGGAATCTCACTTGCACAAACTTGATGGGAATACAGTCAGGGGTCATTAAAGATTTAACCATGGAGGTAGGAAAACAATTTTAATGTTTACATTTGTGAGCCATTGCATGATTGTGTATCTCAAGGCATAGGTCGCTAAGGTCAAGTGATGCATATGCAGTTTAAAACCTGAAGTGGCTTAGTTATCTAGGGTTTTACTAGGGCCTGTTTGTTTCGCCGCAGATCTTGGTTGCCATATTTGATCTTACAAATCCACGTCCCATGCAGGATATGCTAAAATGGGTTCCGGAGCAGCTTTTGTGCACATAGTTAGTAGAAGACTGGTTCTCTTACCAACCTCCTTGTTTTGTGATAGCCTAACGTTAAATGTAGAAGACAGGCAGTGTTTCAGTCCAATTAACATGTCAAACAGCTACAACTACTGACGCTGTACACAATCCTTTTGAGGAAAGGCTTTCTCTTTCACCATTCACCCGAACCCTCTGCACCAACTGCACAAAATAAGAGCTGCTTACTGCACATTACCAGTGCCTCCAGACACATGCCAGAGGGGGACTGGATAATAAACCATGAATTACCACGTTACACGTAAACCACACCACAGCAGTGTATACTATTGCACACTTAGGCCTACCACAGGTGGAAAACTACTCGTGGAGACTGGTAATGTGTGGTAAGCAGCTCTTGTCTTGTGGAGTAGGTGCAGAGGACTTGACTAACGCGTAACGTTCTAAGAGTTACAGGGCTGGAAATAAGGTTTGGTGAGGGCAAGGCCAATTTTCCATTGCAAGGGGCACTTCCAAATTGGAAAATCATAATGTCTATGGAAACATTTGAAGGGGCACCAAGGCCAAGAACCAGGGCAACGAAGGCCATGGCCTCCGTTTATTTCCAGGCTTGGAGTTAAGTTTCTTTCTAATTAAAACACACAAATAAAACACGACAACACAAAACGGCGCTTCACCATGATATTGACTGCGAATTATATTCAAGATAAACGTGCAACAAAATAACTATGATTCAATTAGATTTTTTAATTAAACTTAAAAAAACATGTTTAGCATGCACTAAGGTTAGGTAGGCCATGGGTACAGGCCCATGACCTTGAAAGGGTCACAGCGAAAGAGAGGCGGTCACTTTTTAATATTTCGTCGACACCGCAAAACACAAAAACCAAAAAAACTCACCCGTATTTGATCAGGTCCCGGATATAAACGTGCTTTAAAATCTACTTTCCCGGTCGTATATTTGTCTCCGACATTTCGGGCATTTTCAGGCAATCATGGGTAGGACACAAGTTGAATTTTTGACATGGAGTGAGTTATCCACCTCTGTCCAAGTTTGAACCCGGAAATCGTCTGCCAGATCACGCATTGGTATTTGCACGCAAACTGGCTCAATGCGTTTGTACGTGTGCGTATACTGTACACGATGTGCATACACAGTGCATGCAACGTATTATCTTCCGTACTTCGTGAACTTCCTCATTCAAAATGGCCGTCGAGTGCCGAGAGGGGTACCAACAATTGATCAATTAGCGACACCCTGTTAGTATCCAGTCTCTGGTCTATAATCCATGGGTTACAGGGAGAAATCAATCCCACAAATCTTAGCGCCGACTAAAGTTTGTCCACAAAACATGCAAAAAAGTTTATGATTGTCGAAACTTCAGAGAAATAAGTATACATTCGAAGACAATAACAGCTGTCCAGAGTTAAAATTGATAGCAAGACCGGAAAATGGCAATGTTTTGAGTCACGTTTTCTTTGCTACTCTTTAATTTACAGTGAAATAAAAGTTTACAAAGCCTATAGCGCCTCTACGTTACAAAATGACAGAGGGCGCTATACCAAAATATTAAGCGAGCATCAAAACCGTACAGATAACATAATGCACACTCCCATTGACCTTAGTGTAAAAACCTTCAACTTTAAAGTTAAAAGAACCTCATTCAAAAGTCCATCAGTGTTCGGTGCAATCTGCAAATTGTAGTTTGAACCTTCATCTAACTACTTCTTTTCAATTTTTGGTGGGTCAACCGCTGAAATATTTTGCTATAGTTGCATGCCCAAGAAAAAAAAGGGCCCCATTTAAAGCAAAGATTTCTCAAGTCCCCACATTCGATGAACGCACTGAATAATTTGTCATTATCATACAATTATATTCATTGCATGACCCCCCCCCCAAAAAAAATGCAAATTTAAGGAATTATAAATACATGTAATAATCAATTATTATGCGCGACATATCCACCCAGAGGATGCTCAAGGCGCTTACCATAATTATTATTATCCCTGGTCATCAGGCTCCACTAACATTCCTGAAACAATCTCAACTCCCTGGGGAGTATACAGCCCCGGCTACTGTAAAGCGCACGTAGGCTAATTAAGCACACAAAGCCATCTCTACCCGGCCTCACAGGTACCCATTTACACCTGGGTGAAGAGAAGCGACACGCCACAAAGCGTCTTGCCTAAGGACGCAAGCACTACTAGCCTATGGCTGGATCATCGAACCCACAATCTGTAGATTGACCACAGGATCTTGAGTCCGACACGCCAGACCACTAGGCCACAGAACCTCGTTATTGATAGTATAATGATGATAATAAGCTCGGCGCATTGATTTTGGAGCTATTTTAATTAGTTTGGGGCACCTCAGACTGCTCAGAAGCCGAGTGTATGTGCTTTCCATATCAACATTTCACAATGATTAGGGCAACTAGCAAAAAAGAAAAGACAGAGCAGCTGACTCGCCACAAATTGAAAAGAATTAGGTAGACGAGGTTTCAAACTACCATTTGCATTGTTGCACCAAAAACTTAGAGACTCCTGGATGAGTTTTTTAGAACTATGATGTTGAGGAGTTGCCAATGTCAATGGGAATTTATTTAGTTTGGTCCACCCGTAAGGATGCAGACCACGAAATAGGCTCAAATCGGTCTGCGGAGATACCCTCAAAATTGTTTTCTCTAAAAGCGTCTGGTGAGCCCTACGTGGGAACTCTTGTAGACAAAATGGATGGAACCCGATCACCAGAGTTTGGACTTTCACCTTTGAGCTGTTGGATGAAATCAGGCCCTAAATTCCCTCTATTTTTGCCCTGTAGTGGAGAGGTACTATCTTTAGTCTGGCACCGATCAATTCTGCCGTTTGGGGGTATTTTTCTTTGAATTGACTTTGAAGTAAAACGTCATTGGTTAACCTATAAAAAAAAAATGAAAAGAAAATGAACATTTACGATTTCAGCTTTATTTTGCCGTATTGGTCGATTGCCTCATAAATTTGTTGGCATTTCCTTTTTAATTGGTCATTTTGCGTGTACCCGTAATGACATGGCTCCTGTATCAAGGGCGCCCTCTCTTGAGCCTCGAAATATCTCCGCCCCACCCCAAACGGTCTACGAAGAAGAGAAAATGCAACTGAAAAAAAAAATTTATGCTGAATAATACTGGATCTTTTCATTTATTACGCGCCGATTACATGAACAACGTATTGTATAGGTTACAAATGCATGCTTTTCTTCTTCTAATAAGACATAACAGAAGCGAATGTTAGATAATAATAATAATTCGGAATTTATTCCGCGCACACATCTGTCCAAGACACTCGTGGCGCACATATTATTATCCCTGGTCATTGGGCCATAATTTACATTCCTGAAACCATCTCAACTCCCTGGATACATCCCCGGCTACTTTAAAGTGCACAGAGGCTAGTCAAACCACAAAGCCATCTCTACCCTCGCAGGTACCCATTTACACCTGGATGAAGAGGAGCAATATGTTATAAAGCGTCTTGCCCAAGGACACAAGCACCATGGCATTAAACCATGGCTGGATTTGAACCCACGATCTGTATAGATTGACAACAAGACTTCGGAGTTCGACACGCCAGACCACTGGCCCACAGCACTCCACAAAGAAGAAGAGATAGATAGATAGATATAGAAGAAGGGTCTAGTCTACTCCACCACGGTGGCTCTTGTAGGCCCCCCTCTCCAAAACAATTCATGGTTCTTCTAGCCCCCCCCAAAAAAAAACAACAAAAAATGGCTCTAGAACTGCCGGCTGCGCCTGACGCAAAGACATTCCGAGTAGCGGGGCGCCTAGCTTCCAATCGAGGGTTAGTCAAGTCCTCCAACGAGTGACCAGACCGGGATGGACTCTGATCGAGTGGACTCGAGATATCTATTGGTCCGGTTTGAGCCCCCACACTCTAGTATCTCCTCTTCAACTCTTCCGATCGACGGAAAAGCATTATTTGCGCACATCCTTCGCAAACTCCATCCCTTATCGGCCGCGAGCTCTGTCATTATAGTGGTCAAGTCTGACGGTCAGTTATTGCAGGTGGTGTGATTGATGACCTGTGGTGTGGACATTGGCCGCCGGATGCTTCTTTTTGGCGAGGTCGTAACGAACTGATATGATCGCATTACACTCCACAGGGCAGAGTACAGAACAGGAAAAGGGCGTTTACGAAATGAAGGCTCAGGCTCAGGCTCCAGCTCTGACATCCATAATTATGCTGAACTTAAAAGTTGTGGTGTTTCATTGAAGCTGACGCTCTGTCTTCCTTTTCAAACCAGAGAATCTACTTCGGAACCGCAGACAAAAGCCTATATTTTGATACCCGTTATTTTAAAATGGATTCACGAAATAGAGCCGGAGTCTGAAAGGGAGCCTAGGCTGAGCCTCCGTTTCGAAAACGCCCTACGTCTCAGTTTTATCTGTTAAAATCTCGCCTTATCTTTACCATCCATTTTTTATTTGCTGATATTCGATTACTTGATGTCTTCTACCCCCAGAGCTGCTTTTTGGCATGATGACGTATTGAGAATTGGCCAATCAGACGAATGACGGTGCCGGCAAAATTATAAACATCTTTTATGAAAAGCACTTCTTGAGCGCTGCGTGGAACGTCTTGTGCAGAAGAAAAGGTGATGCTATGTCTCAAGAGTTAGGTCTGTCGTCTGTGAGCCTTTGGATGAAATCAGACGTAAGGTCACTCCATTTTGTCATTGTTGGATGCGTGACGTTTGTTAAGCCCGTTTCCTCCTGAAGGAAATTGGTGAACCTATTAAGAAATGAAAAAGAAAGCTCCAGCTTTAGCTTGATGATAGCTCGATTGCCTTAGACCGTTGTAGGTTTTTGAAATTAAATTTTGAAGTTGGTTATTTTGAATTGATTATTTACTGGCCTCCTTGCAGGACTTATCCTAGCCCCACCCATAGGGCTGTAGTTGGCTCTCTTTTAAAATCTATCTCTCTCTGGTCGCCATTCACAGCCTATACTTCAAGACATGACTTAAACGCGCGAGATCCAATGAGCAGAATTGTCACCAACTTTCGATTTCAATATCTTCTCAAATCAAGAAGACTGGACAATTTCACTTACCGGTATACTTTTTTTTCACACCAGCCCCTTAAAGTTTTCCAAAACCGTACAATTTCCCGTGTATTTCACCGTAAAAATCCCAGGTTGTGGAATTGATATGCAGACAGTGGACGTGAATGGCGACCAGAGATGGGCATATTTTAAAAGAGAGCCTAAAATAGACTTCGGTGGGGCTAGACTTATCCTTTTTGAAACGATGCGTTTTGCCTACACAAAGCATATCGTTTGCATTTCTACAGCTTACTAAACATTCGTAACTACATGTATTATTTGCCAATGGGGAAAACAGTGTGTGACTTCGATAGGCTGATGAAACTACATAAGCCTACATTACATGTTCCACAAACTCATAACAAGCAGTAAAAAAGTCCGTAAACATCTTAATGACGCCCTCATGTTCAAAAGGGCGTGGTATAATGCATGAGATGTGAAGTGGAAGGCTATTTATTCTCCTCAGTACATAGAATCATTCATCACTGTCAGTTGGCAATGAGGAAACAATGCTGATCATATGAATCAGCATGTTCATCTCTGTTTTATCAGACGTTTGTGCATCTTTAAAGGTAGTATCATACTTTGGTAAGAAACCAAAATAGAAATGTTCACATATTTACGTATAACTTATACAGGGTATGAAGATGGTGCTGGTAGAAACATACCGTCCACATTTTCTTTCCGCCTGAAATGGTGTGTTTATCCAGAAATTTATAAAACAACGACCGAAAATCTTTTTGATCTTTTAAATGATCAAAAATAAAAGAGAAAAGACTTAAGAAATACTGTGGCCGTTTTTCACTGTTTTCTTAAAAAGTGAGCACCGTGTGGGACTGAAATTTTTACAGATGACTGCGACAGTATCTTCCTTGGTATTTCTGCCCATGAATCTGTATTGTGGGCACCGTATGGGACTGAAATTTTCACAGATGACTATTATTGTATCGCCCTCGATATTTTTGCCCATGAATCTGCATTTCGTTGAAAAAAAAAACCAATTAAAGTATGATATTATCTTAAATCAAATTTATTGAACATTATTATCAAAGTTGCCAAATAAAGAATTGTTTTATGCAAAAAAGGAATCTTTCAACCATCCTCGCATGTAATTGTTCCTTTGGTACGGTGAGAGTATACGGGGTGATCCAGAAAAAACGCAACACTGTGTTGGAACCCATTACGTTAAAATTAAACTGTTAATCACTTCAACATTCGAACATGTGATACAGCCATGTCTTCGCTATGACCATGTAGAATTTAAGCTTATTGGGGCTGAAATTGGCGAAAATATGACCAATTGAAAGAGTACTCCTTAAAAACAAATTTGCAAGGATAACACGCATATATTATAGTGGTTAATACAAACATAATGTGTATGAAATAAAGATGAAAATTGGGTTTTGAGGTTGGGTGATTCAATCTTAGTTTTTCCTCTCAATTTCAGTCCAATTTTGCTCAAATTCTACATGGTGATAACCAAGACATGGTTGTATCACATATCTGAATCCTGTAGTGATAAACAGTTTAATTTTCATATAATAGTTCTCGACACAAAGTGTTGCGTTTTTGGGACATCCTGTATGTTACCATGGTGTTCAATTTATGGTGGGGCTCTATTCGAAGGACTAACACCAAGCCTGAAAAGAGTGTGACTCCGTGCCTGTTAAAATAATCCCGTGGGAATCGTATATGTATCTTAAATGGCACAAATCAAAGGTTGATCATTCCCTGTCGAGGCACCCCAGCCCACCGCTGCTCTCCGTCAGGAAATTATTCAAGTCAAAAGGTCTTTAAAGGTAATATCATACTTTGGTTGTTATCAAAGAAATATAGATTCATGGGCACAAATATCAAGACAGATACAGTAACAGTCATCTGTGAAAATTTCAGTCCCATACGGTGCCCACTTTTTTGAGAAAACAGTGAAAACGGCCACAGTATTTCTTAAGTCTTTTCTCTTTTATGTTTGATCTTTTAAAAGATCAAAAAGATTTCCGGCCGTTGTTTTACAAATTTCTGGATAAATGCACCATTTCAGGCGGAAAAATTTTAACAGTATGTTTCTACCACCACCATCTTCATATACCCTGTAAGTTATACGTAAATCTGTGTTTTGGTTTCTTACCAAAGTATGATACTACCTTTAATTGTCAATTAAGTTAAACTGTTTTTGTTGGAGACTTTGAGCGAGGATCAATGAATTTCGTATCTTCCTCAAACAAGAACACCCATGCCTCTCTCATAAATACCACTGTGTCACCCATGAAACCTTTCATCATGAACCTTTAGGCCTATTGTCACGTACATTCGTTTCACCTGTTCCAGCACCAATTTAAACTCTGTTGGATTCCCCGGTGGAAAACACGACTCGGTCATAAAAAAACTATCAAATCCATATTGTAATCTCATTTAGAAGAAATGTGAGAGCACGGAACAACCCCCATAGTCTGTGAAAACTGCTAGCGTAGTCTGTACGGCCTTCAGACGGTGTTAACGCGTTGAACACAGGGGTCGGGGTCAGGCAACGAACGGGTCTTGTGGTGTGTTTCGTGGGTAGTACTTGTAGGCTTACTTCTGGTTGCTTTCAAGATGGAAGGCAAGACATACAGGACTAGACATTTTTCGGCCATCTCCTGCCTCGTGGTGGTCTCTGTGCTCATCCTGAGCTGGCTCCAGATTTGCCACGCTCAGTGCGACACACCGTGCGAGGGACTCGGTAATTACGCTCTGTCACATGGTGAGTTTCAGTGTGAGTTTTGAGACAATGAGTAAAGACCGTAGTAGTCTGATTAAAATCCACATAGCGCTCAAACTATAGGCCTACTTCTTCTAACCGAACATGAAGCGTGCCTTCTCCCGTACGTACAGTGTATTTCCTACCTCCATGGTATATTCACGCACATAATTTTTTTCAAAATGCTGAAATTGTGTGGGTAAGACAAAGACCTATTTCAGAATTCGTTGATCAAATTATGCAAAATGACTAATCTCCCCTAATTTGTTAATTTTGATTACAATACAATTATACAATTAATATCTATTCCTTCACGAATGTTTCACATAGTAAACCACGGCTGTAAATTGCATTCAAAATGCCTATAACAGCTTTATGTTTGCGTGTCTCTTTATCGTATCTTATTATTTTTGTCTTCGAAAGGTGAACAAAGAAAAAATGACTTGAGCGGGATTGGAACCGGCGACCTCCTGAATACCGTACAGGCGCTCTGTTCGAATCCCACTCCAGTCAATTTTTTCTTTGTCCACCTTTCAATGACTTAAAAATTCAGTCAGTTTCCCGCGTGGTTATTTGATGATTATATTATATTTGTCAATTAGAATATGTATTTATCACTTAAAATGATAAAACCTCCAAAGTTAAATATTGCTTTGTCTACTTCTTCCATACCTTTATTGACGATTAAGATATTGTTACTTTGCGAAATGAAAATGTTATTGTTAGTCAATGCTAAAGAATAAAAAGACATTCCTGGCAGCGGTGGGATTCGAACCCACGCCATCGAAATGACTGGTGCCTAAAACCAGCGCCTTAGACCGCTCGGCCACGCTACCTGTGCGATAACTTGTTTCGTATGTCACTAATTTATCAGCACTACGGAATAACGAGAGTCACAATCTTGACTCGATGTACAAAACAACTATGAAGTGTGCGGGAAGCGTGGCCGAGCGGTCTAAGGCGCTGGTTTAAGGCACCAGTCATTTCGATGGCGTGGGTTCGAATCCCACCGCTGCCACTTATCCTTTTTAGGCCTAGAGAATGTGACTAATATGATACCTTGATTAATGCTCTGCAGCTAAACTTTCTATCCTAATCTTATGATACAAGTTGCCACTTCAGTCTTTTATTATTTTGTTTATTTATCAGAATAAACTACTTGTCACTTCAAAACATCCAAAAAATTCACAATATTATTTGACTAATTTTACCATAATTGTTCTCAATAATAAAGATATTGTAACCTATTGAAATGACAATGTCATTGAATCAAAAATGTTGCTGGCAGCGGAGGGATTCGAACCCACGCCATCGAAATGACTGTTGCCTAAAACCAGCGCCTTAGACCGCTCGGCCACGCTACCTGCATGCTTTATAGTTGTTTTGTGCATCGACTCAAGAATGTGACTCTCGTAGTATTGTACTGTGAATGTAGTCAAATGTGATTCTCGTTATTCCCTGTACTGATAGATCACTGACATACGAATCTATTTAATGTACAGGTAGCGTGGCCGAGCGGTCTAAGGCGCTGGTTTAAGGCACCAGTCATTTCGATGGCGTGGGATCGAATCCCACCGCTGCCACTACTTTTTTATGCCCCAAGAATCTGACTCTAGTATAATATCTTAATATCTTAATTATTTCGTTTTTCTTGTACTTATCCATGACTGTTTCATAGCATTTGATGCAAACTTTACGTGTCTATCATCGCCGTATGATACAAGTTGTCACTCTGCTAGTATTTCATCTACAGTATTTAATTTGTCACAATGATATAAATACACACCACGTAAAAACCTAAAAAAATACCAACAATTATGTTGGCACATTCTCAATGGGTTCATTCATTTAGCTAACACGGGTCAGCCCTCACTGGGAATGGTCGTGTTTTACTGCACAAAACAAGCGAGAGAATGGGGACGAGGTTGACTGGTGTCGACCTGGGGGAGCTAAACGAATGCACCCAATGACTGGGCTCTTGCCATAAAAGAACAATAATTATACGTAAGCGATGAGATTGAACCAATAACCATTTTGACTAATTATTGGTGCTATCATGTACAAATACAAAATGTAAGAAAGGTAGCACGGCCGATTGGTATAAGGTGCTGGTTTTAATCACAGTCATTTCGATGGCGTGGGTTCGAATCCCACCGCTGACACTAATTTTATGCCTCGAGAATATGACTAAAAGTGTGATATTTCAGTTAATTGATCTCAGATAGTAAAATGACTATGACTATATTGTATTTCGTAAGTTTCTTTTTAATCTTTCGAACTAACAACAATGTTCGCCAATGGTGCCGAATCAAAAATAACTTTGGCAGCGGTGGGATTCGAACCCACGCCATCGAAATGACTGGTGCCTAAAACCAGCGCCCTAGACCGCTCGGCCACGCTACCTTTACTTTTGAATAGTTTGTTAATCACTAATTTATGAGGAATACAAATAGGCCTATATATTTTTAAATATTGATTCGTGACTGGTGTAAACTTTCTATCATAGCCTTATGATATAAGTCAAAGTGACAATGTTAGTAAATGCTACCGATTCCAAAAAGTGAATTGGAAGCGGTGGGATTCGAACCCACGCCATCGCAATGACTGGTGCCTTAAACCAGCGCCTTAGACCGCTCGGCCACGCTACCTACATAATCCCTCAATAATTGTACATGTATGTCAGTGATTTATCAGCACGGAATAACGAGAAAAACATTTTGACTTTGCGTTATTATGTACAAAACACCAAACGAAGA